>JAODKC010000021.1:23769200-23832066 GCA_026777985.1 Mormyrops attenuatus | reverse complement strand
CAAATGAGAAGTAGTGCTTAAACAGTATAAAACTACAACTTTAACTTCTGTTGATAAAGGGCGCAGCCATCTTGGATACTGAACTCGGGATCCTGTGTTCTGCTCCGAGATATTTCTCGTATCTCCGAGAAACGGGAACATGCATGTCCTCACTTCCGGCTTCAAAACTCTGAATCCAACTCGGGTTCGGCTGGGTTCGGGCTTAATTTCTATCATTTTACACGGGTTCGGGTCAGGCTCGGGCCGAATTCTGTCGGGCTTGGGACTTGTCAGGTCTAACTTTTAAGGCCCGATTACAGCTCTAACATGAATTGCTCTTGGCCTGGTATTCCACATGGTTCTGGGAGGACCCTAGTGCAGAAGTCCAGCAGCTGTTCAGGAACATACCAAAAGTGGCATGAGAATTGTGGAGAGACAATTCTAGGACTGGAGACCCCATGAAGGAAGAATTTAGGTGCCCTAAGAATGAAAACATGGTTTTGAGTATTTGACGGTCAGTCTCAACAACTTTTATGAGTAAGAACAAGTAGATATTGTTTAAAAATAAGTAAATAAGCTTTATTTAAACAACAAATATAGTATAAACAATAGAAGTCCATCCAATCCAAAATAGTGTATGTTGTATATACAAGTACAAAACGTATACAGTTCTATCAAACTGCCATTCAGCTGTGCCTGACCTTCAGTCTTGAGGATGTCAGTCTTTGCTTGGAGCTCTGCATTTCTTGCCGATATCGCAGCCTGGATAAGAGACCATCTCCCCCAGCTGAATCTCTCTAAGACTGAGTTTCTTGTCTTCCCTGCCAGCCTTGCCATTCACCATGACATCTCTGCCAGGAACGAGGAACCTAGCGGTAATAATAGATGACCAGCTATCCCTTGCTGACTACATAGCTTCGGTACATTTTCTCTGTATAAGATCAGGAAGATCAGGTCTTATTTGTCAGAATATACAGCTCAGCTCCTATTCCAGGTGCTTTTCATCTTGCAACAAGCCTACTGCAACTCCTTACTGACAGGACTACCAGCTTGCACTATCCAACCTCTTCAGATGATTAAAAATTCAGCAGCATCTCTCTCTTGTTACGTTACACCCTTTCTTGTCTCTCTTCATTGGCTCCTTATAGGCACTGCCAACAAGTTCAAGTCCAACCAGCACCCATCTTCATCAACTCACTAAGCAGGACCTACATCCAGTCTGGTCCTTATTGTTCAGCAAGTCAATGCTGCAAGATGATCCCTCCACGGTGTAAAAAGTTTTTTTCTCATGTATTGTTCCTCAGTTGTGGAATCAGCTACCCATCCACAACAAGTCGTCAGTATCCCTCTCCACCTTCAAGAAACAACTCAAGATCTAATCCAGGAAAACATTAACTAGGCATTCAACCAGTAACCTGTCTTCATCTGTGATCCCTTACCTGGGCTTTTGTGTGTCCTGCATGCACTAATATTTTTGCACTTGTCTCTGATAAAAATATATATGCAAAATATTGCCTAACTGTTGCTCCACTGCTAACTCATCACTGCTCATTCGTTGCAAGTGCAACACTTATCCCTGGTTTGCTCCTTGACAGCTGCTTGCTTGTACATCGGCTAATAAATGTAAATGTAACGTATAATGTTAAAAACGGTTTTTACAATGTAAAAAAAATGTGTATTTCCATAGCATTGAACTGATCATGTCTCCATATACAATGTGCATTTATATATTATTGTGTGGTAAGTACATTTAAAACAGACTGGTAATAAACCCAAAACACTAAAAGATAAAGGCAATGAAACCAAAAGACATATTGAGAAATATTTAACATTTCTTTGGTTTAAAAAAAATATATGCTCCTTACATTAGTCAATTAGCATAAACCATAAACCATTCTGGAGAATGTTTTATGTTGAAACTTTAATTTTTCCTCTTGGGAAAAAAGATTAATATTCTATACCTGTTTTGAAAAAGCTTAATCAATACAATCAGTGGCTGATTTATTTTAAGTAAAGTACTGTTTCATCTAAATTTGGCAGCACATCTAGAATCTACCTACAGGAACAATGGACACGTCAAGGACAAAACAGATTGGAACTGACTCACCTCTCCACTGCCCTAAAATGTGCTCCCTGTTCACTGCCCCCTGCCATCCTCTGAACACCACAGAATAAAATTTAATAATGAATCATTGTTGTGTATTACATGGTGAATAAGGTGTTGGCTTAAAGTAGTTATATTTGAATCTTCCCTCATAGTAGCTGCTATAGATTTCCAGATTTTTTTCCTCAACCAGCAAATTTTAGTTAAATGTTGTAACTGTGATTGCTGTTCACATGCGTTCGATTCACTATGTTCTCACATTTTTTTTTTTATTCCCAAAATATTGGCACCTATCTCCTCCTACAGTTTTTCACCTAGAAAATCTGTTCCACCTCTCAAATTTTCCACCTATTAAGGAAAAATGTGCTTGAATTTTTCTTTTTGATATTCCAGTCACATCCCTCTTTTTCATCTCTCTTTCCATCAAATCCTTCCCATAGACTTGTATGGGAACTGCTCCCATTTAGTCATTCTTCCACATAAAACCTTGCTAAACACATCAAATGTGCAGCTTAAAAGTATTCAACCAACTTTCATCCATTTAACTCTCCTTAATCCTTTCTTTTTCATCCCTCTATTTTTCTCCCATTGAATTTAATTCATCTTTCCTCCTCCCACAGTTTTTCCATCAAGAAACTGTTCCACCTCTCAAATGTTCCACCCATTAAGGAGAAGTGCGCTTGTGTTTCTCTTTTTGATACTGCATTCACAAAAATTTTGAGGATCATCTCTTTCTATCAAAATTTTCCCAACAAAAAAAGGAAAATAGAGGGATGAAAAAGAAGGAATGAAGGAAGGTTAAACAAATGTAAGTTGGTTGAACACTTTTGAGCTTTTAGCTCAGATAGCAATCACACATTTTCTTGCTCTTTCTAAATGTTGCAATCATGTGCTCTTACATAATTTTAATTTCTGCGACTTCCCCAAAAACCCAGCTTAAAGGAGCAGCACAGATAAGCTGAAGAACACCTAAATTCTCTGCGACCAACACGCAAACAAGTTGACTCATGTGGTGATTTATATAGCTGTACTGCTGCACGCTCGTCAGAACCCTGAAATCTGACTGCTCACATTACATCAACTTTACGTGGCCACATGCATCATGTACTGTGGCAAGAACAGGACATGTCTGGAAGCTGGGTGTGAGATTTGCTTCCTTGGGGGGGGGGGAAATCATCCAGAGAGGTGGCACATTAGTGGAAACATCTCAACATGTCCAAGCACTTGTGTCTGGCCCTTTACAACTCACGTGTCTATTTGGACTGTGGATAAGAAATTCAGACGTAATTTTCTCCTGAATGATGCCAACAGTCTGAAGTTTTTCTTGCATTCACAGCAAATTGGCAGTATGATGCATGTTCCAGGGAAGCGTGCTCGCAGAAATAAATAAGAGGTGTCGTTGTGTAAATATTTTCGGCAGGAAGTGAAGGTGGCGCTGCCAAGGCAGTGGTGTGGCAATGGCAGGCTAGCACTTCTCAAGTAGGCCTGTTAATTAGGAGAAGAGGATCTTCTAAATCAAGACCATTAGCAATTCATTACCCATTAGTGTCATTTCACAGACCAAGTTTACCCAACCGTGAACGAACAAAAACTGGGAGAAAAAAACGTATTTACTTACTTCAAGTGTACAAGATACATTAGCTAACATTCTCTTAAATTTAATAAAGAGTCTGTAACTTTAATAACACAGCATGATTGCAGGCAGCTCTCAACTTGCATATATCTGGAAATACATGGTTTACGAAAGCGCTAATGCAAAAAAAAAAAACAATATATGTCTTTACACTTTATCTTTTCTCTTAATGTTTTCTTCAGGATATATTACTAGTATATTTTTAACTTACGTGTTTTTTGCAATAAGGTGTCTTGCATGGTCTTGGGGGGGGCAGTAAATCCAACTTACATAAAATTTGACTTACATAAGAGTTTGTGGAAGGGATTACTTACATCAGTCAAGAACCTTGTAAGTTCAAGATGTACATCTTACTCTTAGCTAATGTAATTCGACTCTTACATCCCTGTAGCCATGAGTGTTATTTTTAAATAATGTAGTACCCAAAGCCAGGTCAAATCACCACTGAACCTATATTAGGTGGGAAGAAATGAGATTTTCTCTGTGAAAAAAACCTACGGAACTAGCTAAAGGGAGATCAAAAACAATGTAAAAAAATGGTAGGATAATACTGCAACAATAAGTACAAAAGACAGATGGGAAACTGAGGAGGCATTAGGACCAAAGAGCCAACCATGGAAATGGGGTTCTAAGGTGAAACCTAAGCGAAACTACGGCACACATGAAAGTTTGGGATTGAGCAGATATAGTTACCCAGGAGTGCCATGAAGCAAATGCAGATGGCAAACATGGAGCTGAAGCTGAGGCCCAAGTCATCGCGGTAGGCGGCCAGCGCGACCTCACAGTGCTGCCCCCGGTAGCCCTCAGGGCAGCGGCAGGTGAACCGCAGGGGCGACTGCGCCACACAGGTGCCACGGTGGCACGGCTGGCTGGCGCACAGGGTATACACACAGAACTTCCCTGTGGCATTCTCCTTCACCATGTGACTCGGAGGGCACCTGGGGTTATGACACCACCTTTCAATTACTATTTTTACTGAAGAGCAAACTGGAATAACACATTTGATGTTCTTTTGCCGTGATACAATACTGGTCCCACAAAATAAAGGAATTTTATTACACTGACATAAATGCTTATATTTTATACTACTATATTTCAGAACAGAATAGAATTCCTTTATTGCAATTGCACAGGTAGAAAGTACAATAAAATTCAGGCTTTGCATATCACATATTGTTCTCCTGAGACACACACACAGACATGTAGAGGTGAGAGTGACGCCTGAGGTCAGAGCACATGGTCAGCCATTAATCTGCCCCCTCCCCCCGGAGCTTGTTTTGGGGTTAAGCGTCTTAATATTATGATGCAGCTGAGCTTAGACAGTCAACCTGGTGACCCAAGATTACAAGTCTGTACAAGTACTGTAGTTCTGGCACTGATGCAGGAATGGTCCAGAGAATGAGCGACTCATTCATCCAATATACATTTTAAAAGCAATGACCCCATTTTAATTTACACTACCTGTACAAATTAGACTCCTTAAATCAAGCTAACCTGTGGTTTCCCATTAAAAAGGGGGCCCAAACAATCATAAAAATAGGTTTTGAGGTCTGAAAAAGCCATAACTTTTCTAACCCTAGCTTCTGTTGGCTAACCGTAACCCTAACCCTAATTTGCCGACTGTTGGACAGAACAAGCCATTGGAAAGAATGAAATATGCTCTTAAGGAGATCACAGAGCAAGGCGAGAACGCTTGCCTCAGGAGATTATAAAGGACCTGCCCACACACCGACAAAACCTCAGACGGAGTGCAGCTTGTTTGCAGAGCTTCACAGGATGGAGTCTTTTTAAGAACCTGTGCTGGAGTCAGCCCACGCGAGCTGACAGTGCTGGTGAATGATTCAGGCTGAAGTCTCAGAGGTGGCCTGGCTTACCTGCATTCGTGAACCCTCCAGAGATCAACACAGGTAAAGGGGGGGTTGCACTGGTTACTTCGGCAGGAGTCAGAGAAGCAGCCCATGGACATCCCCTCAGAGCTGAGCAGAGAAGCCATCTCCTTGTTCTGACCATCCAGAGGTATGTATTGATGGTTTAGCCTTAGGTCTCGCATGCATCCTGGAAGGAGAGGATGGCACAGGTCATACTTCACCTTGTTTTTCAGGTCCATCTCAGCCATGGCTTAGTGGCAGTACCTTGGAAGCTTCGGTTGGTGATGACAAAGGAGCTGCCAATCATCACTGCAGCAGGATCAATAACAATCTCCCGGCTCCTCCCAGGGGAAGCTGTCACCTCTCTTCTTCCTCCGCCGCCATTTAGCCTCAGGGTCAGCTCGTTGTCATAGCGCTCCAGCTGGACCTCGTGCCACTCCCCATTGTCCAAGCGGCAGGCAGGCAGCGCCAGGCTGTAGTCCCCATCTCCAAGGTTGTAGAAGACAGCCAAGGAACCCTGAAAGACCTGCAGAATGCGGCAAAAATGGTGCCTCAGGGCTTTGGGTCAATGTCGCTGTTCCTCTTAGAACTTTGTAATACTTGGAGCTGGATTTGACAACCAGCTACTCTAAAGAATTAAACATTCTGTCCATTTAATTAGAAACACTGGCACAGGATAATTCAGTACAGAATTTATTTACTGAGCAACATGTTTCACCCTTAGCACTGATGTCTAAAGAGAAGTTCTTATGCCCGATTTGGAGTTATAAGTGCTATTCACTAACATTCTGCTTGCCCCTGCCCTGATCAGAATACGACGAGCTACACTGATTCTGCCTCCAGTTTGACTGGAAAAACAATTTAACAGCAAACTTTTCTGCACCATTCTACAGAAGCTTCCACTTCTCAATTACACAGCATTAGAACGCATAAAAAACGTTAGTCCTTTTTGCCTCCCTGGATTTTCAGGGGAAAATGAACGTGTCTTAACTGGTCCTGAACCAAATCATTTGACTTTCAGTGAGTAACATTAATCCTACACCGACAATCAAAATAGAAGAAAAGAAAATGAACAGAAGGGATCAGAATATGTTCATATCTCTGCCATTCCTGAAAAGCTGACGAAGCCTTCATTTCAATTTCAGATGGACTTAAAAAGTCCCTCTGAGCATAATTTGTAGACTTCTGCATTATTTCAGCGAAAGTAAATAATAGCGTTAGATCGTCTGACATCGGCACGTATCTCTCACATCAAGCTGCGTAAAGCCGGCAAATAAGATCCTCTAATTCACCCCCTTCTGTTCGACCTCCCTATTATCTGCTTAAACTATATGAGGAATTGTATTAGCAAATATCTTAAGATTGCCCTAAGGGATATTTTTTTTGCAAGTATGGTCTTTTTTGAGGCCTCCTAATGAACCATTAGCTTAGGCTTACATTGGCTTAGCTTGTGCACTGACGTCACTATCGGGAGAACACTGCTGACGTTCAGATGCTCAACGCCTTATCTAGCATTTAGGTTGTTTAAACGTTCTGTTCACATTCTGTAGTTTTTCTGGCTCTTTTTGATTCTCCAGTTTTTATTTGTCACTCATTGATCTACTTCTCCTGCCTGCTGTCTGACGGCTCTGCCCCTGTCTGGAGTCCTCTCTGCTGCCGATAGCTTGCGCTTCTCCCTCCACCAAGTTGTTACCTCACTCGTACCGTCTCGCTGCTTCCATTGACATAACTCTTCGGACTTAATTAACCCCGTCAGAGCCAGTCTCCGCTCGCTCTTCGGACCGGGCTGCCATCTCCTCTGGCGGTGCATAAGGCTCTACTTTCTCATTCTTGTTGGATATGGTTACTGGTTACTAGTCAGCTATGCAGTATATGGAGTTATGGAGCTTTCTGACCACCCAGACCTTTTTCTGAGCTTTGGTCAGCTTCTGATTAAATAACAGACTGGATCAATTTGGCACTTTTCAACTAACCGTACCATGACTACTGATTCTCTCGACCCGCTTGATTGTTTTCATCACTCCTTATGCCTGTTGAGTATCTTAAACCATTGACTTTTCCTCTCTCTGACTTTCCAATTGACTCTTCTGTTCACTGTCTCCCTTCCTTTACTCCATCAATTTAATATTTTTTTTCCATAACAAATCTGTTGTTCCACTTGCTGTAATTCAGTCTATATCCTTAGCTCTGTCTTCTCACTCTGTCACCTCCTCTCCTGAAATGTTAGCCTCCGAATTAAACACTATACCGATCCAACACTCTTGATACTCTATCATCTCCAAAATTCTGTACTTGCCTTGTTTTTTTACCTCTTCCTCCCCCTGATATACACCTGAGCTCCATTCCATGAAAGACTGGTTTTTGGCTAGAGAGCCAATTTAAGAAAACTAAGCTCGCAGCCCATACTGAGTGCTACAAAGGGACCTCTTGCACTGCTAAAACTGCCTATTATTCCATTGTCATGAATGGCACAAATAAAAACCCTCACACTCTTTTCTCTACTGTTAAAAAAACGCTAAAACCCCCATCTAACTATCCTACCTAGATTTTCAGGACAAAATATCTACTCTTCACAGCTCTCTGACTGCAACTACTGCTTGTCATCCCCTCACCCCTGATCTCACTGCCTGTCTCCAACTGCCCCCTCTCCCCAAGTCAGCTCTTCCTCTTCACACCCCTGAACTCCTCTCAACTTCCTGATAAAATCAGTGCTTCTAAGACTATTACCAGCCTTTTGGATTTGCTTCCATCTAACTTGTCTAAGACCGGCCAGACTGCTCTCTGCTTCCATCTGACTGTCCTCTCTCTTGGATTAGTACACTCCATCTACAAGACTGCTACTGTCACACCAATCCTAAACACAGTGTACCACAGCATCTACCACAGCATCCCCCATTCAAGTCTCCATAATCTGTGCATTCAGTATATTGCACCAGACTGGTTCTCATCCTACCTGACAGACAGGAAACATTTCATGTCAAGGTAATCATCGTCCTCTTCAGCAGTCATTCATGGGATACCTCAAGGCACAGTTTTCAGGCCATTGTTCTTCGTTTCATACATTGTCCCACTCAGCTGTATTATTAGACAGTTCAACACCAACTTCCATTACGCTGATGAGACTCAGATTTACCTGAGCACTAAATCGATCCACTCTCTGCCCCGTCCCAAATCGAAGCATTCTAATCTGCAATCAAAACCTGGATGTCACATCTCCTCAAGCTGAACAATGACATGACCGAGTTTATCCTAAATCGCTTCAACTACTCATTGACGGCACAGCAGTTCCTCAGTCCTTAACAGTTTGCAGCCTCAGTGAAGTTCCGGACCCTTCTCTCATGTGGGACACTCATCTACTTTTCCACCATGGTAACACTGCCTGCTTCAGACCCTTCCCTACCTCTCCAAACCTGCTACTAAATTCCTCATCCATGCCGTCATTTTCAGCTGCCCCGATTACTGAAATGCCTTCCTGATTGGCATCAGCTCCTAAATTCCCACTCAAGCTTCAAGCTCCAACTGGTATACAGTATAACTCTGCAGCTCGACAACTCATGAATACCCAAACTTACCTATGTACTTCTCCTGTTCTCCATGACCTGCAGTGGCTCCCTATGAATTTTTGCCTCAGCTTCAAAATTCTTCTCTTCACCTATAAGGCCCAGAAGAATCTTGCTTTCCCCTACCTGACTGAACTCCTCACGTCCTGTCAGCCCCCATATACTCTTAGATCTTCTTCTTCTGGTCTCTGCACCGATCCTCTTTGTAAACTCCAGAGCTTTGGTGATCGAGCTTTCGCTAAGGTGGCCCCTCATCTTTGGAATTTCCTTCCCTCTGATATTCATAACTCCGTTACTCACTCTCCCAGTTTTCAAAATCTCATTCTTCCACACTTTCTGTATCGTTCTACTCCACTTTCTTCCCTTCGATCCCTTTGTGCCTCCCCTCACCCTAGTGTATCAGTCATCACTGTGTGCTTTTTGTAACTATCAGTTTCTGCGGCCAGTACTCTCTCTTCGTGTCCTGTGTTATTGAATATTGTTAGCGTTGTTGAGTTTTGACGAAGACTGGAACAATAGACAACGCTTTACATAATAATAATAATTATTATTATTACTTCATTTGCTTCTGAGGGTCAGCAGGGGCCTGTATAGTGAGATTTTTGGGTTAATAAGATAACTTGTCCGATATAAGGTATGAAGTCCATTTGAACTGGGGTTCCTTAAATCTGACAAGTTATCTAGCTAAGCAACAAATTTTGCTTCGTGATACAGGCCCCTGATCCTTATCATACTAAAGCAGGCTTCACGAGTAGCCTATTATCAGCAGTTATAAATCCAGGCTCATTGGAGATGAAGGTGAAACAATTCCACTCTTTTCCTAGCTGTCTCAAGCAAAAGCTAATATGAAGCAGAAGCTAATACAAAAACGTCCCCATTACCTTTGACTACATGTCGCCTTACATTGCTAAGCAAGTGACAAGTTATATAGTTGAAAATGCAGAGAAGCACTAACGCTATGCAGTGTCCTGTGACTAACCATAGAGCAGGGGTGGCCAGTCTTATCTGCAAAGGACCAGTGTATATGCGGGTTTTCGCTGCAACTGCCTAATTAGATTACTAATTAGAGGACTGATTGGCTGAAGAGTCCTCACATCTGGGTTTGAACAGCTGCCCTAAAGGTTACCCCAAAAACCAGCACACACACTGGCCCTGTGTGGATAAGATTGGCCACCCCTGCCATAGAGTGTCAGAGTCAGCACCTGTTGTCCCAGTCTTTCATGTCCCTTCCCCTTTTAGCCAGCAGTCGTCGCTGGCCATCCTTATCCCTCCTGTCACCCTTTGTGTTTTCCCCTGCTCCCTGTTGGCCCCATGTCTTGTGTTTGAATCCTGCATCCTCTGTTTTTGCATTTTCCTTTGCAGTTCCTAGTGTTTCATTTGTATCAGTTTAGTCCTGTGATTTGTATTCAGTTTTGGTTTCTTGCTTTGTGCCTTAGTTGTGTTTTACCGGTCTTTGTTATTCCCGGTGTTAGATTCTGTTTTCCTTGTTTCTTTGTCAGTTCTTAGTTTCCCTGTTTAGTTCCTTGAGTTAATTATTAGTGTCACCTGTTGCCCATTTTACTAGTCCTTGATAATTAGTCTCACCTGTGTTAGTCTCGTTACCCCTTAGTATTTATGTCGCTGCCTCAGTTCAGTTCCCCAGTGGTTCATTGTTTGATGTCGTATGATGTATGTTGCCTGCCTACCTGCCCCATTTGTAGTTAGTCTCCCCCCCCCCCCTCTTTTACTTTTGACCCCTCATGGACTGTTTTTGGTTTTTAAGTATTTCTAGTGTTTTTTCTGTTTGTTAATAAATCCCCATTTTGTCCTCCGAGCCGCCAGTGGGTCGTCCACTTTCTGTTCCCCGCCTGCATGATGCCACGCCCTTGTGCCAAACCTGCCTGGATCCTTGACATAGAGTTTGCTTCCCATTCTGCAATTCTAATTTGCAGCTTTCCCCTCATACTTGAAGCTCCGTCATGGCTATCTGCAGGCATCGTCCTACGCTGCTGTCACTGAGGAGTTAACCAAACCAATGCCTAAGAATGAGAACTGCAGTGCCATACAGGAAGAGGGGCAGAAAGCCCCTTGATGGTGGCTGGTGCCTCGAAGACCCAAAATGAGTGCTCAGCAATGACCCAGTGCTCCGGCAGCTTGCTTTAAAGCAGATCTTGCGGGAGAAGTGGGTCTACTTACTCACAAATAAAAACATGAGAGGAAAACAGGAAGCAACAAAGCACTTAAGAGAAAAAATAAGAGGAGTGTCTCTTAAATAGGAGGCTCTTTCTTTGAGAAACGAAGATAATTGATTTATAAATACCTTACATTAATCAGGAAAAAAAGGTTACAAATGAAAAAAATGATTAAGCTCTAGCTAAGAAAAAATGGGTAAAATGAAGGGTAAATTGCTAAATGGGTTGAGTGCCTAGAACTACTATTAGAAACATCACAATGGGTTCTGAAAAGCTTTCTGCCTAACACAAAAAGAAACAGGAATTCTCATGGCTGATAAGCTGAAATCAGTGTGTTCAGAGAAAGAGTTAGCCGGAGTGCATTTTGGAAAATATTACAGCTTACGGAAGTTCCTTGTCGGGGTCTGTTTGGAGCTGTTAGCTCTGGCTGAAGATGTTTCTGTGGATGAACCATGAAGTATGTGGATGAGCCGTGAAGACACTACATGACGTCCAACTCATACTTTGTGCCAGTGAGAGGGAACACAGGGACAGATTTGGAGAAAAGTAGATGGGTAAATAAACACTAATTCCTGTGAAAGGCATAGCAGGCTTCTCCACTGAGCCTGTAGATTAAAAAATAAACATTTTTTGTGCTATTTTTACCTCGACTCGAAGAAACTGAATAAAACACCTAAAAAGCAAGGTTAGTACAATTATTAGTTATAATAAGTTCTTCCAGTACTGAAATGGTATGTCCACATGGGAGCTCTCAATTACAGCAAGACAGTACTAATGAACACAAAATGAGCATAAATCAGAAGCAATTTCATTAACAGCTTCACTGGCCGATCAGTAGGTGTCCCAGAAGTCATACCACTCAGGAAAGACTGTGATAGGCAATGAAACTGAACTCATATAAAGTTTGATTGATTCTTCCCTTGAGAAAAACCTCAGCCCATCAAATTAAACATATTGAGGCTTATTCTGGACGTTAATAAATTAAGTTCATTATGATGTGGATTCTTGAGTGTGATGCCTGTAGGTTGGCAGCTGATGGTACTTAGATGAGAGTGTAGGGGAGCTCATTGTTAAATGCTAATATCTAGCCCTAGTAATCTGTTCTATTGGTTATGTTAGGTGAGGTCTTTAGCTTGCAAAACCTATGCAAAGCATCAATGCTGATAGCCCAAACACCAACATGACTCTGTGAATCAGTGTACTATACTAACATATTAAGGCCGGCCAACAAAAATGTTTTGGCTCCCAACCCAGTGAATTGTTACCATCAAACCGGAGATACAGATTTCCAGGATTTAATAAGGTTAGACTGAATCACTCTTTTGTGAATCAGTCAATCCTAAAACTAAATATGGAACTTAATTCATAACTAAATATATATTGAATCTGTCCTTGTGATGATATGTTAAATGTACGTCTTTGTGTCTTTAAGCCTTTTTTGTGCGATTTTGCATATCATACTGTATTGCATACTGTAATGCAAGAAAAATTTCAGACTCATGTCTGATAAAGTATCACATCACATATCACATCACGAATGAATGATATTGATCAGCAATATCATTGCTGATCAATGTTATTGTATTACTGTTAAGATGTAAATATAGTAATAAAAGATCTGACTCACCTCCAGTCTTAGGTATTCAGTCCTTTCCTCAGAGACCAGGCTAACAATGATGCCTCCATGAGTCCTGGTCCGCAGTAGAACTTGTACGTGAGTTTGACGAGCCGGGAACAAGGACGTTGTACGCAAGTGGGCATGACTCCGGCCATCAAAAGAATATTCTGGAACCTCTATAAATTCCAATCAAGAACTGTTGTTAACCAATGTCTCTGTGATCAGACCACTTCCTGTGTTTCCAAGCACATATCCCATGAGCAAGGAACTGGCCATTAGAAAGGGAACACTACAGTGAAACTTACTCAGCCCATCTTAATCTCCATGAGGCACGCAGATGTATATACAGGTGAGACAGTGCTTGAAGTGTAAAGCAACAGGTGCCTTGTTATTCAGTACTGGTAGACTATGAGAGGTGCCAGTACACAAGAAACTGTTCTTGGCACTCTGGAGAGAAAAACAAAGTGCCGGCCCACTTCAAGCACTGAGGGGAGAGCAAGTTCTAGGGTGTGAGCACAGGATCAGCAGGTATGCAGCACCCCTGGAGCAACTGGGTTTAAGGGTCTCGCCCAATAGCATAACGGTGGCATCATTCTGCTTGCCACGAGATTTGAACCTGCAACCATCTGTTCACAAGTCCTACCCTGCAGAATCACACAATACCCCCAAGTCACATCCATAAAAATCATCCATCTGCTTCTTTTTCTTCTCAGTTTTGTACTGGGCATCTATAAAGAGCATTTGTGCACTCTTCCAGTCGCCGGTAATTCTCTGATCTCACAGTACACATTCATGTCACGTAATCTAATTGTGCTCTGTCTATTGATGCGTAAATATCAGTACTGAATCTGAGTTCCTGGTAGAAAGAAATGTTTAAATCTTGACTAGGTGATGGCGAAATTCTGGGAATTGGGTGAAGTCACATGTTCATACATCAGCTGGAAACAAAATACTAAGATGATAACCTGATTTATTATGAGAACAAAATAAGCTTTATTTGGCTGGGACTTCTGAACTAGTAAACATAAATAACAACATATTTAAAAAATCTGCATTGGTGGATTCCTCCTTTAGTTAAAGGTTAACAGGAGAGAACCTATGTCTAATGCTATTCGTTGCTGTTAACCTTGGGCAGACCAATTCAAATATTCATACACTTTGCATGTTACTATCAATTGCTTGCTAACTGCATGTTCTTTCAACTTAACACCAGAACATTAAAAAAAAAAAAACGTTCTGTCTAGCCTTGCCCTCTGATAAGGCTCATGTGATATGCGATTGTCATGCATCTTCAAAGAATCTGCCACACAGAGATCGGCCACTGCACATTTCAAAGATATGCCTACTAAAACAGTATTAAGCCCTATTTAATTTGCATAAATGTCATATTTAAACAACTATTCTAAAGGGGGATATACACACTCAGCCAAAACTTCAAAATTACATCAGCTTGTACAACAAATTAAATATGCACTTTGAATTTCAAAAAGACTTTCATTAATTATTTAATATAGTTATTCCATTACTTTACTTACAACATTCATTCCTCTTTATTGGCGACAGGTTATTGGTGTTAAATAGGTAACTGTGCCAAAGAAGTTTTATCCCATCTTTAGCTCCTAATTATCTTGATGGCACAAGGAGAAACAGCACAGAACATACAGTGCGGTGAAAAGAATGCAGGTCCCCTTAGACCATGGTTTTAGTAAAATTTTTACCTTTATAATGAATTTCACTTTGTCATTATTAAACAAAAATCATGCTCAGTGACCTACCGGGATTGATATTATGTTAACATTCAATTCACTGCAAAGAATCCAAATTCTTTTCCCCCCGATTGCACCGGGGATCATGGCCAAATCTAACATCAAACCAGCTGTTTTTTTTGGTTTTGTGTGACCTACCCTGCTGGCACTGGTGCCCATAGTAGCCAGATGCACACTGGCAGTTGAAGGAGCCCCATTCTCCTCGACACCTCCCTCGGGGTCCGCAGGAGGGGTTTCCCATGTTCACACAGTGCCCATCCGTCACCTGACAGCCGGGGGAGCTGTTGAGGGAGTCTGCAGGAGAGCCTAGATCATAGAACTGAGGAACAGCAGCAGACAGGTAGAGAGAGAGAGAAAGACAGGAGAACATGAGAAACAAGTAGGGTAACCCATCCAGGATTTTCCCGGGACCGATTCTGGTCATTCGTCCTGGAATTTCATTCCGGAACACATAACGCCCCAATCAATTTCCCTATCAAACAGACCTAAACAAACCATTCTAATGGTATCACTATGTGCAATATATTTGATCAGTGACTGGGTGTCCAGGATCTTACAGGACTGAGGTGGCAACCCTAGCAACCAGCCCCTAAATGCAACCTCACTTTCTGTACTACCTGTGTAACAAACTACAAACCAGCTTCAGTTCAGAATAAATGATTATTTGTTTTTATTGTTATTACACTGTCTTTCACTTGTATTTACAACAGTCCTTCAATTAGCACTAAGTGACTTGACTGGAGTTTTATGATAGCAAAGAATAAGATACTGAAAACTTTCATATGCAAAAACCACACCCAACCTTGAGGGTAGACTGGCTCTATTCACATTTCTAAGTGGCCTTTCAGATTGGCATAACCACATTCTGCCAATTCCTCCAAGTTAGTTTACAACAGGTGTCAGGGAGATGTTAATATCTCCCCAGTGACTCATTTGCATCTGCTAATGCCTGAGTTGAGCTTAAACGTACTGACAGCTCTCAAACCCACTCCAGCAACAGTTTATGACACAATAAGCTTGCAGATAGGTGCCAGCACTAATAATAAAATTTAATTCGTAATTTTGCGGAGGGTAATTTCGAAACAGCAAAATCTCTATCAGCCAGTGCTGGCCACCCAATTTTCCATCACGTCAAAACAGTTCCTGACAAGCGGGTTAATTGGGAGAACATTTTTGAGTCAAATTCTTTTTGTTGCCGATGTCATGCTTCTGAGCAGGCAGAAAAATGATCGATCAAAGTAAATGTGTTGAAGGCTGTCATTCTGATTGGATATCTAGGTTGTTTCAGGTCAGATAACTTTGATCTAGTAACTATAGAAAAACCTTGCATTAAGAAGGCTGTCGGGTCTTGGGCATCTGGCTGAATTCAAGAGGATACTGGGGGAAAAATCATGCTTTACTGGGTGATTGACGTCATTCAGTACCTTACTGTCCACAACAAGATTCCGGATGCAGCCGGAGAAGTGTTTATGCTGTAACTGAGGGTAGATGTATGGCAGGTTTTCATTGACGCCTCCCAGCTGCAAAACCTGGGTCATATTCAGGTATCTAATAGTGAAACATCAGTAGATAAAGGACTCAGCCAATAATCCACTAATTACTAAGAAGGACAATCACTTTGTTCTAAAATAAACAAAACTATATGTCAGCTAAAGATCCAGACCAAGATTTTGTTTCTACTAACCAACTCAGGTTAAAGAATCACAGAGTACTCAACTGGTTGGTAGAAACAAAATCTTGGTCTGGATTTGTAGCTTATGGACCTGGAATGGCCAACACAGAAGATCTGAAACTGACATGCAGTAGGCAGGTAAGTTGGAAAATTCAGGGTGAAATGTGGATACTGAACCTGTCTCGGTTGGGTGTAACTCCAGTAACCTCACAAGAATGTTCCCTTGTTGTAATCCAGCTCCCAATACCCTCCATTTCCATGACAACAGCAGAGGAGCATCGGTCCAGAGTGAAGCGTATCTCCTGAGCAGTAAGAAGCAGAGGGGCTTAGGAGATCATGACCTCAGTGTGCCTCTCACTACTGCAGTTCCACAGTTCTCAAATCTGACAGGACAGGCATGCGGTCAAACTTCCCTGTTGTATTTTTCACCAGAAGGAACTCAAGAGTTGAGTGTACAATGTGCAATAAGAATGAACTTTTTTTAAACTCCACAGGTGTCAGAGGGGGAAACTCGTCAGATAGTGGCACGGTCAAGTTGCCGCAGAAACACTCACCTTGCCATTACTCCTCACATCCAACCGGTGCCACCGTCTGTCTGCTGTGTTGACGTTGCCAGGCAACCGTAACACCAGCGTGCCGGAGCCGTGGTTAATCTTCAGAGTGGGAGCTCCATCAACGATCTCTGACACACAAACAAATTTTCAGATGGCTCCTCACGCCAATGAGAAACTCTGAACGTTCACTGGCAAATAAAAACCAAAGTTTAGAGTCGTATGTGTTTAAATGTACTTTTTACTTTAAGATAAGATAATCCTTTATTAGTCTCACAAGTGAGAATTTTGCATTGTTATGGCAGAAAGTGGACAGTACAAGAATAGAGCAGCAAAAATTAAAAACAATAGGATAAAAACTATATATGTACAAGTGGAAATGTATAAATATAAATATATGTACAACGCTGTGGAATTGCACTCAAGAAATTTTGCACATAGGAAAGACATAAGAAAAACACTCTGGTGTATTGGATTTAACCTTCGTCTCTTCAGTTAAAAATCTTGTTACTGGTTATATGCACATAAAACATGTGGATTGACTTCTGCCACAAAGTCATCAGTCCAGACAAACCACCATTCAACACTCGGTAACCAAACTGAGAGGAGCTAAAAACATGTCTTTCGAAACACATCTGTTCGAGCTGATATAACCAGCACTCCATTCACATACCACCTATATCTGTTTTCACTCTCTACCCAGAACTTGACATTTTACTGTTTGCTAATCACGGCAAACTATCAGACCATTTTGGTCCTAAAACTGAGCACTGAGAATGGCAAACTATAAAAAAACATGTGCACACCACTACAGATATCTTGGAAAGCTCTTTCATTTGAGACCAAAGCATTCCGTCATTAAACACATTACACACCGATGAGAAAACTGCCTTAGTTGACCTTGTTTTCTGGGTTCACAGTGCTTCCAGTCAGGACTGACGAACACAATTAACTGAGAGATTATGAAATAAGTTACCATGTCAGCAAGCCGCTTACTGCCTAATTAATATTAATGTAAACAGAAATGTCAGGTAGTGGCCTTGGAGACGTACAGACCAACATTATACACCTCTTTGTTAATGCATTTTGAGAAGATAAAAGGTAATGCATAATCAGGTTTACACTCACCTGGCTTTAATCCTGGATCTCGATGATAATATATTTATACCCTGTGCATAACTGTCTTTGACATATGTAACGAAAATCCCCTGGATGGAGAGGAAAGTGGGGATTTTAAACCCTATGGTAATGTAAAGCATGCAACATCCCTCTCCTTGATATTTAATGAAATGAACATGAAACTATGGTTTAAAGAGAGCTTTTAATGAACAAAATAACCAACAGGCAATTTCTGCATGTCTGCCACACAGAGATTATATCTAGCCTGAGCAATCCTCTTTTATAATTCTCGAGGAAATTCCTTTTTCTTTTTTTAACAAACAGCACTACACATGTGAGATCAAAATGTGAGGCATGTTTGGTCGTAATAATCATTATGTGATTGTGAGATGTGGGGTTTGCCTGCGAGATCAGTCACATCATACTTCAGGAGGCAAAGATCAGTTTTGAGGAATATAAAGAAAAGAAAATCAGTAAATTTGTGCGTTGGTATGTTGCATTTTTGAGAAAACCAACTGCAGAGTGATTCGTGGGAAAACAATCTTTTATCCTCAACTCCCCCTGTAGTATTCAAAGAGTATGGCATACCAAAGAAAATTCCACAAGCTGTCCAAACAGATCCCATTGTGAATCTAATTTAGACTGCACCAAAGGACTAATCTGCTTTAGTTGGCTAGCTACGGCCCATACTATAAAAACTTAGAACCTTAAACCAATCACAGCTCTCTGGCTGTCACTTTTAATTCATAGAGTCTAAGACAAAAATGATCTGTTGGAAGAGGCTTGTATGACAACACAATGGCTTTAGTGCAAGACACGTGTTTGGGTGTGTAAAAGATCATGAATATAGGAAATCAGAACAACAGAAAAGTTTGCTACTTTGTCAGTGAAACATTTAAGGGACCTTTTGCCCCTTATTTAACACAGAGCTGCTGGAAACCTCCTCAGACCAGAATGCTTCGACTTTGCCTTTCCAGCCCTCGCAATCATCCGATACGTGCTCAGGCAGAGCTGTGTTCACTAAGCCCACTGAGATTTCCAGATTTCACAACTGCAAGGGTGCAAGGCACAAAACAGTGATGTGTGAAATCCTGCAGAATGAGTGCTGCATTCCCTGAACTGAGATTCCCTGAATCAAGTGTTTGTACTTAGCAATTGCATCTTATTAAAAATACACCATCACTGAAAAAGTGTTAGAAAAAGAAGTTACCCAGTATCCATGTGGCAGCCCTCGATAATTGCACTCCAATGGCTAGATTATGTAAGATGTGGGTCCCCTTTGACAAATCGCACTTCCACTGAGTCTTTGGCAACATGCCCCCCTTCCCCTCCAAGAAGTCTTCCAGCAGCTTTTATTGAGCTAATAAACGTCCCACTGGTGCACTGTGGTTCATTTATTCATTCTCCATTTCACCTGTTTCTCATGACTTTATAAGTTCCTCAAGGCACGTATGGAACTGTACCTATTGCCATGAAGTCCTCCGGTTCCCATGGCTGTAGCTGGGCCACTGGCCCGCTGTAGAGTAGCAGGCCATCTGCAACCTCAGTGATGAAATCCAGGGAGACGTGGCTCTCAAAGCACAGCATTATGGGAGGAAACCAAGCATACCCGTCGCCATGGAAACTGCGCTTGGTCTGCTGGCACTCAGGGCCCTCAAACTGCGAAGGGCACTGGCACCTATGGCACAAGGAACACAACAGTGACAATTTCACCAATTCATACTCATGTCCCCATGGAGACTACCGTGACATACTTCTGCATGATGAAATAGCATAATTGCAATACCACAGGAAAGGAGCTATTATACAGCCAGGGAGGAAGTAGTTTTTTCTGCAAGAAGCAATTTTCATAACAGGGGCATTGCCCAAGCAATTTGTAGCTTTGTTGTTTTGTTTATTTATTTTTCTTTTTTTACCTTTGGACCTTAAAAAGAAGGCCATTTTGATTTAGGACCCTATTAACAATCCTGGCCTGAAGTCCTCTGGTTTTACTCATAACAAACCAAAGCAAATTAAGACATACAGATGAGCCAGTGTTTCGGATGCTCACTGCAGGTGGACATGCCCTTCGAGCAGAACAGTGTGAGAAAGCCTCGGCTACAGAAACACTTTCCTAATGTCTGTCCTTTCAACACCCTTCAGCTTAAAAACAAGACGACTGTTCTTTAATTCTTACACTTCAGGTCAGATTCCCAAACCCATACAAAAAAGTTCTCTATCTCTCTTTGTCTTTCTCTGTCACATACACAAGCACTCATCTCACACTGAGGAAAGCCTTCACCACACTCAAAAACCTTTGGCTATGATAGAACATCTGGGGCTCAGAAAGAGATAATATTCTGCAGCTGCTACTAATACAACCACTTGGTTGCCCTTTCTAAATAACATCCATTTTAACATCATCTGTCCTTCTCCACTGATAACATCTACATACGGTTAACATATACTAACACCCATCTACAACTGGTGAATTCTCTCCTGCCCCTTCACCACCTTAGCTACTGTGTGGTGAGTGGACTGGCGCAGAATGGCTGCTGTCGCATCATCCAGGTGGGGGCTACACAGGGGTGGTGGTTGAAGTGGCTCCCCATTGGTTCTGTAAAGCACTTTGATTGTCTTGAAAAGTGCTACATAAATGTGACCTTCATTCATTCATACACTACTGCAGGCCACATCCACTGTTTGTCTTCTTAAAACAAGCTGAATTTCCACATTTATTTTCTTAAACCACTCCATTGCATTTTCCTATTTCCAGATTCTGATGGTCTGGTCTCAGGCTTTATTTCAAGCTGCTTCTAACAGATGTGAAAAAGAACAAGAACGGTCTACAATTGATTAATGCAGCACCATTTCTTTACATGCATCTCTGTGTGGAGTGGTGGCTCTGAGGTTAGGGATCTGTACTTGCAATCAGAAGGTTGCTGGATTGAATCCTGTGAATGCCAGGAGTGATCTTTCTCCATTGGGCCCTTGAGCAGGGCCCTTACCCTGCCACTGCTTTGTTCTGGGTATGATGTTAATCTGCAAGCAGCCCCTCCAACTTAATTTGGGGGTTAGGGGCAGGATTGGCACACTAGCTACTGGAAAAAAAGTCACACGGGTCCATTTGGACTAGTGTGGTGCTGAGGAATGATTGGCTGCACTCAGGTCCTCATCCCTGAGGTGGTGTGGTGGGTGCGGCGATGTGCTATAATTAGCACTTGCTCTTTACCTCCTCCTGTAATAATGGAAATTGTAATCTGAAGCATTCCCATGTTTACAAGTTAGTGCGAAAGACTGTGAATCCATAACAAAACTATGAGATATATAGCTGTGGGAAAAAAATAATAGACCTCAGCATGAGTTTTTGTTTTACTTATTTCTCAATTTATGGGTGTGCGTCTGTGAATAATATGTTTTTTTTTTTTTTGCAAACTCCTGCCTTGCAAACTCCCCTCCTCCTCATTAATGAAGGGCTTCTTCCTTACTTTATGGGACTTCAGTCCTGCTTCCAGGAGCCTGAAACAAACTATCCTAGCAGTGACCTTCACACCTGCATTTAATGTTTGCCATTCCTTTTGAAGGTCACTTGATGTCATTCTACGATTCATGAGAAACTGTTGGATAAGTTGATGGTCATCTCTGGCATTAGAATGTCACTTCTGCTCTTTACCTGACTGGTTTCTGGTTGTTCCCAGTGTCTTCTCCTGTTTCCACTTTGTTCTTGTGTACTGCTGTCTTAGAAATTTTGAACCTGGAAGCAAACTGCTGCTCAGCATAGCCTTCTGCCAGCAGAACCACGATTAAATTAGGATTACAAATGCAGATTTGTTTAAAAATATAGAGTGGTCCCTTAGTTTTTTCTGCGGCTCTATTAAAGTAACTCTTGTACTGATTGCGCTCTGTTTATGCTTCTGTTCTCACTTTCTTCCTAATGTTGTTTTCTCCCTGATAACACAAATATCTTATTTGTGTTTTGGCTTTCGATTGAAAGACAATTCTCACCCAGGGTTTTTTTTTTTTTTTAACAGAGGACGGTAAAAATCCCCAGATGTCATTTCCAAATATCAAGAATGTGAGATCTTTGGGTGTTTCTCGATGCCAAGAATGCGAAGACTAGACTTGTGGTCTTGCAAAGACCGATTTTGCCAACTTGCCTCCCAAGAACAAAACATGGTGCACAAAGACTCATGGGATTTGTCTCGTTTGGTTGATGTATGGTTGATACTCAGGGCGGGGCAAGAACACCATCCGGGGATTTTACCGTCCTCTGTACTGAGCGTTGAAACAGGTCTTCCACAGTGAAAGTTGAGATGAAACGGCTATGCGAGAACACAGGTATGGTCAAGTACTGTTCACATATTGAGAAACACCCTTTGTCAACTGTGGATGTGAGTCATGCGTGCACCAGCGTTGAAAGTCAAATACAAAATAACCAAAAAAATAACTAAAACTGAAAACTAACTAAAAGCAAGCTACATACAATAAGAAGACATATGTCCAGTTCCTGTGAGGGACTTTGCCAGTGTCAATACAGATAATTAAAGGTAATCAGTAATTTTATGAAAATTTATGCAAATACATGACATGGGCCTTAACTTCATATAATTGGCGAGGGTGCAGGTCTGGCAGATGGTCTTTAGTCCTTTATTACTTGAATAGCTTAATACTTTAATAGTTTAACACACTTAACTGAGAGAGGCAGAGCATGTGTGACTCAAATCCATAGTTGACTCAGATCCTATAGTAACAGCATCCTCACCAAATGAGACCAATCCCATGATTCACTGCACCCCAAAATCGTTCTTGGGATCTTCTTAAAATCAACGCAACACAGTAACACGATAAATTTACCAGCCTTTTATACACACACAGGTTTGTATTTATGTCTTTGTGGGGACTCTCCATTCATTTCTATAGGGAGAACTCTGATCACAACATGATGACCTTAACCCCTACCCAGCTAAGTAACCAAACAAAAGTTCATTTTTTGATTGCATTCACAGATCTTTATGGGGATCTGAAAAATGGTCCCCACACCGTCAAAATAACAGGTTTTTATAACATTGTAATATAAATGTAATATAAACAATCCACACACACAAAAGTTTTAAAAAGGGTTGGGACGCTGTGTAAAATGCAAATAAAAACAGAATGCAATGATTTGCAAATCATATAAACCATGTTTCATTGAAGATCGAACAAAGACGACATATCAGATGTTGAAACTGAGAAATTGTACTGTTTTAGGACAAATATATGTTCAATTTGAATTTGATGGCAGCAACACATCTCAAAAAAGTTGGGACGGGGCAACAAAAGACTGGAAAAGTTGTGCGATGCTAAAACAAAACACCTGGTTGAATTTTTCACGTTTTTGTAAATGGTTGTGGTATATATTGTGGTATATATTGTGGTATATATTGTGGTATATATGATGTGCTATTACCCAAGAAGAACTACACCACACTTTTTGTTGACTGCTAAATGTGTGGAAGCTTAGAATGATAAAATACACAAAGCTTAGATGAGCACACATTAAATCCAAAAAACATGTGTGTTACCACTACCTCAGGCAGCCTGGGGATTCATTTCATCAAAAAACCATTAGTCTGCTGTTCAAAGCACGTCTGCTTCATCTCACACGTACCCTGACATTACATCATTTACTTGCTTTCAGACACTCATAGCTTAATGTTTCAGACTGTAATAACCTATTTGTATATTTATTTTACTCAGATTTCAAATTCTAGTCTTAGCTCATTTTCTAGGGACCAAAGACCCAAATACACCTTTCAAATCATTGTACACTTGACCAAAAATAGTGCTTTGTATTCAGCCGTATTTCTATATTTCAGAGAGTGAAAGCATTAATTAAATTGAAGACTTGGACTGTGCCCATTTGTAAGACAAAGTCTAAGCATTGGCTGCTTTTTAATTTAGTGTGGCACATTTTTATAAACAAATTGTCAAACACCGTAAAGTGTTCAGACCCGAGAGAGTCAGCCTGGGGTCACTTTACGCTTGGACCCCCCTTTTTGAAACTTCTGTGGCAGGAAATGGAACGAACGTACGCCGGAGGGGAGATCCCTGGGTCCTCTCTCATAACACCACAAACGGCTGCACCTCTGCTTCACTATTCGGCAGGGGCACAGGAATAGCACCGGGAGAGTGTGTGAGCATGGAGATGAAGAAGCACGTGGCAGGCAGGAAATCATAGAATCTCCTACCGCCATTAGGCTAGTGGTCGCAAAAGCGTTGACTAGGATATACTAGTAGCAGGTACTAGTGCACAGGCATGAGTGGGCAGGGGGGTGGGGCTTTTTCAAATGTTTGAAAGTGGCCCCTCTCGAGGTTCTAAGTGCCCCCTTTTGATAAGCGATGAACACCTGTGTGGCCAGCACAATCATTAGGACCATAAGCCAATCCCCTCTATTCAAGCACCAGTCCCCCAAAAAAATCTGTGCATGGCACTGCTAGTACTTGATGCTGCCCTGAAGTCATTGCAAAAGTAGCTCTCACTATAAATAAGGTTGGAGACTCTTGCATGAGACAATATGCTGCCTGTCTTCTGGTACAATTTGAAGTGCATTAGGTGAACTGTATGAAATGTCATCAACGAGAACCTCAGACCTCTGCTTGCTCCAACATTCCTGTGTCCCCCAAATACTCATCTGAGGCACACGACTGAGCAGCTAAAATATGAACAAACAGCCTCCTAGAGCTGAATAAAGAGTGAAGAACCGGAAGGCTAGTGTACAAACAATATATATTAAAGCTTCATAAAAAGTATTGGCATGTATAGTTCAGTATGAAACACCAAGTGTTGTATTTAAATGAATATCATTCATAGTTCATATTGAATCGTATCCTTCAATAAGCTTCCACAAATTCCCCTGCTGATGTTTCAGTTTCCGCATGGTATAGACTTCTGACTGAATAGCTACATGCCTTTGAGTGAGCCTTTTACTGTAGTGATGGAATGCTATTCTGTTATCTAATTACCCTTCAATTCCTTATCTGATGATTTTCTACGTTGCAATTTCACTCATTTGAATATGTTGGATCTCATTTGTTCAAAATGAGGCATTTCAATCAACAACCTTCAGGTCATACCTCTCTGTCTTTAAATATTATGCTACAGCACAGATGACCAGAGTAGGTATTGTACAATTCGATGTTTATGGCCTTTATACAACATTCTAATTAGGACATACCTGGTACAATAAATAAATAAGTCATTAAACTGACACACTATCAATCTATCCATCCATTTTCCAAACAATTATCCAGTGTTGGATCACAGGGTTAGTCTGGAACTTCTCCAGGGAAAAGATAGGGCTGCACCCTGGATCGAAAGCCAGTCCATTGCAGATTAATGCACTCATTAAAAATAACCATTACTCTCCAGAACACAATACTGTTTTGCATCCATCAATCTTCTAAAGATTTATCCTGGAGCCTATCCCGGACAGTACAGAGCATTATGCAGGGGGCAAACCCTGTACCTGGAGCAGACTGACAAACAAAAAGAAACCTGGGAATTTACTGTCAAGAGGCCACAATGTGATATTTTTCCGCTGAACAGGTACCCTCCCCCAACCCTCCCCCCCAGATATATTTTGCCGACCGGGTGGCCCCCTTAGTTTTTGTTGCCACAGACTGGGAGGGGCATCCTCCTTGGTTCATCTTGCCGCGATGGCCATCATCAGACACATATGCCAATAGCCAGTCCGCTCCTGTCCTGGACGGGATAGCAGTCCAAAACAGGATGCATGCATATGCAAACATTCATGTACTACTGGCAATTCAATGACGCCAATTAGCCTAACTGCATGTTTTTGAACTGCAGCAGTAAAACTGCATGACACTGGGAAAATATGCAAATGCCACATAAAGCCGAGACGTGATTTAAACCCCCCCGGCCCTGGGGGTGTAAGGAAAAGGTGCAACTCACTAAGCCACCATGCAGCCCCTAATTATATTTATAAAATGGAAAATAGCACTGACTATAGGTACGAGTATAAATGTCTCAGGCAAATTCATCTGAAAATAATACCCAATTCCTCTGAGCCTTTCAACAAAGAGCAGTGATTTAGCCTGTGTTGTCATAAGGGTGTTTTGGAAAATGCAGTTTTGTTCTACCACTAATAGAAGCTTAAATTCTACCTTCATTATAACCCTAGAGCATAAGTATAAAAATATCAATGCATATCATTCCATTTAAAATGTTCTTCTTTCATAGATCGAAATTTGGAAGTACTAATTAGAACTCTGGTGTATTGATCTACACGTCTCCTGTTGCGGATTTTAACAGCGAAAAGGTAAGCATCCTTCCTGAGTTGTTTGCGGCACCTTTTCTTTCCCCCAAACACACCACCCAGAACCTGGCAGATTAATTAAGAAGGTAACAAGAAAGAAATGTCTGCCACTTTGAAGAGGGGAGTTAATGCTGAAGAGAACGCACTGCTGCCGGCTCCCACCATCGTTCGGGGAGCCAGAGGCCACGGCACACGTTTTGTCACCCAAACGACAGGGTGAAGCAGACAATTAGTGAGCAAAGGGAAGAAAGCTGACAAGGTCTACCTGGGTCGTCTGCGAGGTTCTCTGAAAGTCTGTTCGAGCAGTAACACTCCTCAAAATACAGACAATACACACATACCCAAAACTTTGAAGCCGACACACCTGGTGCTACTTGTCATTTAAAACCCTTTTGAAGTTTATTAAAAGTTAACAATTTGTTAGTTTTATTATGACTAATAATAATAATAATAATAATAAAATAATAATTGTTGTTATTGTTGTTATTATTATTACAGCCAGGATAAGCGCTCAGAAGATGGACCCACCAATAATTCCCTCTGTAGCATATTTTTTACTGAAGTGATTCAATAAATATCCAATATTACAGAAAATTTCAGATTATACGTTACTACTGTATTGCTGCGTCTGGGCTGAACTACAATCAATTAAGAAAATCAAAACTTTTACATTTAAAATGTTGCCAATAAGAAGTTTACTGATACAAACATTCTGGTAATTCTACGTACGTGTATACAGCTGATTGATTCAACTCAGTTTTAACTTGATTATTCAGTCAGTGAAAAGATTCTTTTTTTGTAAAACATGCAATTTCACTAAGTTTCATCATTCTGCACTGGTTTCATATATTTACTTCTCTATTACTTTCAATACAGACTTGGGCTTTGCTATCTAATTCCTTCCAAACAACCATCAAAGAATTATCATTAATTAATACCATAAATCGGTTCTTCGAATCTCTGTTGGTATTAAAGAAATAAATACACATTATCATATCAAATAAAGGATTATGGTGCAACACCTGTCTGTTCAGTTGCCTGACTTTCTCCTGCAATTGACTGAATTGAACACCAATAATGCATAATTCAGTTTGAATTCAGCTCTTAATGGTCAACCTTGTGTCAAGCTTTCATGTGATTATTTCAACCAGATCAGAGTAGAAACAGCAGGCTTTTCCTACATATACTCCAGTCCTTAGCCATTTCTACAGGCATGCTTCTAGAATCCCTGCAATGAAAAATATAATTTTAAAAATTATTCTATCCACAAATGGAAATTTCCCATTCTCATCTTGGCTTGTCAACAGTAACAGAAAAATCCTGCCTTTAAAATTTCTCACCTGATTCAACATGTCAAAGCAGGTAACTAAGCTAGCCTCACCTGTGCCACTCTGGCTGTCAATAATAGTAAGGAATATCTCATTTGTATCCACTCTGACAAGTGTGACCTTAAATATATCTTGTCTGTCTAGGCAAGTACTCCAGGATATACAGCATTGTCCTACCTATATCAACTGTAGTTGTCAATGAGTGGTAAAACGTACTTCACCTCATCTGTATCAACTGTGGAGCTCTGTGATACCTAAATATAAACACCCAAACATGCAGCTTTTCATTCCTTCCACGAAAACCGGACACAATGATTGAGACGGAAACTTTAGGTTTGGCCTGGCGCTTTCCACAGACACCATCGGCCAGATGCAAGTCCAAGCATGTAAGAAGTGCACAGCTTTGCTACAATATATATGGCTTTAAAAGCATAACCCTCTTTTTTTAGCTAAGCTAGGCACCTTGCAAGCTTCAGTGATCAAACCTAGCTCAGGGCTAAGGATTCTTTTAAAGTAACTAAAATGCTGTCTACAGTCTATGCTAAATGTTTAACATTCTCCTTCATCTTTTTTGTACTTTTGTTCCTTGTTAACAGTCTTTGCAGTCAGACAAGCAAACATTTCACTGCACACGATACTGAATGTAACTGTGTATGTGACAAACCTTGATTTGATTTATGCAGCATTATACAGCAAATGCAAATAAAATATATATTATATATGTGCTGTATCCCTTGTACCCCACCTTGCTGTCCATGACACACACAGACAGGACAGCACATGCTTAGGCGGCACTGCACAGGGTTAGGAGCCTTTCTCAGGCGCCCCACAGTGACATCACATTGCAGGCAACATTTTGATCATAGGCACAGAGTCCCAATCCACTTATTCACACAATGGCCCCCAGAAGTTCTTATGGGCAACCTGATACTGCATCTAATCTGACACATTTCCCAATGGTCAGTCCACACCTGCATCTAATCAGTACAGGTGCCCTGTGCCGTATTCTTTATATATTATCAGTAATTATATATATTATTCTTTATAGGCTGTCAGTACAGCTGGCCAGTGCCATATTCTTTATACGCTGTCAGTACAAGTGGTCTCTGCCATATTTATACGCTGTCAGTACAGCCGGCCAGTGCCGTATTCTTTATACGCCGTCAGCCCAGCCGGTCTGTGCCGTATTCTTTATACGCTGTCGGTACAGGGGCCAGTGCCATATTCTTTATACACCGTCAGCGCAGGCGGTCTGTGCCGTATTCTTTATACACCGTCAGTGCAGGCGGCCTGTGTCGTATTCCTTATACGCCGTCAGTGCAGGTGGCCTGTGCCGTATTCTTTATATGCCGTGAAGTAGGTGGCCTTACCTGTAGCCACTCTGGCTGTCAACGCACACGCCTCCATTGTAACAGGGGTTCTGGTGGTAAGAGCTGCATGTCTTATGTGTCTCTTCACGTCCAGCGCAGCCACATGCCATGGCAGCCGTCACAGTCAGTGACACTAGTGACACACGCCCGGAATCCACTACAGTGGGAGTTTCGCCCACTTCCAGGCGACTGGAGCAGCCGCCACTCTGTCCGCAGGCTGCATCTGTGCACGGGTCCACATGCACGCGTGTGACGTTCACCTGGAGGAAGGACTGCAGCTGGGTGGGTGGAGAGCGAGGAGAAAGAAAGGGGGGAACAAAGAAAGAGCGAAGGAAGGCTGCAACAGCTTCAGTGGCGGGATAAAACAGCACTGATAATTATTCTGTAAAGTATCCCTTCACATGTACATCTGAGCGAGAAAATAAGGGGACAGGTTTTCCCGAAAGATACTGCAGCAATAAATACTTAATTATCCAAGTTTAATTTGATCAACAATATATAAACAGCAAAATGCCTAAATCCTCAATAATCCAACCTTAAATAGCTTGCCAATGTAACCCAATTAATCACATCATAATTCTTTGACTGAATTCTATCCATATAAAGTGACACCAGAATTTTTTTTGCTTTTTCTTATTTAATTATTTTTTGACAAGCAGACCTGCATCATAACTTTTTAGAAGAGGGTAAAAAAAACTCAGATGGTTCAGTGATTGATGACATTTGCTTGTATAGGTCAAAACATTATCTACAGACAATGTAAGGCTCAGAACCCAGAGTCGTATCGAAAAAAAATACTTGTAAGCATAGCGAATGGCTCTATTATATCATATATCTCTACCTAGCCTTTGCTAAAGTGCAAGCTGCTGCCAGCTAATCAGGCTAATGCTAGGGTGGAGTCAGTGTCACTGTGCTTGAGAAATCCCCACTATACTGCGGTACTTTTTGTGAAGGCTGACAGCTGTGAGGATTCTGAGGATTCACACTCAGGCCCTATGCCAGGGGTATCAAACTCCAGTCCTGGGGGGCCCGGAGCCCTGTGTAGCTTAGTTCTTTCCTTGTTCCACCACAAATGATACAGTTCAAGAGCTGCATGGTAATTAGCACAAGGAGTTGAATCAGGCGTGTTAAATGAGGGGAAAGCCAAAAATGTGTAGGGCTCCGCCCCCCCAGGACTGGAGTTTGATACCCCTACCCTTTGCAACCCTACAATCTCACCAGGCCTGACTGAGCTCATCTTGGCCTCAGCCCTCTTGTTCCCGTGAGACACCGTGGCCATCCTCAGCATTTAGGTGTCCTCAAGTGAACCAAGGGAACAAGAAGTTCAAACCATTTCCAGGTTAGGTACTTGTATAGAGATATAATCAAGGAGGGTGAAGGAAAACAAAAAAAGAAAATCACTTTGTGTGGACCCAAACTTTATTCCATTTCATCAAGAGCACCTCCCACTGGAGAAGTCTTTGCATTGCAAATCTGCACTTTAAACTAGGTGCAATGAGAGCCCACATCCCCATCTACATGATTAAAAACAAAGAGTCCAGATCTATTAGATCAAAGACCTGCAGACACCTGGTACCAGGCACCCAGATCAACGTGGCAGAGCACAGAAAAATACTCCTAAGCCTACTCTTACAGCTATTTTTTTCCCTTGTAGACCAAAGAGGTTTATGAGAAGTCTCTGCACTGCTGGAAAGCTTTACATAAACAGCACCAAGATACTAAGATACACAGAAAGGCAGGGATTATACACCCTGGATCGGCACGGTGTGCTAAGAAGGGATCGCACCAGGGTCTCCCCGAAGACATCGACAGAAAATGGAAATTATACAATGTGAGAAATTTCAATTGTAATGGAGAGAATCCTCAAAGAAAGACTGTGCCTAAATCCGCCCCCACTCCCCCCCCCCTTCACCCCCACCCCCACCCCCATTCTGCTACCCATATAAAATTTTATGGAAAGATTGGGGCTATTGTACTTACTGGGTCTCACCGGACCATAGATGTACATGGGAATCTCAAGCACTTAGGCTGCAATATTGCTGTGCACCTGTTTCTTTATGAAGCTCGCTAATAACGCAGCCCATCTGCCACATGGCAAACAAGCCTGCCAGGGAAGCCAGCGCGCGGCCAGGAAAACAGCAGCAGCCCAACTTCCAGCGTTCCCATAGATGTGAACGCCACAGTGTTTATGCATCTTCAGTGCCTTCTCTGTGACAGAGACACCATGTGTGACATTCTCTACATGCGGGGCGATTTAGTTTCAAAATTTCATTTCTGAGGTTTGGCTGACAGGCTTTGCAGAGGCCCACTGCTAAACTGGAAATCACAAAGAGCCTTTGAGATACACCTCTATGCCCGTATCTAAAATGAGTTACTTTCATCTTCGGGGGCCGCGGAATGTCATGCAAACACTGTTAAAAAACAAGAGCAACCAAGGAACAGCCTCTGCTAAGACAGAGAAAATGTTTGCGGTTAGGGTTCCAGCCATGATTTCCTTCCCCGAAACAAATGCACAATTCACACACCGTGCCATTCTCACAGCCAGCATGGAGAATCAAGACAAATGTTGTCAGAATATAAAATTAGAGTAGAGAATATATGAATATGAAACGCCTTAATGTACAGGCAGAACAAAGAAAAAAAGAAGTTTTAATTCTACATAAATATAGTGTATATATAATATAAACCTAATCCACACACACACTCACACACACGCAGACCTGTACTCATATCTTTGTGGGAACGGTCCATTAATATCTACTGTATGGGCAAACCGTTAATTCAAACAATGACAACCCTAACCCCTACCCAGCCCCAACCTTAACCATATGTAACCAAACAAAATAGTCTTTGGGTATTTTTAGTTTTTAATTGCAGTCACAGATTTTTATAGAATTGAATTTCCTCTTCTAGGGACTGAAAACAATGGTCCACACAAAGTCAAAATAACAGGTTTTTATCACACTATAGGAACATTTGGTTCCCAAAATCTAATGTACACCTGGACCACACACAATATATAAGCATATAAACATTCATCCACAGTGAACAGGCAAGAATATGATGATTCACATACCTTCTGCTTGTGAGCAGAAAGATACCCGTGCAACCTCTCCGGCTTCACATAGGGGGCGCCGATCACAGAGAAATGGATATCCAGTGAATGCTCCTGCACGTCCATCAGGCTGAAGACGTCTATCTCGTCAGGACTGGCAGATAGCATTTCAGACAGAAAGTCCCGGAACAACTCGTATCGGCTCCTCATGTTGGCCGGGCGTTCAATAAATTCTTTTGCTGTGATATCTACATCAAAATGAAAACAGAATTCATCTATTATTCACAAGGAGATGCCACTTTACCATGGGCTCCGCTAGAGAATTTCAACCCCATGAAAGCATATCATATTGGGCCAAAGCCAGGCCAATCCAATTTTGTTACAAATTTTTTAGGGCCCGGAGTGGGCCCCTGGAATCATTGTGACTTCCCCCTGCTCTTTATGACAGTCATTCCTTAAAATAAAAAACAAGCTGTGGGAAAAAGGGAAAAGAGGTTTTAAACAGAGGACGGACAGAAGAGTAAAAAAATTAAAAATAAAAAAGGCCCTTTAAAAACTAAAAGTGTTATCCTATCTTTTCATCTGAACATATTTGCCAATGACACGTCCCCTAGCATCCATGCACCCAGCTGACCAGATTTAAACCATAATGAGGGCAGCAGTCTAATAAGGACCAGCTGGGTTTTCATTATCTGAGCCACTTGTTGGCTCAAGGCTGGTAATCAATTACTGTGGCGATGCACCTGATTAGACCACAGTATGCATTAGACACTGGGCTGCTCCTGACCACTCACAGCGGAGATAACCATAAAAGTGAACAGCTGCAGAACAGACAATATCCAATGAGCGTGTTTATAATCCTGCTGTCTGCTCAGGCATGTGCACATCCTGTTCTACAGACAATGCTCTTGTTGCCAATCGAAATACATGTTTTACACGGACAAAACAGCAGAGGTAGTCAATAACCGATAATCAAACAAATGGGGTACAGTGGGATGGTACGCTATTTAACCTGGCCTGATTTTCAGAATTTCTGTGCATTATGTCTGTTTTTTACTAAATGAAACAATATTGCTGTATGGTGATATTAAGGAAATCAGCGAGTGGAAAATACTTTTTATTGTACTGATTACCGTTTTTGGCAGACAGGTTGACGGGAAAATTAATGCGTTAATGTAGCATAAACTCGTGGCAGATGCATGATTATTAAGTTTTAGTGAAATATTGTGGGAGGGCAAAATAAAGTATTATTACAGTTCCCAGAATTGCAGGATTAGATGTGTTATTTTACTTGTATGTGTTAGTAAAATTATTATACAAATAAATATAGCAAAGCATTTAAAATAGATTTGGAAAAAAAGGAAACTTGAAGATAAAGTAACTTTTCCTGCATAAACATAAGAGAACATTGAACACAGTCACTGGTGTGTTTAAGAACATAATTATAGATTTAATATTCCATAGATGATGATATATTACTGTCATAACTCCAACACGGTTTATGAAGACTTAAAATGTCTACTAATAACTACTGAAATGGCATTTTAAACCATAAAATACTCAATATGAAATCATAAGCGATCTTAATATTTAAATAATCTGAAATGTGAAATTTCATTGCTTGGATTGTATTTATTCCTCTGTCCCTTCTTTGCCTTCTTTGTAAATTATGAACTATTCTGAACTGTTTTCTATTTTACAGGAAAAGGAATCGTGTAATCCTATCACTGAATAAGCAAAGAAAAATTCAGAGAATCACAGATGTTCTTATTACTCAGTTTCCTACAAGACTTCGCGTGGATTTTTTGGACCTGACTTCTCATGTCCGTGGCTAGACTGAGCGATAGGGGCATTGGTTTAGATCAAAAGAATGAAGGAATCATGTCTGAACGTGAATTTTCAAAAAGGTACATCAGACAGCTACTGACAGTCCCCTCCAGAAGCTCATCTTTGGATGATCATATGCGTGATAACAATCTATCATCCAGCTCAGACTTCTCAGGTGGATCTCTGCTTACGGCTCCTACCTTCACAGTGAAAGGTAAAAAAAAATACAATTTCTTTCAAAAATGCTCAGCTGTTGGGACACACACTGGCCTCCAAAAATGGTTAAGAAATAAACTGGAAAATAGAAAAATAAATGTAAAACCTACTATAGCTACAACTCATACAACATGACTGCAGCCTCACACCAGAATTTCAGGAAGACCAAATTGATGTTGACATTGTTTTTCTTGAACTTTCTGAAAAAAAAGGGGAAGACAGACAAAATCAAAGAAAACTCCCAGCTATTGAATTTCATCATACTGTTCCCTTCTACCTCGCTTACACTGTTCACTTAGGTTTACAAGTGGTTCTCAAAGAGTATGTGTCTCACTAGGTTATAGCCCTAAGCCGTTTACCTTTCAATCCCCTTTCCCTACGGGTTTTGGTTTCGGTGAGGCAGGGTTTATTGATTTATTTGATCTTGTATATTTTTAACTGGGATTTTGCATGCTGAAGCCGTCAGCAGTGCTATGTAAAGAACGGTTTCCTGGTCATAGTGTAATAAGTGTTTATAAATATTCCCTGTGACATGCTGTGGTTGAAGGGGCAACACTAACATCCTAGCATGCTACAGCACTAAAATGATCAGCGGTACATTTATGTCTACAAAATGGAAATATTACACAGTTTGGGTAGCCTCCTGATCTAAAATAGGCAGATGTATGTATAGAACATAATGTAAAATATGGCATAGTATAATACAGCGCCTCGTGCATTTGCACATAAAAATTATGCAGATATGTCTGTTGAATAGGTGATCCATAATGGCTGGCATTAGGGCCTCACATTTCCGGGATTCTCTTCTCTGTGTAGGCAGCATCCACATTCTCCTAGCGTTTGCATGAATTTGCCCCAGTTTTCCTCCTAAGGACTGACTGAATACGAATACATTTTAAGCGAATCTGTGTCTCTAAATCACCTTAGCATACTATAGCGTGTGTGCCCTGTGAGGAACTAGCACCTTGTCCAGAATGTTTTTCTGCTGAGTGCCCTGAACTTTGTGGGACAGGCATCAGGCTCACCATTGGTTAGGAGATGGTGGATTGATGGATGGATATTATCCAAGACACAAACATGCTCCAAATGATACTGGACAGAGTTTCTGTCTAGCTGAAGATGCTGGAGATGGAGGCATCCCATCTTCCAAGAAAATTCATTTGTTAACAAGACACAAGATTGTTTATCGCTACTTAGCGTGCAGAACCAGAATAAAACCAGCACTGAAGCCAAAAGCACTTTCTACAGAGGGTAACACACTGTACTGTTTTATAATGTACAATTTAGCGCACAATGAGAAGCATTAGCTCGCATAGTGGCTACGTGTTTAGCATCGGACTACTAGCACTGGAGGTTCGAATTCTGGCCCTGATTCTGGCTCCCTCCCAAAGGACCTCTAAATTGCCCTGGTGTGTGATTGCGTACATGAGCATGAGTGCCCTGCAATCAGCTGGCATCTTGTCTAGGGTGTCCCCTGCCTTGTGCCCTATTGTTGCTAGGTAGGCTCCAGGTTCACCATGACCCTGCACTGGATCAGCGGTTATGGAAGTTAAGAATAAAAAGTTCTCATTTAAAATAGAATTTCTATTTCTGAACTATGTTCTTCAAAATCTAGATGTTATAATGTCAAATAAAAAGTAAAAGATGACAAATTGCTCCTCTTAAAGGATAAAGTGTATTCAAATACCACATCCAATCCAAATTAAATCAGATATAGTAGTGATATAAACTTCAAAATAAATCATTTAATTTAAAGAACCATAGAATTTCCCTGCTCAGTTATGGCTTGCAAGCTAAAATGCTAGTACAGTAAATATTCCTGGCATCCATGGTCCAAACAGATATATAGATGGAGCCCGACAGAGTACAGCTCCGCCTCCTTATGTCCAAATCACACATAGCCAGAGCGTAGATTCGCCTCCATCAACGGGAGCCTTTTTTCTCAATGTATTATATTTAGTGAAGTATTCAAAGTGAACAGATTAATACAAGGTCAGTTTGTGTTAAAAATCATGTTTTTTTTTCATCCGCTTTAATGTTGATTCGCATTAGTAGCTGTGATTGACAGATATTCGTTTCTCCAGTGAATTAGATATTCCTAAATGACACCTCAATTTCTGACCCGTTACATTTCACTCACCATACTGCTGCCAAAACTTCACTTACTAGCTAGTTTTTGCTAGAGGTAAGACAAGTAAGAAGCAACCTGTGAATAACTTATTTTTATGGATTTTCACTGTGACATTGTGAATGAATAAGCAAGAATATTGCTCGTAGCGATGACACATTTTTTTTAGCTTATTTTCTATTGCTTTAAAGTGGTGACACAACATGGTGACAAATGAACAATTGGGATCATAAATTCATATGACAAGTAATAAACTGATGTACAGAGCGGCTTATTTAGAAGGTGGGGGGGGTGCAAATTAGGATGATTACAAGGGCCACTGTTACAGTAACAAATTTGGAACATATGCTTTCAAAGGAGCCCAAAACTTCTCGTGGTGCCCCTGGATGTAATATTACTTTGGGCATCACATGCTTTCAGTACAATACTGAAATTCTCCTTCTCTACTAACTTTTTATCTACCCAGGTGGCAACCCCCCAACAAACAGCCTATTTAACCTTAAACCTATAACAGGATTACATTTCTTCTGTAACAAGTCAGGCTTACCTGCCAACCGCAGCGAGGCAGAGTTGTGGATGGCCTCCTCTGACAGGTCCTTCACGTGTACATGCACTGTGGATACGACGTCTGGCCAAACACCGTCTGACACATGCACCCTGAATTCGTGGCTGCCAGTGGGGGCGCTCTCCTTCACCATAAGAAACCCCGTCCTCTTGTTCAACATGAAAAAACTGCCCAACAAATGGAGGTTCAGAAAAGAGATTCAGTTGAGATGGGAGATATCTGGCGAAGCTCTAAAAGAATTTTGCTAGTTCGGTTTTTTAGCTACTGTCATAACCCCTGACGTGCCAGTGTGTAGTGATGTGTTATTCCTTCCTCAGAATAGCTATTACAAAGACAGCAAAGAAAAGTAATAAACCTTTCATGGTAATCCACTACTGTTTGGTACCAAATGTTGAAAACTATTTAAGCTGAATGTGAAATAACCAATTTTCCCAGAGTTCTTTAGAGCTGGTGAGCACAGGGGAGAAGTCCAGATCAAAATGAGATCATAATATCGCTATCACACCAGAAAAAAGTTAACAATCTAACTGTCGGTGTCAGTGTTTTCGGGAAGGAAATTTCTCTTGGATTTTGCCCCTCAGTTTCTTTGAATGCAAAGATGATTTTTACTACATGGATTGTACAGTCATTAGGTCTGGCCTGCAAGTCTCTGTGACACAGGTGAGACATTTCAAAGCCTTCGGGGAATGAGGCTGATGTATATAATAATAGATGGTGCTGTCACATTTTACTGTTGGAAAATAAAAAATATTACCGAGGGATGTGTCCCTCAAAGGCATATGTCTTGTTATCCCAATCATCTGGGTCCAGGGTATAAACTTTGCCCAAAACTGTGGCTGGCATCCTTCCTATTGAGGGAAAAACAAGATATTTATCCTATTTTGGGGGGAATAGTGTGTTTTTTTTATTTTAAGTTTACAAGTGACTTCAGCTTTGTCAACCTTATCCAGTAAACACTTAAAACTTGAGCACACATTAGGACCACTTACAGAAGAGCTTTTAAGGAAGAAAAAAACATGATCACATACGGTAATGGCAAAAAGCATTTTGCAAAAAAAATTGTTCCAATGAATCTATTGTAGTTACCCTCACAATTTACTTTAACAACACTTTTAAGCAACAAAGACATCAACACTTATTTTTGGAGAGTGTTCTCAGAAGAGCTTAAGTGTCTGCCTTGTGGTAAGTAAAGGTAGCTCAAAAATATGAAATTACTGAAAGAACAGAAAAAAGAAAATTACTTAAAAAAAATCTCCAATGCGTCTCCTTCTTATTACATCTTATTGTGATGACAGGGAAGTTTTCCCAAAACAACACCTCCAGTAATGAAGGACACAGTCAGGTCTCACCTCTGTTACTATGGATGTAGATCTCCTTCTCTCCAGGCAGGTGTGGATGATCATTTTTGTCCCCGATGGCGATGGTGAGCGTGCTGGTAACGGTTTTGCAAGGTCGGCCACTGTCCTTCATTATGATGGGCAGATAGAACTCCTTCTGCTTCTCACGGTCAAACACACGCAGCGCTGTGATTGTGGCTGTATTGTTGCCGTTGTCTTGCAGGAAGAAGTCCCCGCTGTCTCGGTACTCCAGGGGAAGCGAAAAGGAGAATGGAGGGCCATTTTCAAAGGAGTCTCTATCTACTACATGCAGCAGCATCGACGTCTGATTCATCTGCACAACCTGGGGACCGTGTGTATTCTCCCACACCACTGGCATGTACTCTACTTCAAACTCTGGGCCATTATCGTTGACATCTAGCAGATCCACCTGAACTGTGGCACTGCCTGCCTGCGGTGGATTTCCTTGGTCTGTTCCTAAGATGATTAAGAAATGTTGCTCCACAGTTTCTCTGTCCAGGGAGCGGACAACAGTGAGAACTCCAGTCTGGTCTATTGAGAACTGATCATACGGATCAGAATCTGGCAGAATGCTATAGATTATCTCCTGGTTTGGACCTGAGTCTGAATCTGTGGCTGTGACTTTGACAATGCTGGTGCCAACAGGCACATCTTCAGGTAATGGTTCCAGCAAATAGAAATGGGGGACAAAAACAGGGGCATGGTCATTATCATCATCAACATCCACAATGCAATGGATTAGGCTGTAGAAGTCCAAGTCCTCCACCTTGAGGGTAAGGTTGAACTTCTGCTCGTTTGACTTTTCATAGTCCAACTTTTTCTTTAGCCTTAGTGTCCCACGTTGCTCCTGCCGGTGGCTAACAATGTAGAACTTTTGTTCCGGGTCCCCGCCCACAATGCTAAACGTCAGTTGGGCATTCTCCCCTGTGTCTTCATCTATGGCCAGCACCTCCAGGACTGCCGAATTAACCTCACTATTTTCAGAGACCCGGGCAGCACAGGAGCTCTCGAGGAACCTGGGGGCGTGGTCATTGACATCGGTCACCCATATGGTAGCAGTGGCTGTGCCCACCATCCCTCCCCCGTCTTTTGCCTCTACCACCAGCAGGTACTTATCAACCTTCTCTCGATCAAGGCTGCCCTGTGCCACAAAGAGAGTGCCAGTGTTTGAGTTGATGTCAAACAAGTTTATGTTTGCGCTATTTCGAACGTTTCCCACGATCCTGTAGGTCAGTATGGCGTTCTGTCCCACAGTGCTGTCGTCCATGTCAGTGGCACCCATCTCCATGATGGAAGATCCAGGAGGGGAGTTTTCTGGTACATGGCCGTGGCAGCTCTCTGGCATGCAGGTGAAGATGGGCGCATTATCGTTGATGTCCCATACATTAATAATGACGTCCGTGAAGCCAGTCAGACCCTCGCCGCCTTCGTCTGTTGCCAGCACCACAAAACGCCAGACGGCCCGCTCCTCCCGGTTCAGAGTCTTCTGGGCATAGATCTTGCCCGTCACCCCATCGATGATAAATTCGTTCTCTGCCCCCTGACCATGCAGGGAGTACCTGAGGGCTTCTTGGGTGGTGTCTTTGTCTGGGTCGGTTGCAGTTACCTAGTACATCAAACAACATGTATGTTTTTTTTAGTTTTACAGCTACATTCAATCATATGCAGTCTGTTTCATTATTCTCTCTTGGGGTATAGCAGTGTTTCCCAACTCAGTCTATGGGGACCCACAGATTGTCCATGTTCTTGCTAGTGGGAGCTGAGACGGAGCAAAAATGCGGACTGTCTCGCAGGGAACTGGGAGGGAGAAAAAATGTGGACTAGCTAGGGGTGCCCAAGGATTGGGTGGGGAAGCACTAAGTTATAGAAAAGAGAGAAAGAAAAACAAATCAGTCAACAAATATGTAATTGTTTTACAATCAGGTCCCAAACTTGCATGATTCTCAGCACCCAACACAGTGACTAGTCTCCCTGAATTTCAGTTCAAGTGAACAAAAATAAATTGTTGACTGGATAACTTAGCATTAATAAATTTTCTGAAAACAAGTGGACTGGCATCAGACTCGCATAGCCAAGCTAGGGATTGAAAAGGGCTCACCTTATAACTGCATTTTGTCAATTAATGGTGTTTTTTTATTCCTTCTGGCTTGCTTTGATATTTAAAAAAAATTCACAAAAGTAGCTTAACAATATCATTATTACATTAAAGTGATAATACAGTATTCATCGTATCTTTTAGCTATAGGTCAGTAAATTGAACTATGACAATGAGATTCCTTTGAAAAGAAATACTTGTACAATACACAATAATTAAGCAATGACAAATGACATACATGCATCCCTGTGTAGCAGTATTCCTGGTTAATTGGGGCAATTTTCAGTCATATTCAGCCAATTATTCAGGTTAATAGTTAGTTAACTTTGAATTTTCTGGATACCTGCATCTAGGGTTTTGAAAGTAAATAGAAAAAAATATAAATAGCATCTAAAAACCTGAGCTATCCATACAAAAACTAAGTTCATAAAAGTTTGGTTAGGATCACTCATTTGAAACTGTATACCAGTAACGACACGTCACATGTTTGCAAACTAACATTTTTTTTCCATATTACCATCTTACCTTCAATTCAACAGAGTTCTTGTCTCATCCCCCTTAAATTTACAGTTTAAGTTCTATGAATTTCATAACCAGTGCAAATTTGGCCACACCTTATTTTCTGTTAATTCTGTTATAGAAATAAAACTGTAAGCATATTGATTTCAGGGAGGGAGAGATTTCTCAATTTGGGGTGGGGGGTTACTGACAGTGAAATTTGTCGCATTTCACTGCCACTGAATTGCGTAACAACAGATTTCTGCGACACTGCATATCATTCTCGGGTGTCAGGGAGCTGCTGTCAACTTACGGGAGACTCCCAAAACTTCCGGGAGAGGTGGGATGTCTGCTCTTAACTAAAACTTAACTATCTTAATATCAGGCAGTGGTATATTGGGGAAAAAAAAATCTAACCATTTTTGGTGCTAAACAGTTAGTACCCTCTGATTTTCACCTCGCCTCAACTAGCCAACACTTGCCGAGAAAGTTACAGTGCAGTTATTAACTGAATCTCATTAAGTAACTGCGAATTTCACAGTTACGACCACTGCTTTTTAAAAAAAAAATAAATAAAAAAAACTGTGACAGTTTCAAAACATCTACCATATTCCCTTTGCCTCTTTTCACAATTATACACTACAGTCTCAGAACATTCAGCATATTATTGATGCCTGTTGCTCCACAATTGTATAATACAGCTTGTCTAAATTCTACAATGGAACATTTCGCCCCTATGCGGTGACCTTAGCTAGAAATTACAGAATGATGAATGGTTCTTTAAGTTGCCAGATTCCCATGCCTTCAGTTTCCCTTCAAAGCTCCCCCTACATTCCTCCAGGAAATATCAGTTACAAACTGGATTCAACCTGAGGCTCTATCAACAGGCTTCAGTCTAATTTAAAATCAGTCTGCATATTGGAATCAATAGGCCAGGAGGAAACATTTAGAATTCACTCATGAATAAATAGATCAATGTTGAAGCTTAAAAACTGGAAAACAACCATGCAACCTCTTCATTGCAGTGGCCATGAAAAAAAAAACACTTCAATGAGTCACAAAACATGCAAACTATTTACTTACCTGTCTATACGTTTTATGGAAGCAATTACTCATATATGCTTCAGACTATTTGCTTTATTATTGTGTTTAGTATAAACTGTCATAAATGGCACAAGATTTTTTTATGTTGAAATGGCTGTAACAGACTCTATGAAAAGTTGTGAAGAAATGAAAGGATGGTGTGTCGCACTTCCTACACATGCCCTATATAAGGAATTCTAAATGCATCCCCAATAACAATTCCACTTACAGTAGCCTAACATAAGCAATCATACATACCCATAAAGAGACAGACACTTTTACCCAAAGTGGCATATAATTGAGAAAGCATGGTCAGTCTGTTCCTGGAGCAGGTGAGAGTTTAGGGCCCTGCTCTGGGGCCCAACTGCAAAATCACTGTGCCGACCCCACAGTTTGAACCAACAACCTTCTGATCACAGCCACAGTGTACTAACTCACGAAGCACTGCCCTCTAAAACTCAGCTTAAACAGGGACTTGAACCCTGGGCTCTTGGCTTAAAGGTCAAACGCTCTACCAACTGCAGGCTCTATAAGAAAGCCACATCATAAAATGAATGGCATCTAAGAAACATACCTGAAGCACAAACACGGGAGAGCCATCGAGCTCTTCTGTCACGCTGCCGTAGTACTCATTCATGGAGAAGATCGGCGCCTCGTCGTTCTTGTTGATGACGTTGACATTGACGGTGGCATAATCCTCCCATTTCCCATCCGAGGCAAGGAGCAGCAGCTTGTACTTCTTCACGCGTTCATAGTCAAGCGGCTGGGTGATGAAGATGGTTCCCACCTCGGGCTCCATGTCAAAGACCCCCCCTGTGTTGCCTGAAGTGATCTGATACCGCAGCTTGGCATTGGCTCCTAGGATAAGTTGTGATCATTATCATTCTTAGTAATACTACTACAAAATTACATGAGGAAACTCACATATGCCAAGTATAGCAATTCTACACACTGTTTATATTTACTAAATCATCTTAAAGGTTCCTTAAATTATTAAGGGTACATCACCTGGGCCCTTTCTGGGACATGAAGCTGTGATGTTCTGTTCAGATGTTCAGGTCGCACACCACTATCCAGCTTACACCGTAAGAGGCTAATACTGACTGCAGAGCTCAACACAGCACTTTAAAAGGGTGCACAGATACAACAGGATTTGATGCGAGGGTAGCTAAGCCTAAAGAACCGTGGTGAGTGCTGGATTTCACCCAAAGCACTTAATTCAACTTCATGATCTAACTTATCTTCATCTTGACAGGGGACTTTCTACAGGAATTGGTTGAAGAAAAGAGCTGGGAAGCTTAAAGCCAGTGGGGGGGGGACTGATTTACTGCAAAGCTGAAGTAGCTCTATTCTCATATAACTAATGTATGCTGAAATAGGATCACATCATTTTAAAAGAAGCCTTTAAATTATCACCAATTTGGATATTGCAACCGTTCCCATCATCCCACCATGCTGCAAAAAATGTATTTTGGATATTTGCTCAATTTATTAAAAAAAAAAATAAAAATAAACAATTTCGCTACTTTAACATAAGCAACATATTATTTTAGTAATGTGAATTAGCTTTAATTTGTTGTTTCATTAATTGTATGACTGATTCATCTTAATGATGCTGTATTTTCCTTTCAATAAATATCTCCAACATAATTATCTAGGAGCTCAATTGGAACAAAAACAAGCAAGCAGTGCAGAGTGCTTGTAAATCCAAACAAGACTTTAAATCAAATTAATACCTGAAGCACAATAAAACCACAAACAGAAACCGAAAATGCCTGCCTTAAATCATCCTAATTAAAATTGCATATTAGGCCTAAATAAGTACAAAAAAGAAACAAGCACAGTTAACAACAAAGTTATCACAAGTTTTCACAGAATATTTTGGTTGTGTTCATTCCAGCAATTAATCTCTAATGGAACATCACTTTTTTCTACTATGTCCGAGCAGAAACCTTTGGGTAATTGTTTAAATAAGCTCGGGAATATTTAATTTAATTATCATTTCCAAAAAGTTATGCTAAAAATATGGAGCCCCTCTCATGACATTACAATAAATACAGAGGTGTCAATTTCCAACCACTTGAGTACTATTTGACTGTGACTCTTTACACTCTGGTTGGTTGAAACAAAATCCTGGTCTGGATTTTTACTTTCTGGACCTGAAATTGACACCTCTGAATAAATATTATATTGTCAGGGTTGGTGCCAGTCCGGCCCAGTCCCATGTTGCTTTTTCCCATTAGGCCAGCAGATCCCGCTAGTCTTCCCGTTTCCTGTTCCCCTAGTGTGTTCCTTTGCTCCCTGGACTCCTGTGTTGCCCAATAGGTTGAGCATACGGCTCAGAGCCTGATATTCTTCTTGCCTTGAGTTCAATGGCCTAAGTCCTGCCTTTATGTAATATTTTGGTTTCATTTTATCTGCTGGTGTCTGTATGGTTATATTATGTCTTGTTTATGGTTACCCTGCCTTGTTTATGTTCTGTTTTACATGTGTTCCTTGATTTCTCCTAGTGTTGATAGCCCTCTGTGTTGTGATTGCTTTCTAGTCATTAGTGTCTCTTAATTGTAAATTACACCACCCATTCATTTATAGCCCCGTGCCCTTAATGATTAGTTGATTTGATTATGGTTCTCACCTGTCCTGCATCTTGTCTTGTTAAGTGGTGTATTTAAATGCCTGTTCTTGTTTAGTTCCTCAGTGGCTCATTGTGGCTGTTTTCTATGTTGCGGTGTGATTCTTAGTTGCAGTTACCCCATGTTAGTTATTGTAGTTCCCTGTGTTCCTTCTTGCCACTGGTATTGTTGTTCTTGGTGTTGCTCCTGCCTTAGTTTAGTTTTTGACCTGTGGTTCCTTTGTTTTTTGTTTCTCTTTATGTGGATTGTCTTCCTTGTCAGTCTCTGCCATACCATATACCATGGACATGTTTTGCCAGTTTGTTTCCTTGTTTTAGTTAAATAGTAGTCATGTTTTATTAATTTTATAAATTTGTTCCCACGATATATTAAGACCAGTGTGAGAAATATGTGGGGGTCCGGGGGGGTCCGACACCCCCGATTAACCCATAATATATACAGAATTTTATTGTTACGCCATGAACGGGGCTCCACATAAAAGTGGGAAAACAAGGATAATACTTTCTATGCCTTCATTCCATTTTCCTTTTGAACTCCTGGAAATGAAACAAACCCACTAATCCATGTGACCAGGGCCACGAGAGCACTGGCCTCAGCTCAAAGCTGATTGGCCCCCCGATGATGTGCCTCCTCCCCTGTCACTCACCAATCCGAAACATATCATTTACTAATGATAAGGTTGGCCCCTCGGTATGAATTATGGTCCCTCTTAAGCCCCCCAACCAAAAATCCTATAATCACCCCTGTCATGTGAATCTCATAAGAAAATAGCACAGACTTCCTTCTCATGCAAAATGGTTAACTGCAAGCACAGACAAACTCTGCTACATCAGAACTGTCATTCATCACCAGGTCCAGCAAGGTACAAGCCACAGCCTCTGTCATGATAAATGCCCACTAATACTCTACATATTACCTGGCTGATAAAGATATATTGTACTACTTCACTAAAGAGAGTGATCTTGTTAAGATGGATTTATTGCCAACCCATGTGAACTACGTGGGAGTGAATAATGTCCTTTCTGGTTTGCAATGCCAAGGCCAAAGTCAAGACATGATGTAGGGACAAGATTCCATTTGACAGTTTAATCTACAGGGAATATAATGAGATCATATTCATGAAACATGGCTATATAAGGGCTGCTGTTTGATTTTTAAAAATCAAATTCAATGTTTTTAATATCTTCTTAGGACTTCAACAAAGTAAAAAATAATACCGTTGTGTGTTTGTGAGAGAGCGTATCTGAAAGGATATTTGGCCCTCTGTAACCGCCCTGCAAGGCCAAACCTTTAAGTCCCACATTTGCAAATAATGACCGGTTTCAGAAATTGAAAGAAAATCAGGAAGTGCTACCCAATGGGAAGGCTGTGAGGAATTAATAGCTTTTCCCAGGACCGCTGGACCCTGGTCCTGCATTGTCCAGGAGAAACATCGTAGATTAATTTCTTGCACACTTTATATGTGTGTGTGTGTATATATATATATATATATATATATGAAACAGTTCAATTATATATAAAAATATAGACAGAAAGTTGTTCAGAATCACTTAGCCAGTCGTTTGATATACTGTATGGTATTACTATATCATTATTAAAGCATGAAAATCCCACCTGTCAGAGTAGCTGTCGGTGAAAACCGACACCGAACTTGACTGATGGTTTCACCTGATCTGAGGTCAAGTAGGAGGACCAGACAGATTAGTGGCAGCTGAGGATTAAGGACTGAAACTGAAATCATGATCATTTTCAGTCGACTCTTATATTATCTTTTAGCTAAAAATTCACTCAATTATGACACTTCCCTTGAAAATTTTCGCTCCCAGATATATAGTTGTTCCTTTGTTTAGTAAAATCTTATTGCAACATCCATTGACATGATAGTTTTGTTCTCCTGGAATATTTGTTCAAAATGAACGAACAGTCACCAGTCTACTGACGATCCAGCACGAGAACCAACTGGCACTAGACCCCTGTGACTGCCAGCAAGAACAATGGCGGCATCTCGTGAGTGTTGAGTGCCTTAATCCCCCCTTGTACACAGTTTAAATGTCCTTCAACATATTTTTTCCATTTAGCCTGAAAGCTCTTTTTCATCCTTCAGGCATTTTTTGTTGAATTAGCATTTTCCTGTTTTTCTTCCTGGGCTATTTCCCACCTCTACAACCATTGCCCAAGCCATGAACAATTAGAGGGGATTGAGCGGAATGCACGTCAAAGGTGGATCTATGAAAATGGAATGAATTATATATATATAATAAAAAGTTATATTCCGCTTATATATGCATGATTACTCTGTCTGTAGGCAACATCTTAGAATTAAATACCTAATAGTAAAAAGAAGACATTCAGTTTATAACCATACATTTTGAAAATTTATTTTAAGACATTTTAAGAATCTGTGGGAGTGCTATATATCTAAGCCTCAATAGGGTTGCGTGACACTGATGCCCATGCTGTCTCATCTAACCCCTAAAGGTTTGTTCAGTCCAATTTGCAGTTGCACCATGGAATTCAAGTGCCTCACTTCACCTGCATCAGCATACCACAAATGATTAAATGGCCAATGTCGATTTCCATGACTTTGTCACCTCCATCGCTCCTACCTTCATCCTCGTCATTGGCGCTGACGGTGACAACAGCAAAGCCCATGTCCGCATCCTCGTCCACATCTACTTCATAGACATTCTGAACAAACGCTGGCTTGTTGTCATTCACGTCACTGATGAAAATGCGTACGTATGCTGTATCTGTGGAAGCAATAAATGTAAGATTAAACACCACGCTGCTCTTATTCTGTCAATTTTAGCATGCCTTTGTTGTACCTCCTTTTGTTTTGTTATCAAGCCATCATTGAACCAATATAAAATATCCTAGTTTGTGGGGCACTGGGGCTTTTCCCTGCTCACATTTTGACAAAACGCTTCATTTGAAACAAATAACAAAAACACTGTCATCTTTAAGTGCAAGCTTCAAGTTGACGTGAATCGTCTAGTCGTCTCCTCTAGTAGCAGCAGTTAAGGGAGAGTTTAGAGTTAACGTGAAAACAGTGCTCTTCAGCAAAAAGTAATACATTTTGCCTTTTGTAAAAGAAATACATAAACTATTTTTTGAACCAGCTACCATTCTCAACTTCATTTTCAGCTCTCTTCCTCTATTTTGAATGGCATATCATCACCCTAAACAGGCCATTCCAGCAAGTCTCGTGACTTACCAAACATTATATTGGAAGCAACTGGCGATATATTATAACCAAAATATGACTACATATCTTTCAGGACCCATGCATCTGCCTGTTTACTGTACAGTCTCCCACACCTCCCCCGTGTCTGCTTCTTTTTTAATCTAAGTTATCCAGCAGGCCTGACGCTATAGCTAAACAAGGTGGGCCTCGTTATTGAGAAAGCATGTTGGAGTAGATTGAAGGTGAATATAAAAGCAAAGGAACCATAAACAAATCAAAATTCTGGCTGCACTACTCTGAAGTTAACACCTTTTTTATCCATTTTCAACATTTATAAAACTTGTCAGTGAGCAACAAGTGTCCATTCCTTTAATATCTGAGCACGGTTTATGCTGTCAAAATATCACAAAGAATGAATTAGTCTAAAAAGCAACCTTTAATAATTCATTCCAATACATATGAAAGATTGATTTTCCTGAGATGCATCCTCAGTGAGAGGATCACTCTAAACTCTCCCTTAACTCCTGTTACTAGACAAGACAACTAGACAATTCACGTCAACCTGAAACTTGCACTAAAAGATGACAGCGTGGGCAGACTGTCTGACTGAGAAGCATTAACAAGCTGGGGACTGTCCTTGTTAGGATGACAAAATACTTGTTTGCCAAACTTGTCCCGTGAATAAAATTTTAAGTGGTTTCATGCCCCTTGACCATGAACCATAGTGCAGGACTGATTCCATGCATTCTAAATTGTTATATCTTGTTTGCACACTGACAAAGGTGAAATCTAGATTCTAAACATGAGGAAAGCATGTATGTGCAAATAACATATTGTGCCCCACAGCATGTAAGAAAGAGCCAGGAACTGAAGCTAGGTTGCTGACAGGAACCAGTGTCACTAACCCGAGTTGGGCTGTCCGTGTCTTCCTGGGCGGGCTGACTCCCATCCATCCTCTGACTTCACCTCCAGCAGATATGACCCCTTCATCTCCCGGTCAAACACGGCCTCAGTGTAGATGGCTCCTAATTCTGAGTCAATGTGGAAGAGTCGGTGGTCTCCACTCCGGTCACTCAGCAGCGAATAGGAGATCTGTGCGGATGGAGAAAGAGATGCACCAAGTGGCAATAACACCTACTTAGTGTCACCTACAAGAATGAAGATGAAATGGCTGCAAAGGCTATAGCAGAACACCTGACACGTAACCCTTCACATAATACACCTGCAAAAGCTGACAAGCAAAGAAACTGGACATGAAAGAAGGATTGTTTTCACCAAAAGAAGTTTGAATGGCATCTCTGGTATTTTCTGACATTTCAAACTCAGATTCATCACCTGAGGACACAGCTCTCACATACTATTGAGTATAATTTGTTTTCCACCTTTTTCTGCCAAAAGTCAAAAGTTAATTTATAAGAAATTTAATTACACTAGGACTCGTACTGAGAGGGTGTTTAGGCCTGAGGTCGCAGAGCATGTGTGTCGATGTCACACCAACATTTTTCTGTTCCATATTTCTTTATAGTTAATAAAAAATCCCTTGTTATACATAATCATCCATTTTCAAAATATTTATCCTGACAGGGTCACAGGAGGCTTGGAGGCTCTCCCAGGCAGCACCGGGAACAAGGCGGGGGAACATTCTGGATAGGACGCAAATCTACACACACAGTATGAGCATTTTAAAGACATCAATTAGTCGAACAGTATGTCTTTGGACTACATGAGGAAGTTGGAGTGCCTAGAGGAAATTGGGATGACATGGGGAGAACATGTAAACTCCACTGACACAGAGCAGAGGCGGCATGCAAGCCTCCAGGCTGGAATGCTACCCACTGAGCCACTGCTCTGCACTATGCATAATAAGTTTGAAAGAAAATAATCACAACACAGAATAATGTCTTCCACTGGAAAAACACACTAACAGCAGCTTAAATAAGAGCAGTTGTAAAAAATTTACTATAGAACTGGGTTAACGGGACATTGCTGTTCGCCTTAATGATACTTTTATGGGATTTTAATGAATAATACATACAATGTATTTCTGTAAGCATTTACTTTTAACTAGACGCGTCAGACATGGAAGGAACTGGCATGCGAGTCTGGGGAGCACTCACGAACTCTACAGAGTAGAAATGAAACAGAGTTAAAAATGAAATGACAAGAACGTAATGTAACACAGTGACTTAGACTTCTGTACAACATTCTGTACTGTGCACTGACCTTTCCATTGAGACCTAGGTCTAGGTCATTAGCAGACACCTGGAGAACAAACGTCCCAACCTCGGCCCCCTCCGTCACTGTTGCCTCGTAGATGGAGGAAGTGAAGAAAGGTACGTTGTCGTTGACATCTGGAGTGACATAGGAGTGACAACTTACACCAATCTGTAGGGTTTCAATGTGAGCTTTCTATCAACTCTTCAGTATGCAAGTATTATTTGAGTGTAAGCTGAAGTACCTTGATTAAATGAGCACAAAAGTAAACTCTGAAGTGTTCACCTAATTATATGTTAGTTATTGATATATTTACATGCTGACCCTGTTGAAGATAAAGAGTTGGAAAACGGATTCATGGATAGTAAGGCGAAATTTACAATTAACAGTAGGTAGTATCTGTAATAAAATAATAAAATAAATGGTAATTAGGCATTACAATACTAAAAAGCACAAGACAACAGTACACACATTATGTTATTATGTTGTAATCAAGTAAGATGTAACTGAGAATTGTGTCAAATTAAGCTTTTGTAATCTTCACTAAGTGCTGCAATCATGGATTATAGAAACCATCGTGATGAATGTAATGGAAATTTTAACCCTTCGTTTTCCACTTTCAACCTAACCCTTTATATACTATTCCCTTTCACTTCAGGCCCACTATGTGGATAAAGTCAGAGGTTCAGCTCATTCCAAATTTTGTCAATTCTAATTGGATATAATATCTGATTTTTTTTCTTATTTTTTAAATAAGGCCTGGTTTTCCCCTGGCTTGATTGCTGTCAGAGAAATCTTTTATTAAGCAAAATAAGTTATTAAAGAGAGCTTGGGCAATAAATAATTCCACTTTGTACTTTACACGCATGAATGATAGAGGAGCGTCTGCCTTTTTAGAGACAGTGTTTGTGGGGACCACAGAGACCCAAGATGCAAAGGGGAGTCTGATCTGGCATGGGAAGGGCTGATCTGGGGTCAGCTGGGATGCGCCCTGCTCTACTACATTCCATTAATCAATTTATTAGCTGCTTGGCATGTTGTGTCCAAAGTAACATAACAAGAAAAAAAAAGTACCAGATAAATCACAGAAGATGATCAGGTTAAATACAACTTTAAGAAAGCCCAACTGGAACTCGAGGGCCAGCTTTGAGAGCTCAGTAGCTTTAGTGGCCTTGCTCATGTGTCCCACATTCAGTAAGGACAGTGCATGTGAAGAGGCAAAGGGGAACAGGACACAAGTGGGTGAGAGCTTACTCCTAAGATTCAGGATTCTTTGTCATTTCTTTCATGCAGGTATATGACAGAAGCGATACAGCATTTGCCCAAGTCAAGGTGTTTGAACAGGATCATATACATCAAATTAACACAATAGAAAAACACAATAAAATGCATAAGGTACCGTAAATAAACTATACTTAAAGAAGAGACCAAGAATGCATACAAACGTGGCCAAATGCATTAGTACCCTTCAACTTTTGAAAAGAGAATCACATTTTTTTGCGAAAGTAGCTGATACCGACAAAAGTTACTGGCATCCACCATTCTTTATACCACATTCCACTGAGCAGAAACTTTTGATTTATGACTTATGAATAATAAAACAAATAAAATCATTGGGACCACTAACCTAATACTTTGTAGTACACACTTTTGAGGCAATAACTGCAATCAAATGCTTTACGTAGCTCTGAATGAGAATTCTACATTTCTGAATTGATAATTTCACCGACTCTTCTTGAGCAAACTGCTCCAGTACTGTTAGCTTTGATGGGTTTCTTTTCCCTTTGAGTTTCCGTAGATGTTGAATTGGATTCAGATCAGGATTCAGTGCAGACCACTTCAGAACAGTTCAATGTTTCTTTTAAACCATTCTTGCATGCTCTTAGATGTATATTTTGTGTTATTATCCTGCTGGAGGACCCATGACCTGTGACGAGACAGATCTTTCTAACACTGGACGGTACGTTTCACTCCAGAATGCCTTGATAATCTTCGGAATTGTGCCCTGCACAGATTCAAGGCACCAGGGCCCAGAGGTAGCACATCTATCCCATAATATTACTAAGCCTCCTCTATGTTTCATAGTAGGGATGGTGTTCTTTTCTTTGAATGCATTGTTTTGTCCTCTGTAACCATAGATCAGCTGCGACTTACCGAAATATCTAATTTTGTTGCATCTGACCAAATGACATGTGCCCGAAAGGGCTGTGTGAAAACAGGCATTCTGGCAAACTCCAGTCTGGCTTTTTTGTGTTGGTCTTTCACAAGTGAGGTCTTGCTGGATCTTCTACTTTGGAGCCCATTTTCATTCAGACAGTGACAGATGGCACAAACTGAAACTGTTGTACCTTGATCCTGGAGGTCAGCCTGGATCGTTTTGGAAGTCCTCTTTAGTCTCCACCATTCAAACTATTTAATCTCTTTACTCAGGGGTCAATTTTCCTCTTGCAGTTACATCCAGGAAGGTTGCCTACAGTCCTATGAACCTTAAAAATTTTGATAATATTAACAACCATGGTCACATAAATAAAACTCTTGACCATGTTTGCCTATTATCACCCTCCTTTCGTTCTGAGGCAGTTCTCTGCAATTCATTCTCTTTTCCATGTTCAGTTTGATGCACACAAGTACATAGAACATGTGACTATTTTCTCCATTAAAATAAGCTGAGTGAATGATTATAAGATTGAAGACACCTGTGATACTGATTAAAGTAAATAGTCTGCTTGAGATATCGCTACAATCCATTATTTCTCAGAGGTGTTACTAGGCTGTCATCTTTGAATGGTCATTTGTTTTATTTGGGTGGACAATTAACAAAAATGTTGGTTTTCCTAAATATGGTATGTAAGCAAGGGTATAGTTTCATTTTGAGAAGGGGTGGGTAAAAGTAATAAAACTACAGAATCAAATTTTGTATGGGGATCTGGGGCCATTACCCCATGAAAAAGAAAAAAGAAGAAATTAAACTCTTTAAGATTTAGATTTTATGATGAGCGTTTGCATGAAGTAGAGAGGAAAACTTATGTGCAAATTTTGGTTTGGGTCTTCAGTGCGCTACAGTAGAATAAAATACTAATAAAGACTACTAATATTTTATAAGAAAGAAAAGAATGAACAAGAATCAAGGACATTAACAGTTTTAATTGGATTGCCGGAAGCAGCTAGCTACACACTGGTTTTGCAGTTCACTTAACCACGCCTGTAATGCATGTGTGAAGCAGTGTTGTGGTTTGGCGAAAATGTAAAGGAGGAGCAGTGGCTAACCATGCCCTAAAATGGCCAATAGGAATGCACTGCATTTTTTGATGACCAATGGCAAAATTAGAAATAGCTATGGACATTCCAACAAATAGCTATACCGTTGGGTTTTCATTAGACGGGCAGATGATTCTTCTGGGTGGGCAAAGCATATCTCTGTGTAGGTAATGCCCAGCCCAGTCAACCCTAGGCATGCACCTGTTATTTTTTTTACTTTTTATACTTCACTTTTCTGCGTTTACGGTCCATGCACAGGGTGAGCGATATGGACTTGGTCATCAGGGGTTTGCACTGGATGGTGGACATGTAGCCCAAGGTGTATGGTATTTTCAAAAGCAACGTTATTCCTGCATTTTGAAAAGTTACCGATTATAGTGGGCTAAGCGATGAGTGGGGGGGGGCGGGGGGGTATCATTTTGTCACAAGGATTTCAAAATACCGCGGTATGCTGCATTACCTTAATACCGCTTTAGTGACAACTTTTAAAGTGTTCATTAAAATTTACACATTTCACTACACTGCTTGTATTTGTGTTTATTGCAATACATCTGCCCTCTGTTGCTTTGGTGGAATATAATTGCTGTACATATTAGCCGACCGCAAGTGTCTATGTCTGCAAACAAACACATTACATACACAACAGTCCATGCACTTAAGTATGAACTAGACTTAAGGGGTCCCAATCATTTCGTCCATGCCATTTTCACCTCTTTTATTATTTAAAATAATATGTTAAGTCATAAATCAAAAGCAAAGTGTCTGCTCTTCAGAATATGGAATGAAGAATGGTGGATGCCAATAACCTTTGTTGGTTTCTCCCTGTTTCATGGAGAATTGTGAGCCTGTTTTCAAAAAGTGGAAATTCCCGATACTTTTGGCAGCGTCTATAAGAAATACACAAAAGTCACATGACATAGCAGTATGCTCTCACATGCACATTCATCCACACATATAAGCTCTTACACTAATATCCTTGGTAATGAGGATAATATGGGGCATGGAGGGTATTATGGTATTTACCAGTGATATTGATATAGACTGTGCTGAAAGCTGCCAGGGGAACAGGGGCCACGTTCTGGGCACGGACCCTCAGCGTAAAGTGGCGCGTGGTCTCGTAGTCCAAAGGCTCAGCCACCAGAATGGAGGCCGATCCATCCTCACGGTTGGGAGTCAGGTAAAAGCGCACTGGCATGTTGGTCTCTGGCACCATGCCGTCCTCCAAGTTATAGGTCACCCTGGGGTCACCCAAGGCCGACACAGCTTTGATTGTCTGGTGTTGGGTGAGGAGGAACAGGAAAGCACACGGCGGTATCATCAAAGAACTCTCTAGAAGCTCATGTAGTGTGATTCTTTATGTCATGGAGCCTGAAGAGTTCTCTATCATTACAGATACATATCCCATATACCAGTGTTTCCCAATCCGATCCTCAGGGACCAACAGCAGTCCAGGTTTTTGCTCCCTCCTGGGAGCTGGGAGGAAGCAAAAATGTGGACTATCTGGCAGAGAGCTCGGGAGGAGCAAAAACATGGACTGGCTGTGGGTCCCTAAGGACCAGATCGGGAAACACTGCCATGTACTATAATAACAAAATAAACATTCCCGGACAGTCTTAGCTAAATGCCAACCATCTCCCATCAATAAACATCCCATCATCTTATATCAATTATGTGTCAACACACTCCATTACACTTATGCTTAGTGAAATATTCATCTACTTTTTAAATGCTTTTAATAGCTTATTCAAAACAATGAAGAAGATTATCCAATTCCATTTCCAATGCGTTTGGATAATTATTAGAGAGATTCCTTGTTCAGTCACAGAAGATAATGACCTGATTCAGAATAATTAAAAAATAGAATATAGAACTTGCAGGCTGGGATGGGTGGTTTGATGGTTTAATGTCCTATCAGTAACCAAAGAAGCTTTGCAGTTCCTGCTGGTAGAAGTGCAGCAGAACATGTGTGATGACCAAGACCTTGTGAATACGTAACATCCTCACTAGTAACCAGGGGCTTGAATTGCACATTAGGCACCCGATGCGTGTGCTCTACAGACATTATTCAGGCAGTTTTTGACGTGGCCAGTTCAGGATAAATGCCTCAATCAAGGGTACTCTAATAGGGCCCCATTCAGGGGTTTTAGCAGAAAACACTGGAGTTAAGACATTACCTGACTGGCCCTGTTTGTGTATTTACAGACAATCCCTTATTTTACATTCTCTTCTGCAGAAAGGTGTGAAAAAGTACACAGAAAAGTCAGGAATTTGCACCTTCAATCTTGGCCACGGCACCTTTGTCTCATCCCAGATACACAGCCACTGACTGTAGGTCCATCTTTAGGAGTCACTGTGATTCAATCCTGAAACTATTGCTCCAAACCCAGTAAACTTATCAGAAATACTAAGGCACCCTTTCAAAGGTCTAATGTAGAAAAGCCTGGAATATGAAGCTTCTCATTTGTAGTACAATGCGCACAATGGTGTCATTTGACTCGTCTCCCAGCATGCATCACTCAGCTAACTAGGCTAATCCCTGCAAACGAGGAATAGGAAACTTTCCCCTTTTCTCTGCCTTCTGCCATGACTCTCACCACAACAGTTGTGTCCCTCACGGTATTTTCTGGGATGACTACATTGTAGCTGTTTTTTTCCCACTGGGGAGGCTGGTTCTTCACGTTGGTGATGGTAACAGCTAGCTCCACCATGCTGCTGCGGTTCCCTCCATCTTTGGCAATGATCTGACGAGTAATGTAGGTCCTCTGGAATAGGCGTGGAGAGGCAGGACAAAAATCATACCTTTTTCAAGATCAATGATTACAGGGCAATTACCTCTCTCTGATGTATGACTGCTGATGTCATAGTTACAAAGCACTATAATCGAAACATGGTAAGTATGTCTTATATGATATATCACTTCTGTAGAAAACGCACTTAGACAGAACTGCACTCTCTTCCCACACCATGCTTCTCTGATCCAGTGTTTCAAGGTAACGCACACTTCACCGAGAAAAACGTGTACCGAGATCTACCCTCAAGTTTCATGACATGGCACTGCTCATTTCCCAGAACAACACTCTGTCTAGTAAACATTTACTTTAGGTTCAGATGTTACTAAGGGACAGTCATTATGCCACATCCTGAATAGGTGTTGAACGTGCTAACTGAGATGGTGAGGCGCTCAGCTCTGATGCCTTCAGAACTTACTGCTTAATATTTTTAGATAGTTACTGAAGAAATTAATGTTCATTATACTACAACACTGTTGAATTCTCATGTCTGATTGGTCTGAAGGGTGTTGATTAATTTTCTATAACTGCACGTGCAGCCAGGCGAATCACAGTTGTAAATCAATGCGTGATTATAATCTTCACTTCTAACTAATGCTACTTAAAATTCCAGATGTAGAACACAATTTAAAATAGATGGCGACTAAGTAAAATGTTTAATCACTGGAGGAAAAAAATAGTTCTAATACACTAATAAATGCATTTTTGGCTTATAAACATGAAAATAATGTCTTTGCACTGCACACTGGGTGGTTCTTAAGGGTAGGTTCCTACTATCAATATACAGCATGGCTTGTCATATACACTCATATCACTTCTAGCACTAAGAAATTATTTGTTCTATATTTTCACGAAACACAGTATCTGAGTCCCACCTGTGATATGGGCTGGTTAACGTACACCCATCCTGTAACTGGGTTCACCTGCAGGTACTCAGGACGATCGGCGGACATTGAATAGGTGATAGCAGCATTAGTGCCGTAGTCATCGTCATGCGCTGCCACACGGAGGAAGCTGGTTCCTATCATGGTGTCTTCGCGCAGGAAGTCTACAGAGAATCCAGAAGGGTCACTAATGTTAGCTACAAGCATGGGCGTCGTTAAGTCCGATCAGTCAGGGCTATAGCCCCGAGTATTTTGAGCCTAGCCCTGAGTATGTTAGCACCGATGTCAATCTCCGTTCAAAAAAACAAAAAGTCAAGCACCAGGTAAACTTGACTTAGCCCCTGGTCTTTTCAATAGCTAGAAACTCCCCTGGCTACAAGCCAGCATGAAAAGGAAGACCTCATATACTACGAAGCTCTTGTGAAAAAGTTTTGTCAAGGGGTCTTTGTTTTAACTTTAATTTGAAATTAATAGAGACATGTAGATATTAACACAGAGTACAGTACCAGTAAAAAGTCTGGAAACACCTGCTTTTAATGCATTTTAGCTGTTATTCACCTTACAGTAATAGACATTAAGGCAATAAAGTAATAGATATCAAATATTATAATAACCAAGGGAAGTGGTCAACGTCTCAAAATTTTCTTACATTTTAGATTCTTCAAAAGACCCCCCTTTTGCTTCGATAACAGCTGCAGACTCTTGGCATTCTTTTAATCAGTTTTCAGATGTAGCCCTTGGAATGCTTCTCCAGCAGTCCTGAAGGAGTTTTCAAAAACTTTGGGCACTAGTTGGCTACCATGCTCTTACTTATCAATCCAACCAATCCTAAAGTAGCACTATAGGATTTAAATCGATGGATTGTGGGGGTCCGGTCATCAGTCACAGCACACCATCTCTTTCCTTGTTTGTAAGATAATACAATACTTACATAAAGCCAAGGTGTGCTTAGGGTCTTGTTGAAAAACAAATGATTTTCAGTAGATATGTCCAGACTTTTGACTGGAACTGTACATGACACAAGAAATCAATACCTGCAGGAAGTTAGTCAGCAACATCGCCCATAGCTGATACTCACACTCATAGCGCAGGTTCTCGAACTTGGGGCTGTTGTCGTTCTCATCCAGGATTAGAATGTTGAGCTGGCAAATCCCGATGAGAGGCTCAGCTGCCTTATCAGTGGCTGTCACCGTGACAGCGTACTCTCTCTGCCGCTCGCGGTCAAACTCCCTGGCTGTCACAATCACACCTACAGGTGGCAAGCATCCCAGACTCTTGTTATACTCTCAGAGCAAAGTGCTAAGTTCACCCATCAGCTAGTGGGCAGCAACTCTCAGTTTTGGTACTCATCAGAGATGACATGTCGGACTTCCTGGGTTTATTTAAGCAGCTTCAAGGCACCATACTATTTTAAGTCTCTCAGTTCTTTCACAATACTATTCTCAGTTCCTTTGCAGAATTGCTTGCTATCAGTTGGGTAAAACACCTAGCTGACTCCTCCAGCTTCACCTCTTTGTGCTTATTCTTCTTCACCATCTTGTCTTCTCCTGCCTGTCCCCAGGTTTTCATCTCAGTGGCACCTGCTGTGTCTGTGCTGAGATAGCTCAAACCTAGCTTCCTTAAATGAGAGCACCACCTGTTGCTTTGGTACATTAGCTGTGGTCTACCCAGTCACATACCCCACCTGCACTCCTGGTGTTCATCCTGTGCCTTGAGAAACCTGCCCATTGTTTTTTTGGCAGCAAAACTTCTGATGGTTCAGAGTACATGCTCCTCAACCAAGGATATGTCCTTACTATTATGTGCAAAAGATATACTTTTATACACCCAATGGTGACTTTATTAGGTACACCTGGGTAGTATCATGTCGGACCTACTTTTGTCTCTAGGGTAGAGATATGTGTTCAGAGATACTTTTCTGCACACCACTGTTATACTGAGCTGTTATTTTTGCACATGTAGCCTTCCTATTAGCTTTAATGAGTCTGGCCATTCTCCTCTGACCACTCTCATTAACAAGGTGTTATACACCAGATAAATGTCATTGGCTGTTTTTTGTGCATGACATCATTCTTTAGAAAATTTTGCAGACACTGTGGTGAATGAAAATTGCGGGAACTTTGCTGTTTCTGTGATTCTGGAACCACCACGTTTGGCACCAACAATCATACCACAAAATCTCCATGTAAGTCAGTTGTGTCATGCATCTTAACCAATCTACTGCTGAGTCATACAGTAACTGCACCTCATGACCCTGTATCTGTACTGTATGTATTCAATCACAGTCCTGTGATTTGCTGTTTGGAGGAGTAGACTTTGCATTAACAAGCAGATATATCTAAGCACTAAGTGGATTTGTGTATTCAGTTTCAATATGAACATACTTCAACCCATTGCATACAGTAATGTAACATTTCTGTACGTTTTTAATCTAGTCTACCTTTCATAATCCTAATTTTAGGTTTTAAAAATAATGAGGGAAAATAGTATAATACCATTTTTAAACTTATTCTAAGTTTCTTGTAAATTGCTTTTTAAACTTTCCTAGTGACTGCCATAGGAAGATGTACCAAGATCGAGGTTATATTGTATTAAACAGAACTTCGATTCATGTCAAATTTTTCTGTAATAATAAATTCTATTCAGTTATTGTCAAAAAAAACATGCACTGTTTTCTAAAATCTAACTGAAATCACAGGATTATCATACTCTATAATTACATATTTACAATTATTTATTAAGCAAATGCTTTTATCCAAAGTGACGCATAATTGAGAAAACAGGGTCCGTCGGTGCCTTCAGCAGTTGGGATTAGCGGCCTTGCTCAAGGGCCCCACAATGGCATCCCTCTGCCAACCATAATAAATGAACCAGCAACCTTCCAATCCTGGACACAGAGCCACACATATTCTAGGCAGTACTGAACATGGGCTTGTAACAGAGGATGTTGTATGTGAGGATATACTAGAGATACAACCTAGGCGAGAAAATTTTTAATTCCATGTTCAAATCAATAAATTTAAGATGATTGGCAGTAACGGCCCTACACTGAATTCCCAATTGCCATGACTACTTTCAAACATAACGCTGCCAGCAACCAGACGACCAGCCTGAGCCTTTACTGCACGTTCAAAATCGATGGCCTGTGTGCCGTACCTGTCTCTGGGTGGATGCTGAAGGCAGGAACAGTGCTGTCCTTGTGCATAAACCCATATGTCACCTTCCCATTTGTGCCTTCATCCGCGTCCACCGCGTGAACCTGCAAGACGAAGGTTCCCACTGGCTGGTTCTCCAGCACAGAAGTCCGCTCCTTGTACTGCAGGCACTGGAAAAGGGGCAAAAACACAACAATGGGGGGAGGCGGTAGACCAGGTCTGAGGTCTCATTTATCCAAGCAAACATGTTACTCTACACAGTCTCTATTGAATACTTCCAATACAATTAAAGAATAACATGCATTCCTTTAGAAATGCATCAATTGTGCTTGAAAGGTCACATCGGGAAATGCTGAAATTTACTATGATAGTAGAAACAATACTTATACAAAATTGGGCAGGGGAATAGAGAATATTTGCAATTTCATACAAAACTCATCCCATTTTAATATCTATTGGACTTCTAGATTCTCCACATTGAACTGGGACTTCAGCAAAACATAGCTGTATAATAAGAATCCCACACTATTTCCAGCAACTCATTTTCAACAGTTACTTAGAATTAAGGCAGAGTACACACTGAACATAATGCAGTCCATTCGAGGGAGGTGAGACCCACAGTCACACTAAGGAAAAGTACTAGTCACCAGTTCACTTGAGCAGCATGATCTTTCTATTGTAAGATGTTCTAAGAGCTCTATACTAGGCTGGCAGCATATTTAAAAGCTCTTATATTTGAGGCATGCCAATCTGCAATTTTCATAATTAAAAATGTTTGTAATCTGTGGATGGTAGGTTCCTACCATCAATTACTCCCCCAGACAGGAGCACACATAAAGAAAAATACTTGGAGATTTACTGATGTGAGAAATACATTTGATTATTCCATTTTACGATGGAATACTGAAAAAAGCCAATACATTTAGCAGACACAGACGATGTACCTTCTCAAATACAGGCTTGTTGTTGTTGACATCGTCTACACCCACGATGACCTGGGTAGTGGTGTAGAGAGGGTGTGGTCCGCCTGAGGCATTGTCATCAGTCGCCGTGACATTGAGTATGTACTCCACACCCCGTAATTTCGGGGGTGGGCTGGACCGAAGACGGATCAGCCCTGCAAAACCAGTCTGTCTCAAATGGAGATGTGACACGAGTGGCAGTGGTGGTCCAAGGACACTATAGAATACTTATTTACGCAATAGTACTACTTCCATTCTGAATCAAACCCGCACAAGTTAACAACATCTTGGATGGATTAATGTGATAAAATGGACTAATATGGATGGACTAATATGATAAAACAAAAGGTAATGCTTTACAACTCCACTTTCATAACGCATTCACAGAATATCCATAATGCATTTATAATGTATTCATGGAACATTCATAAGCAGCATGTAAGTATACCTTAACATGCCTTAAAGCATTGCATTCATTACATGGCAGCTGTAGTATACATTAATAACAAGCATTATAATAGAATCATCATCCATCCATCCATCCATTTTCTGAAACCACTTGTCCTATTAAGGGTTGCAGGGGGTCCAGAGCCTATCCTGGAGGCTGTGGGTGCAAGACAGGGCACAACCCAGGATGGGGCACCAAGCCATTGCAGGGCACACTCACACACCATTCACTCACACACCATTCACTCACACCTATAGTATTATCATATCATGTTTATTATTAATGAATATTATAACTGTTAAGGTATATTAGGATGTTAAGGTATAGTAACCTGCTGCTTATTAACATTCAATGTATGCATTCAATATGAAGACTTATTGAATGTTCTACGAATGCATTGTAAAGACTTTATAAAGGAATAGTTAAAGTGTTACCAAACAAAAGCCTGTAAGGCCCTGACCAATACAATAGGTAATTCAGAAATATACAGCCTTATATTGCATTGAATGCTTTTTGAATTAAGGCATGACCTGAAGCGCCGTCACCTTTCGACCCGGAATTTTCTGGCTATAATAAAAACATTAAGTGCCTGCTGCTCTGTAGTACTGCTTGGCGACAGCGTGCTACCACTTTGCACCCCAGGATTACTAATTACTCTCTTGTATCCAGTGGCTTATGCAGGAGGCAGAATCTCCTAAGGCGTACTTATTCATTTCCAAAGACAAGGAAGAAAAAGGACAAAAATAGACATCCAAGGAGAAATGTTAACTTACATACATTTTGAGCCAGTTGGATGGGATTACTGAATATGCTTGAAGCTAAATCCTTTCAGGAGACATGCAGATATTTTGTTCATGTGAAAGCACATCTTAAGGTCAGGTGACACTCCTGCACTGATGTGTGTGAAGGAGAATTAGATGCTACATGTGTCAATGTTTTTTCCGGCTTAGCCTCAGTGGACCGGATGGATTTTTATTCTGAGGTGTTTGGCATGAACAGAGGTCATAGGGGTCACTGCTATTTTACATACAGCCATGGAAAAAATTAAGAGACTACAGTACAATTTTTTGTTTTGCACATTTCTCAATTTATGGGTGTGCGTCTGTGATTAATATACATTTGTTTTTTGTCAACTGCAGCCTGGCTCTCCTCAGCTTCTCATTGATGAAGGGCTTCTTCCTTGCTTTATGGGACTTCAGTCCTGCTTCTAGGAGCCTGTTATGAATTGTTGTAGCACTGCACTACACACTACTTAATGCTTCCCATTCTTTTTGAAGGTCACTTGATGTCATCCTCCAATTCATGAAGAACTGCCAGGTAAGTTAACGGTCATCCCTGCCATTATAATGTCGTTCACACCCTTTACCTGGCTGGTTTTTGGTTATTACCAGTGTCTCCTGCTTCACCTCATTCCTGTGTACTGCTGTCTTAGAAACTTTGAGCCTGGAAGCAGCCTGCCATGCAGTGTAGCCGTC
>JAODKC010000021.1:23719367-23769090 GCA_026777985.1 Mormyrops attenuatus | reverse complement strand
AAAAAAATGTATATATATATATATATATATATATATAAATCATAAAAATAAACGTTAACTGAGTTGGTGTAATTTTTTAAAATCTAGGACATGGGAAATAAATACGGCCAGGGGTTTACAAAGCCCACACCGGTGTACTTCCTGATGGAAAAAGCGCTCACACAGAAATGCCAAACCTCGGAGCCGAAAACCAGCTTCCGGCTCTTTCTAAGTGCTTTGAACTGGAGTCTGTTGGGGCTGGGGCAGCAGGGATGTGGGGGGAGGGGCAGGGGGCAGGGAGAGACATGCCAGAAACACACTGAGCGTGACCGCCGACGCCTCGGGCCTTCACGGCCCGGCACGCGATGCACCACGCGTCCTGCAGACATCAAAGCACATGAGAGACGGGGAAGACATGTCCCCAGGGTCCACACTGCAGCCACATTGCTTTGTTTGATGGGGGTCATCTCATTCTCATTGCCACCTCTCATTAATGTCCTGTCCCTAAGTGCTGGATTAGAGGGACCTGGGGGTTCCCTACAACCAAAAGTCGCCTGTAGGGAATCCGTAGGCTGGGTAAAGATTTTATGTAGGCCACACAAAAACGACAGGCAAGGAGGTGAACTGATTACCGGTGTTTATGCTTTTAACATCAGAAAGACCATTACGCTAAGGCTACAAGGCTCCAGTGATTACAAAAAAATCTAATTAGAATAGGGTGAGATAAAGGAATATGAATGTTTGTTTTGAATGATATCACCCTTCAATACAGTCAAAAATAATGAGGGAAAAAAGCCTTTGTCTTGATCTTGCAAGCTACCCATTTGGTGTGGAGTTTAATGATATCACTGTATATGTTTCAAATGCCTCGTTTCCACGAACACGGAACTGGTGCTGTTTCTGGGCTGGTTCTCACTTGGTGCCTTTTGAGAACCTGCCTGCATTACCAATGGTTTAAAAATGAACAGAATGGAAATGTTACGCAGACAGAAGGCAGTGTAAAGTAAAGCTTCATATGTATTCCATTTTTTGGATTTGTTTTGATCTATTTCAGACTTTAAGATTTTATAAGCTGCTGAACTTTTCAGAGTATGTCTACCTCTCTTGCCCGTATGCACTTTTGTCTCCTTAAAGGCTCCCCTGTCTATGTGTGTAAGTGAGTTTTTTCTCGCTCGCTGTTTTACCACTGTCCTTCGAAGGGTCACACAATAAAAGAGTCTGCTATGAACTGAACTTTGCTGTCCGCCTCATGATCTCTTTGCCACTTGAGCGTCACAGTATTTTATTTATTCAACCTGTGACATGTTTATAATTTATTATTAAATCTGGCCAACAGATCAATCTTTCATTTTCCACAGGATGAAAAAATGATGCAACGTTATTCTGCTAATAAGCTGCCAGGTCGTTTCACTGCCAGCACAGCAGTTATTAGACAAAACTGTAGCAGTAATGGTTGAATTTTTCGGGTATGCGAAAGGTTTAGATGCGATAGCCCATCCCAGTTTCACTGATAATACGATCCCAAATTCTGTAACCAGCTTTTCTGTGGTGCCGTGCTGGAGCCATTTTTTTCCAGGAACTGGGCCAGTTTCTTTGCACTGGAAATGCATGGAACTACTTGTGGACTAGGAAAAAGTCAGGCACCTGCTCCGGCACCGCGTTGGTGGGAATAAGGCAAAAGTAGTAGTGCATGAGTTTGTTGAAATATATGAAATTTGCATCAGTTTAAGACTGAAAATTAAGACTCAAAACAGAGTACAATGGAGAGAGGGTCACCTTTCTGGCTGTCAATGACAAAATTGCCCTCTTCGTTGCCCGCTGTGATTTTGTATGTAATCCCATCACCATCTGGGTCCTTGGCCAGCACAGTGGCGACTAACGTGTTGGGTCCAGCATCTTCAGAGACGAAGGTCCTATAGCTGTCAACAGAGTGAGTATACAGTGAACACCATATACCTACAACTGTGTTATCTGTTCTGAAATTTACAGAATTATTATGGACACATTCCATTTATTTTCTCATTACATATAGTGCAGACTCCTCGCAGAGTCACAAGATACACCTTGGATGACATGCCAGTCCATCACAGGGCACACACACTACAGACAAATTAGAGACACAAATTAATTTAACCTAATTTCTTTGAATCAAAGGAGTAAAGACACAGAACAAGAAGGCAGAGTAGAGTTGGGATTCAAACCCTCATCTCTGGAGGTATAATGCAACATTGCTACCCACTGCATCACTATGTCACACCATCATTTATCTAATAATTATTCTTTAATGGTGATAATGATCTCATATATGTAATTCTATCATGTTCTTATCAGCATCATTGAAAAGTATACATTAGGATGGTATGCTGTGTTGTGGTGGCCTTGGACAGGTCTGAGGAGCAAAAACAAAAGACAAAAACAAACATACAGAAACTTGTCTACTTAATTACATCTCTGATCTACACACACAGACATGCACTTACAGAAACACACACTTTTCCACTTAAGAACCATATAAGGACACATGCAACAAAACAAAAAAATACTCCCGGTACTGATAAAATGCTGACATACAGTAGATACATACATACATACGTGAAATGAAGAGACCCAAAATCAAAATCGGCTAATGGAAGGTCATCTATAAAATGTCAAAAGGGTCTGAATTCAGCAAAAGGTCAGAAATTGTATATAGCAGGGTTCTCCCAGCCATACTTGTTTTCAGAGGCCCATTTTGAATATGATCTGGTCTGACCAGTCAGACCCATGCAGCACTTGAAGTGGATGCCTGGTGGTAAGTTTGAATTTGTTTATTTCTATTAATACATCTGAAATCACAGTATTTTTTTTATTGCTGATTAGGTTTATTGTTTTTCTTGAGGTGTTCAGGTGCTTTTTGTCCCAGTGTGCCCACCATAGTCTACTTCTTGTGTTGAGGTTTTCAACATGGCGGTTCATTAAAGTTCAGTTTTTTAAAGTTGTCACTGTACTGAATGACACCTAGGACACAAGGTAGACCCGAAAGCAGGTGAACACGCCAAGTTGCCTTGTTGGTGCTGCAGATCAGCTGAACTGCGTCACAATAGATGCTTTGCATGGGAAAGGTGAAAGTCGAATCAAAGGAGTGATTAGCAGGAGCGTGCAGACACGCCCCTGTCATCTCCCTTTGCCACTTGCCACACAAAGGCCTGTCATCGGGCACAGGCCTCGATGGCATCTCCTTCCCCTCACCACGAGGAGCATGTCATTCTCAAACCGACAGTTAGTGAGAAGTGCAGTGCAAAGCCAGTACACGGCTTCCCTCCGGTTCACGCCTCCCAAAGCCGCCGCTCGCACTTTGATCACATGCTCTCGAGATGTGGCTGAGAAGCAGGGAGGACTGACAGATGACTGACAGCATGCAGCCAAAGCCCCTTTTTGGGATCCGCCGGAACAATGGAGTCTGGCAGGCGTCGACTTGTATGATGCAGAGACTCTTCGCATCTTCATTATGTAGCCCATCAAATCCATTTGTTGCAAAATCTAAATTAATTTGTAATTATTACAGAAGTCTATCTTTGTCAAAGCACTAAGAGGCATAATATAAACACAAGTCTATATTTCTTAATCTTTTTAAAAGATTGACATCAGGCTGAATCTACGCATTTATCCAGGCAGCTAATTATTTTGACAATTCATATTCAGCTGATAAAAACACATTAATACAATGATGAACATGACTTCCCACCCCACCCGCCCAACCATTACTCTTCCCGCATTTCTTTTTCCCTTTTTTTCAATTTGACGTTGACTGTAAGCATTAATGGGGCCATTACCTTAGTTCACCTCCTTATTCATCATTTAGATAAAAGCCAGCAAGCATTTACGGTAACGATCTGGTAAAGAGACCGCATCACAAACCTGATTGGCCGCATAACAAAGAGCGCCGCGGAACAGCACGGCGCGCCATCCGCACATCTCTGGCTGACAGACCCACGTCACAGGCACGCCACGTGCTACTGACCCGGGGGCACAAAAGCGGCATGGATACCCTGGCAGATTCTGGGGGCCCAGTAGCTCAAGCTACACCCCTTTGTGACTCCGTCATCCCTCGGCCATCCCCCAAACACAACAGGCATTTTGCACAGTATTTATCCCCTGTTACATTGTTTTGTACATTTCTCTGTATTCTTCAAATTTTATTTTATTTTATTACTGATTTCCTTTTGTGCATTCATTGTCTATTTTAACTTATGATGTCCTTTTGTATCAGCCTCAGCAAACTTCATAAATGCCCAAAAAGCCTAAATTTTTCCCAAATGACACATAGAAGCACATACACACACACGCACACACACACACACACACAATATGAGAGAAATCTTTCGAAGACAACTGATGGCATGGCTGATTGAGCCTGCCTTGCGAATTTCTAGAGCTAGCAACCATAAAATTGTTCAATTAAAAGAGCCAAAAGCCTTCAGTGATGTTGCAGAGTGAAAAAAAAACATAAAATAATAAGTTAATGCAGCAGAGAAGCATAAAGATTCATGAATGTAACATAAGCAAATGTGAGGAGTATACATTTGGGTAAGAACACAGAGATGATGATAAAATCACTATGATAGGCCTTTTGCAGCTCACATTTCGGGGATTTGAATTTAATCTTGACAGTGACAGCTGCATGGGATTCTGGGATCGTATGTCATGCACAACATAACAGGAAATAAACCTGTAATATGGGCGTGGAAATTATGACTACTGCCACCTAGAGCAGGGCTGCCCAACTGCAGAGCTTAGGTGTAGCCCTGATTAGCACACCTGATACAGAAAAGCAGGCCGCATTACTGGCTCTAATGCTGAGATGCTACTGAAGGACCTGCCTCTCTGTCTCAGGTGTGTTACATTAGGGCGGCACCCAAGTGCTGTCGGGTGGCAGATCTCCAGGTGCCCTGACCTAGAGTCAAATGATGAAAATTATAGTTATATGGACTCATTATAGTCAGTTATTGATACATTGTAGAGTAAAAAAAGGCTCTCACATGGGCTGAGAGAACTCTGGCGCTTCATCATTGACGTTGGACATGCGGATGCGGACAGTGGCCGTCCCTGTGCGCGGCATCTCCCCCTTGTCCACGGCCATCACGATGAACTCATAGAGGTGGTTGGGCCGCTCGTAGTCCAGGGGGCGGGCTGGGAAGATGGTGCCGTGAGCAGAGACCGTGAAGTCGGGACTCAAGGTGTGGTAGGTCAGCTTCGCATTCAGGTCAGAGTCACAGTCACTGGCCGACACTGCGGGGGAGAGGGATCGGTTGGAAAAATTAAATGGGTGTGAGTTCTGACCACTGTGTGATGTACAGCTACCTACAGGGAAACTCAGCCTATAATTGTCATTCTGTCTCATACTGTTTAAGTCACATAATGACCGGCAAGAGCAGGAGTCTAACCCTCTGGCTTTTCAGGTGTAAATCGAAAGTAACGGCAAAGAATTTAAAGCCCGCAGGAAATTGGCATCTCTACTTTCACTGAGCGGCTTAACAGAGGTTATTATCCCCAGCAACTAACATGCAGTACCTTATTGTTTAATCCCTTTTTATTCATACAGTATTTATTAGGTTTGGTGGAATTCATCAATGAACTCATCAATTCCAATTTAAATCAGTAAATGTAATTTTAATTAGAATTTTAATTAGAAAATAGAATTGGAACTGAAATTCAGGTAGTGGACCTGAATTCAATGAAATTCCACGTTTTGCGGGTTTCCTTAGCACAGGGGTCGGCAGCATGTCGCTTGCAGATGAGCCAATGAGCAGCTCCATTATAATATATTTCAGAAGTGGGATCAATGATGTTAATGTCAATGTACTTGTATACATGTGCGCATTGGGGCTCTATAACACATTTCAGTTTGTCTGAGACGATGAATTCCATGCTGTCACGCAGAGAATTAGTCCAGCTGGTTTCATCATTGCCAACCCCCCTCCCCCAGCTGAGAAATCTTACTGTTGCCACCCCTATCCCAGTAGTTTCCCATTAGTAATACATTAGACTTAGTTAAAAGGTAAAGCACCTGGTTTTAAGCCAAAATTCCCCAATAGAAACTCCTCTCACTGCACAGCTCCTACATGGCAGTTTGTAATCAAGCTATGATTATTCAATCAAGCTTATTACTCCACGTCAATTAATCCTCCTCTGACATGGAGGTTCACGCTTTACTTATAAACTGGAAGCCTCTTCACAGCTAATATAGTCCTCAAATGATCATTTCCTTACACTGGAACCATGTTAATCCAAGGAATAAAAGGAGGTAATGCCAGACTACTGCGTGTAAAAGCAGAATTTAAATATCCCAGCCAGGCTACTGCTTGTAAAAGCAGAATTTAGATATCCCAGCCAGGCTACTGCGTGTAAAAGCAGAATTTAGATATCCCAGCCAGGCTACTGCGTGTGAAAGCAGAATTTAGATATCCCAGCCAGGCTACTGCGTGTAAAAGCAGAATTTAGATATCCCAGCCAGGGTACTGCGTGTAAAAGCAGAATTTAGATATCCCAGCCAGGATACTGCATAATAAAGTCCTCAAATGATCATTTCCTTACACTGGAACCATGTTAATCCAAGGAATAAAAGGAGGTAATGCCAGACTACTGCGTGTAAAAGCAGAATTTAAATATCCCAGCCAGGCTACTGCTTGTAAAAGCAGAATTTAGATATCCCAGCCAGGCTACTGCGTGTAAAAGCAGAATTTAGATATCCCAGCCAGGCTACTGCGTGTGAAAGCAGAATTTAGATATCCCAGCCAGGCTACTGCGTGTAAAAGCAGAATTTAGATATCCCAGCCAGGGTACTGCGTGTAAAAGCAGAATTTAGATATCCCAGCCAGGATACTGCATGTAAAAGCAGAATTTAGATATCTCAGCCAGGCTACTGCATGTAAAAGCAGAATTTAGATATCTCGGCCAGGCTACTGCGTGTAAAAGCAGAATTTAGATATCCCGGCCAGGCTACTGCATGTAAAAGCAGAATTTAGATATCCCAGCCAGGCTACTCCGTGTAAAAGCAGAATTTAGATATCTCGGCCAGGCTACTGCGTGTAAAAGCAGAATTTAGATATCCCAGCTGCACTCCTGTTGCTTTATTTGGTTAATTTTGCAGCAACTTTCATTTCTGTCTGGTCTCAGTCTCCCCTGAAGGAGATGGAGCTCACCGCAATGCAACGTGAAGCCACGACAGACACGCGCTTCTCTCCTGTCATCCCCACCACCATGACAAAACGGCACAGGCAGGCCAGGGGATCAAAAGGGCAATGAGGAATCGCTTTAAGAGCGAATGAACCACAAGCATAGGATCCGCTGTGCCAAGACCAGGGATATTTTTGTTTTGGAAAATCGAAAGCATTTACTGACCTTTAGGTTGGTGCTTTATAATGTGAATTTTTTAAGGCAGAATATAAAGATGTTGTCAAGCTTCAGCATGAAAATCCAGCCTCAAAAACAGAAAAGCATTTGCATATTTGGCAGACAATATACAAGAAATGATCAGAAAGCAGGATCAGACAATGTCCCGGGAACAACTGGGCTTGGGGGCTTTGCTAATGGCCCCAATGATGGCATCACTTTACCAGCCACAGGATTAGAACCAACAACCTTCCAATGACACCCACAGAGTCGAAACCTGCAGAGCCGCACACTATCCTCTCATTACAAAAAAATCTAATTATAAAAGTTATTTCCAATTGTTTCCAACAGGTGATAGCAGAAAACAAATCACAACATAATTCAATGACCTTGCTTCAACAACTCTGCAAAAATGCATGATAAACACCCCCTGCAGATGAGTGTATACTGTCGTAATCTCACATGCAGATATGATTTAGCAATAATCAAGCAACCATGTTTAAGAAAGTCGTTGTAGGTTACTGATCTTCATTGATATAACAGGTTTATGTTTATTATAAATTACTATAATAAGTACAATATCATTAAAAAAGGCATCGTGCCATTATATTTTAATATTAATGAACCCGTGGTAGATTAAACAATCTGTTACTGCTGCACAAAAATGAGACCATTAAAACAACAATGACAGAAGTAGCCAGGGAGTATTGTTCCCTGGGTAAAATAAAAATCATCCAAATTTGTACTGTTCATGCACCACTAAGTGAGGAGGCCTAAACAGAGCTGAGAGAAGCATCACAACGGTGTTTACCAGTTGCATCATGTTCAAAGTGAGACCTTGGTCAAGTCTTACTGGCGTCGACAACCCCTGTATATCAGGAAGCCAGTGAAGTCGGTGATCCTGGCCATCTACACACTGGAGATGTGGGAGGGGGGGTTTCAGGTGATGGACAAAGCTGAAGCGCTCCACAGAAAGAGACACAAAGGAGAGCTTCACTCTGGCTGCCACCTCCAGCCCAGCGCCGCTGGCTTTGAACTGCCCAGTTGCGTGCTCTTATCTCCAGAAAGGGGTGAGCGAGAGAGCCACAGTGAGAAGGTCAGAGGTGTTTTCTGAGCTGAGCAGCAAGATCCTGGACTGTGCGAGTCTAGCCTGCATTTCTCCCTCTCTTAGACTCCACCTCACCCTAGAAACTGTCACAATGCGTTCCTGTTACGGCTTTCTGATAAATGCCCCAACTAACACAACCTAGAGAATAAAACAGAAATTATGTAAATTTCCTGAACTGGATAGATTCATTAATTAAGCTCACTGAACTAATCAGAAACCCATGAGATGAAAAGGAAAACAGATGGAGAAGAGGAGCGAGAAATACATACCAAAATACAGATAAGAAGAAAGATCGAATTCATCTTGTTGAGACTACCGAAATAAATTAAAGAATCTGAGGACGGATTACTCTGATTTCTGAGGGTACGGTCAGTCAAATTCCATGAAATTATTGACATTTCGTCCAAATTGGTCTTGTGCCATTATAATCATAATTATTCATAATCAAAAAGAAGATTCCGCAGAGAAGTGGCAGCTGGGGCCATCCTTAAATAGAATCCTAGAGGATTTTTGTCCAAAAGGTTGCCATGGAGATTGTTGGTGTAGCAGAACTTAAAAGTGCACGGACCATAAAGAATCACCAACTCAAGGCTCCATCCTGCAGACCAGAAATGTCAGTTCGGAGGCGTCATTGATGGCATTTAGGTTTCGGCTCCGGCTTTCTTGACACCACAATGAATTCATGTCAAAATCCCCATTAGAGCCTCAGTAACAGCTTTCTTTCTGCCTGAAAGGCAGAGCTGTCTCTGATAGCACTCTGTCTGCTCCGTTTGCCGACTGATGTGTCAATCAGATGAGTGCCAGGTGATCGATGTGAATGTGAAAACCTTTTGAGGCATTCAAAACATTCTCTTTTTAGAAAATCTTTTCTTTTAATTATTGTGTAGCTAATGGAACACACACACACACAAAGGCACACAGATGGAAATGTTCACATGATTTTAAAAATGTTGTGCAGTGTTTTAAGAAATCCTCTACAATTTGAAAAAAAAATAAATTCTAAAAATACAAATAAGAAATTATGGCAGTTTCCTACACTGCAGGGTTTTTTCCTTTAATTTTGTTTTATTTTACTACAGCCCTACTGCTGACACACTTGCACATTTTCTATCAGCTCTGTGCAGAAATATTCCAGAATCTTATTTGCAGGAATGGATGTGTCTTGGCTGTGATCTGCTATTTCAATGTGATGCAAATGTTACTGCAAATAGAAATAAATCTTGTATACCTCTATGTTGCATGAAAGAACAGAAAACCGGATCATGTTTGCTGACAGAAAGCTGTCATTCATAGGCATGGATTCAGGAGTGCAGATCTGTATAAGGCTGTTACTTTTAATTAAAATATGTACAGGTCATATCTGCCAGACTACCATCCATTAGAATGAAAACCTCAACAGATCTGTCCACAGCATTAACATAACACTAGGGCTGCATTGATTTAGTAACCTCAGTGGTTAATTTCCTAAAGAACTGGTCATACAATTAAAAACCAGGGAGCGATAGCCTCATTATCCAAAAATGTTGTCTCAGACAAAAGGGTGTCACGGCCCGGCAACCTCATTACCCAGCCTGCCTGCCACCAACTCTCAAACACTTCACGTGCAAGACACCTCGCAGAACCTGGTCCATCTTCTGGTGAGGTTGATGGAGTTCAGAAAGGACATCATGACCACCCTCACTCACCAGCAGAAGGATGAGTGGCAGATCACCTCTATTTAACTCTTGACAACCAGGCCCTTCCAGCTCACCCAGCATGGATGAAGACTCACAGAATGTTCCCCAGCAGGAATTTGGAGCGAACAAAGTACAGTATCCAATCTTACTACCCAGTATTTTGTAGTAGAGTCAGAGCTTGTTGTGAAAAGGTTCACTTAAGTAGGAAGTAATTCATTTCAGAATTAAGATGTGTTGTAGATGGTTAGCTAATAACCCCCATTTCAGTTCCTATCTGATGATTTTAAACTGAGTTCATTCCTGTCTCCCTTACTAACCATATAGCTCCCATAGTGGCCAATCATTTGTAGTCTGCTCTCTTTTTTCACAGAATCATCCTGAAGGACAAAGACACTATAGATCCACTCTCGTCATTATTTCTCCAATGAATGATAACAACGAACAAGGTAATGTATTTAAACTTTCCTATCCAAAGGAGAAATTCATTTTTAATCAAGGGCGTGCATTTCAATTAGGCACACGTACAGGTTATTAATAGAATTGCATTCATTTTTGCAATATTAAATTTATATTTACATTTCATTAAATTATTCTGATTGTGTGGCGATTACAAAGCAATTATATCGTCTTTCCACTTTCACTGTTAATCGCATAACTGTGTGACAAATGCAGTTTTCAAATCACATCATGTTTGTCAGAAAGAACTAAAAATCCAAGAAAAAGCTGCAATCTTAGCAGAACTTTGCAATTGTGCTTTTCTGAGGGACAACAGTCAAAATAGTGCTGAATACAGGAAGACTTTGACAGAGGAAATGTAAGGTTGGGCCTGCTCATCTTTCATCGGAAGGTCTACTCTCTATGTCTGCTTTTGTTCTATTCGTGCTGTTAGTTAATTAGCCTGTATTTATTGGCTAGTACTTTGAATTAGATGATTCAAATCACCTCCACACAACATTATTGGGCTCTCGCTATAATTTCCAGTTATATTTCAGTCACGCTTCTTCTGAACAATGAACACGGCTAACCACAGGCTTGAATGATCGCTATGATCAATAGTAATTTAATCTATTTAATTTGTTTAAAAAAAGACACAAAGCATATTTTTTGCATCCCTAATGATCAAGTAATCATGAATTAATTAAATTTATCATGTTTTTTTAGATAAATTTATAAAATACCCTGCAATATTTATAATATAGCTCACCCTTAGCAAGAATAGGAATGGTACCAAATGCCGGATAGCAGTAAAAATGTATGACAAATTTGTTTATTTTTGTTTATCTGCCAAATCATTTGATTATGGCGGCACTCATATAGATGTTGCCCAACGGATTCACCTCTTTGAGACTATGAAAAAACAGATGCATTTCTAAACATGACTGGACAGCTTAATAACAAACACAAAAAAACAAATTACATTATACAAATTCATGAATCGTACAAAGGATCGGAAGAGAGAAGCATATCCATAAATTATACATAATATTCCAGGAGAAATAAATGATCACATTATGAAACATAACATTCCGAATGACTCAGATCACCAAGGCCGATTTGTGGCAACTAAACAAACAAAAACTATTTTGCAAGGTAAGCAAAACGTGAAGAATTGCATAAAAAAAATCCACATCTATGCCTGAAACATAATAGGAAACACTTGGACAAGACAAGCACATCCTGTAACAGCACACAAAGATTAATGCAGGATGCGCAAGGATAAGCAGACTACTGAGAATACAACAAAACCAGAATTAGCATAAATGGCATATTTTAAAATATACTTTTTAAACAAAGTGCAACAACTTTAGCCATCAATCAAAGAGCCATGAGACAAAGAACATAATAACAAAAAATGAAATTTTTAACCTAAGACACCTAAAAGTTGACCACTATTCCCTAAATCTGAATAGAGCTCAGGCTACATTTCCGGAAGCTTCTGTAATGTTTGTTTATGTCTCCAGTTTACAAATGTGGTGAGAGATTAGAACTGAACAATTACAAATTAATTTCTGCCTGCTGTGCTTTGGGCAATTTGGAGACATCAATTCATCTCATTGCGCATTTTTGGATTGTGGGAGGCATCTTGTGCGCACACACACACACACACACACACACACACCTGTACTCATACCTCTGTGAGGACTCTCCATTCATTTCTATGGGAAAAATCCTAATCCCAACAATGACAACCTTAGCCCCTACTCAGCCCTACCCATAAGATACCAAACAAAATACAAACAAAAGTCTTTTGGCATTTTTAGTTTTTTGATTGCAATCAGAGTTTAATGAAATTGAATTTCCCCTTGTGGGGACTGAAAAAGTGGTCCCCACAATGTAATGTATACCTGAACCACGGACACACACACAGACACATACACACACGGGGACAAGATTCAAACCATAGGTGGTTTGAGACCCTATTTAGGGTGGCTTCGGCCCCCGTTTTTTTGTCTCAGCCCTCCTGAAAAATACTTCTTCTAACACCAGTTAGTGATTTGTCACTTATTTTCACATACTTTTCATAGCCCTCGCTCACCAAACGTCCTCTGTGCAAATACAAGTGTCGGGGACCCCCCAGGGTTCAAGTCCAGTATTTCTTAATGACACTGAGCACCCCTAAGGCTCAAATCCTAGAATCGCCCCTGAATGAAACCCCCAAACCCTGGGCAACAGTCCTACCTGCTGAAGAACTGTGTCGCCCATTATTTTGTAACTTATACATTAAACATTCACATTTTTGCATTCTTAAAACTAAAGCCACTCTGCAGTACTTGACAGTCATTTACATTTCTTTAAGAGATGCTTATGCCCAAAGTGACATAGAAATGAGAGAGAAGGGTTCGTCAGTCCCAAGAGAAAGTGGAAATACAGGCCTTGCTCAAGGGCACAGTGACATCACTCAGCCAACCCGGGGTTTTGAACTTGCAATTCTCTGATCACAGATGCAGAGTACTAACCACAGAGCCACACACTGCCCCTATTAATGCTGCGTTTAATACATATTCCATTCTACTTAGTAACAAGATCTATACTATAGGCCTCTTCATAGCAGCATGGGTATAAAATGAATAATATATTTGAAAATATTCATTCAACTAGGTCTGGAATAAATCCAGCAAAATGCACAGCTACAAAGAAGCAGAGTTCAGATTTAAACTCCAGTACTGCTGAGCATTTATAATAATCAGCTGGTTTTGAGGCAGGACTAGCCTGCAGCCTCTGGCCTGACACTCTGGGGAATGGCAGTGAGATTCCAGGCCTGTGCAGATTAGTCTGCACTGCAGTCACCCACGGACCGAGCATAGCACCTGCCCTGACTGCTGGAGAGGTGGCCAATGACATCACAGAGGGACATTTTCCATTTGTCAGCTGATTAAAGTCATCGTTTAGATAGATAGTGGCAGGGCCAGCTTTGCCAGGTGTGAGTAATTTACTGGCTGGGATAGACAATGCTATTTTCTATCCAAAGAATGATATTAATTAATTAGCTGAGTGGTGTATAGACTGCGAGGCCTTGAACAGCTTGAAGATTGGGCTCCCTTTTTTGCCAGAGCAGTCTGGCTGGCTATAAGTAGGGCTTGTGTAATAGAAATAATGAAACTCCAAATTAATCCTAAAGATATTTGGGACAAAAAGATTAATTCACCACCTCAGAACAGCCGAACAAACCGCAGCTAACCAACAACCATAATTACTGCATTGCATTTGGAAACTTTTGTGATGAACCCACCAGAACCGAAGCAGAATAAGCTGTAATACATGTTTCCTTGTAGCTGGTACGCATCAGTCCCATAAACTTAATATCCAGTGGCGTAGATTCACAGATTCTACTCATCCTTCACAGATTCTACTCATCCTTCACCGATACGTTATGGGCGACTACCATATCATACTGCTGTAGGTGCATAATATGGAAATGCACCACTATGGTGGCTCAGAGCTCATCCCATGCGGAGCAGAGCACAAAGCGGGGGGGGGGGGGTAGACCCCGGACAAGGGCCTATACAGCGTTTTGCAGGTCACACACAACCACACACTTCAGCCAACATCAGGTTAGTTAAACAACAAACATCAAGTCAACTAATTGCACATCTTTGGAAATTCCTGCCTAGTACAGGGAGAATAAACACAGTGCGGAGGTGAGAATCGACAACTTGTCCCACCGAGCCACGATGCTACCGATATTATACAAACACAGTGCAAATTCTACTTTTTAATTTTTATCTTATTCATCCATCCATCCATTCATCATTCAACCATTTAACCGGCACAAATTTCCCAAGAAATATCAGCAACTGATGTAGTATAAAGAGGGTATTTCATTAAAAAAGGTACCAACCTAGAACCAAGCAAAACCGAAATCTGCATCTAATATATTGAGCTGACCTTGAAGCAGTGAGGTTGCCGTAGTTACCGCCTCCGGAACACTGTCTTTGCTGTAAATGGATTGCAGGAATTCTGGGATGCAGTCATTCTCATCCAGTATCAGCACTTGTACCTATTTAAAAAGGAACAAAATGGAGGTGGGGGGTTAAAATGCTAATTTAACGGGGGCTTTTAAAAAGGCATTTGTATTTTTAATTGTTCATTTCGGCTGGCAAACAGGAAGACAGGGACTTTGTACTGATTAGCGTCGTGTGAGAAACACTGTTCTTACTACATTGCTGTTTCACCGCGAGCATCCCAATAGCCCTGCTGTGTCTCTTTTTTTTGCTTTTTGGGCGATAAGTAAACGTGAAATAAATTGTTCCCAGTTGATTTTCTTAATAAGATTCACAGCTAGCTCCCTCCCCCCCACTCTCATATCGAAGTGCGACTCAGTGAAGTGACAGTCGATTCGTTCTGCTCAATGAAATGTCCCCAGTACGACGCAGGCATCGCCTCTGGAACATGCGAAGACCCCTCGGCCCAGTCCGTTCCCTTTGCACATCCCTGCTCCACACCGCCCCACATGTGACGGCATCGGTTCATATTTTCCTTTGCAGTCGCGGAATGCACCCGGTCCATGAAGGCCCCAGGGAAGCGTGGGTGGGAGCTGTAAGTAGAACCCTCCGCCAGATGTGGAGGTAGACTCACGCAAGAGTGGGAATTGATGAATTGAAATGAGAAGTGAAAGCCAATTTAAAGTCGGTGGTATAAAGGTGAAAAGGAACACATTCATAATTGAATTCAGTGTCAGGGCCAGAGATATGAGAGAAACTGCTTGACGTTGTTTAACCAGGCAATGGACCAAGTGTCAGCCATTGGAGGACATATTACTGATGACTCTGAACATTACATTTGACTAGAGCTGTTGCATATCTGTCCTGAAAGGGCAGAAGTGCCCGATTAGGGGGGATGTGAGTATAGGGAAGGTGACGGTGCACGCAGGCAGGGATCTTAATTTGTTTTGCTGATTTGTCTGCATCAGTGACACATCCACACGCTGCCGCTGCCTGTTATCTGAGTTTTCAACTTGTCCTCGTCCCATTCCGTGACTTTCCAGGTACCGCATCACGCAATGATTTCCAGTTTCCCCCATCCAGCGTCACCTGCAGCCTTGGCAATGCCCCACGGCAAAGAGTCTTCCAAGCGATTTTATTAGCTTTGGTGCTTTGAGACACCAGATGATGGTGCTAGATGAGATGTGCTGGAATTAAACATTTACCGAATTTGTAAAGTTAACTTTATTCGTTAGAGCGCCGAAGGCCCGGCCCGGCCCAGCCCAGTTGGGGGGAGCTCACCCACCTCAGCAGCGCTGCTTAGGCTGTCCTGACTCTCGCTGGCTCGCACCAGCAGCAGGTAGCGATGCTGGTCACTCTCATAGTCAACGGTGCGGGTCAAGCTGATTTCGCCTGTGTCCGGTCTGATAGAGAAGAGGCTGCTGGGGTTGATGAGAAGGCTGTAGCTGAGCTTCTGCTGCTGGAAGGACGCAGCCGACACCGTGATGAACCTACCGTGGAAGACATCATGGCAGCTTTTAGTGCAGCAAAAACCTCTGGCTGGAGCTTACAGTCACTATTTCACAAAATGTTCCGGAAATCCTGAACCTGCAAAACTTACAGGCAATGTATCTTAGACTTCCTGACACAGTAAAATGTAAGTGAAGGATACAACTTGGGATAGCAGCTAGAATAGCAATTAAGCATATGGACCTATACATAGTCTGATGTTCAAATCCCCAGTGAGGCTCTGCTATTGTGCTGTTAAGACTGTTAACATAAATAGCCCCAGTAAAATATCCAGAACAGTCCAAACTGTAATTTGTGTTGGACAATGGCTTGGGAGATGAATGCATACATTTGCATAGTATTGATGGTACTGTATAGATATTGTATTGATGGTGGATAGTGATGAGTGAAGGAGATCAAGCCTCACTGCCTTTCGATTCTGCATGGACTCCCCATTCATCCTTTTCACAGAGCTATAGCAATTATATCACAAGACCGCTAAGCATTCCCGCTCAATAAAGGGAGCCGTGGATAGTTTAAGTTAGCCTACCGATGCCGACACACATGAGCAGAAATCCCTGATGCAGGGCCAGAGCCCCTGGACACAGTTAATTCAGAGCCTGTTAAAAACTGGGGATTAAACACAACACTAAAGACTCGTCCATGGACACGTCAGGTAAATCTCCAGCACCGATGTATCAGCTTGTCAACACCAGATCTAATATAAATGGAAACTGCAAGCTTTCCACTGAGACATTAAATCAAAAAAGACAGAGAGAGGAGACCAAATGATCCACAGAAAGAGAGAGAAGAGGGAGAGCAAGAGAAGCAGAACAGCCAATGGGGGCCTGCACTAGCCCCATCCCCCGGTGTGTTTTGGAGACAGAGCAGAAACAGATACTGCTATTATATTAAACTGACTACTCTGATTTCCCGTGCCTAGAATTATGAAACTTACTCCAGTTCTGCTGTAGACCCCATCTATAGAACAATGTAGATCCCAGACCCCAGCTAATGAGCACTGTAGATCCCAGATGCCACTATAAAGCACTGTATATCCCAGATCCTATCTACAGAACATTGTAGATCCCAGATCCCACTATAGAACACTGCAGATCCCAGATCCTCCTGTAGAACACTGTAGATCCCAGATCCCACTATAGAACACTGTAGATCCCAGATGCCACTATAAAGCACTGTATATCCCAGATCCTATCTACAGAACATTGTGGATCCCAGATCCCACCATAGAACACTGCAGATCCCAGATCCTCCTGTAGAACACTGTAGATCCCAGATCACACTATAGAACACTGTAGATCCCTGATGCCACTATAGAACACTGTAGATCCCAGATCCCACTGTAGATCCCTGATCCCACTATAGAACACTGTAGATCCCAACTACAGTATAAAACTGTTACGACACAGCTATGAGTCAAAAGTGCCATTACCTAAATGTGCTCTGTGGTCCACACTAATGCTTCTGAAACCATTCCACAATTATGATTATAAAAGCACTCTTTTCTCATTTCCACCACTAACGACCAAGCCAATTAGCCATGTACCACTTTGAAGAATGCAGAATTAATATATTGTGTGTGCCCATAATGGAAAATCAATTCTGATGGCACTGGCGGATGGAGCCAGGATGGGCACTCCCCCCTCTCAGGCCGCCAGCATACTGTATGACCATCACATGCTACCACTGACACATAGACAGTGTAATAAATAGTGACTGGAACCTTTCCTGTGGGTACATTAAGTTCTTCAGAGTTTCAGTGGGAATTATTTCAGCACATTAGCAACCAATAGCCAGACAGAAGAGTGCAGCCATATTGTTAATTCGCTGAATTGGGACAGTGCTGTTCTGACCATATGAGGCTATGCATACATTTGAGAATAACACAGAATTTAGATGCAAAGATGCATTATTTTAGCATTTGCACAGTGTAATTCTTTTAGTTTTCACAAACTACATTTGGCTTTCCTTTGAGACACACAAAGGTAAGAATAAGCACAGGGTCAACCATTTATCTGCTGTCGCATTTTAGGGGATTAAGGGCCTTACTCAAGGGCCCAACAAACAAACAGCTATTCAGCCAAGGACAGGATTTGAACCAGCGACCTTCCAACCACTGGTATAGAGGGCTAACTCACTGAGCTACACACCACATGTCAATCAGAAGGGGCAGTATTTTCTTATATGCATCTGGGCGATGCCTGCTGTCCCAGGGTACTTACGTCTGGCCCTCGGCAGTGTTCTCAGCGATGGAGACGGAGTAGGAGGCGTTGGTAAACTGTGGTGCCCTGGGCCCCGCTATCACGGACAACAGGGCAGCCGGGCCACGGATGCCCAACTTGTCAGCCGCCACCACGGTAAGCAGGTATTCCCTGTCCTTTTGCAGTGGCAGCCCCGTCGTCCTCACCTGGCCACTCCTCCTGTCTACTTCAAAGCGGCCATCGCCCCCTGCAGGCAGGCGGACAGCGAGCACAGGCTGTTACACACATCCCACCTCCAGCTGTTGGCCTTCTCATTCTTTTCTACAGACTTCAAACAAAGTTTATCCTTAAACACTTCCTTCTAATAAGTCTAAATCAGCCAGGCGAGGAGTGCCTTATTCTTCCCATTTAGCTCAGAGTTTCTCAACCCATTCTTTGGAGACCCCCAGCAGTCCATTTTTTTGCTCTTTCCTAGCTGCCAGCCAATCACAAACACCAAATACCTGGAACGGGAGTGTTGGAAGCTGTGAGAGAGCAAAAATGTGGACTGTCTGAGGGTTCCCAAGGGCTGCATTGAGAAATGCTGAACTAGAAAGATGTGAACTTTGGAGTCAGCCCTGTTTATCCACGTCTAATGAGACAGGACTCAGATAGACTTGCTCCTCACTTACTGCCATCTGAAACCCCACCCAGATCCTCTGAGTAAGCTCTAATGAAAGGAAATATCACACTCACTGGCTGTTTCTTTACTATCTTTTTAAGACTGGTGATAACTGGATGTATGTCTCCTAATCAGAGAATAAAGGATAATTGAACCAAACAAAATGATGCATTCATTGAAATCACTGACAGCCTTTCTCAGCAACGGAAATGAAATAGGGTAATAACACATCTGAAATGAAATTATTACATTAGCTGTCTTGCTGTTTCCTTCATTATTTAATGCTCCTTTGTTGCAGACTCTTTTTTTTGTAGAAAAACCACTTGCAATTATTTTCCAGCAGACGAATCAGGAGATGGCAGAACCTTTAGTTAGGATTACCAGAGAAATGGGGAACATAAAAGGTTTTTGTTAACAGCATTGCACGATTTTGCACATTAATGGCAGTGTCGGAGTTTTTGAAACTCACATTACATTAGGGGCCATATGTGCAAGTCCGCACGACAGGTACCATTAAGGCTGAATTAGGTTCAAATCACAACAAAGCATGTACCGTCAGACAGGAAGTACTCCACTTCCCCGTTATTGCCCTCGTCGTCATCGCGTGCGTGCAGCTTGTAGACCAGCGTGCCAGGAGGGGCGTCCGAAGAAACCACAGCCAGGTAGGGTGTCGGTGTCATGGTCCATTCGGGTGCATTGTCATTTACGTCTGTGACCATTACCTCAACATGCACCAAATACCAGTCTGGACCTGAAGAAGACCAAAGAATGCACACATATTTACTGGAAGAAGTTTCTCTAAGCTTCTGTAAGCCACATTACCGTGGGAGATTATTGTTTTTATTATGCAAATTAAACCAATTATTTTTAGGTTAACTGTGCCTAAATGGATTATCGATTTAACTGCTCAGATAAACAAGCTTCTTTTATTAATCACCCGATGAAATGACTTCAGCGAATAGACCGCATCTTAATAAGTAAGGCTTAGGCTTGTGCGAACCTCGGATGCGATAGCAAGTTACCATCAGTGCAGTCTACCAAACACCTGCCATCGAAAGAGGACTGGGGCGGGGAGTTAGGATGATTCCTAGGGCCCCTATCATTCGGGGGCCCTAAAAAAACTGGAACCTAATTGGTCTGTGTTGGGGGCCCAATATGATATGCTTTCATGGGGCCCAAAATCTTTAGTGGCACCCCTACAGAAAGTTACATACTACAGTAATTGCATCACCACCCTAGGCAATGTAACAGGGACAGTGGGTGTTACATGAAATGAGGTGATCACTTCATCTGAGCCACACCGGGGGCAGGCATTCAGCCGGCAGGGGGGGACCGTGGTACTCATGGTCCCGCCACTCGAATCACGCAGGCTAGAGCCGTCTTGCGTGCCTCACGCCCACAGGAATGAGTCACATGTCGGGCGGCCATGAGGTGCCGGGATTATCGACAGGAGGTGGTTTGGTGGAAAGGCGCCGTCATAATGATGCTGAATCAAACGGTTCCTGCCATCACCCGGTGAAAGAAGGGCTGATTGCACACACATGTAGGCCATTCACACATGTAGGGCAGAAAGTATACAGACCCCTTTGCTTTTGCACATTTTGAAATGTTGCAGCCTTAAGCTAAAAATATTTACAATATTTTATACATGCAGTCTTCATAATACTTATATACATTTACACATGTACATCCACACATATACCCACACACAGACATTCAGGCACACACAGCCGTACACACATACAGAGACACACACGCACGCGTATACAGTCATACACACATCACCTAGGAAACTCAAAGCCACCCAAATCACCCACACCTCCCCCGCGCTACGAGATGATTCTTAATTCATGGCAACAAAGAAGCAGTCACACCAAGAGAGGAAGGAGAGAGCGGGAAGGAAAAGTAGCAAGAAACAATCAGTGACTTGCCGAGAGCGATTAAGATAGCAGAGACTCGGAGAAGAAAAGTGCAGTTCACAAAGGGAGCAGCACCAGGTCGAAACAACGGTCTGCACTTCAATTGAAAATACGGAAATAAACATCACCGCGTGTAAACTTAAGACATTATCAAGAAGCATCCTCGAGATTATATGAAACGCAGAACACCAAAAGGATTTTTAAATGATTTTTCATTAATACTTTCTGATTTTCTCTTTGTTTGCAAAGATAGTTCTTGAATAAGGCATGTACAAGTCAGCTCTGAGAGAGAAGGAACAAGACAAAATCTCAGAGCAAGAGAGAACATTAATCAGAATTTTGAACCACAAAGGTTGTCATGGAACAATTAAATTTTTCATACTTGTAAATGTTAAATATCTGAATGTTTCAGTCTTGCACACCAATATGAATATCCGAGATGCTGTTCGAAGTCTTTTATTAACCCTGGTCACTCTTCCCGGATATGATTTTATGTGAAAGGCAAGGGTCTGTTATTTATTTATATCCATTTCTCTCTAGCATTAAAATGATGATTAATTGAGTATAACGTTATATCTGAGTGCACACTAGTAGTGAAGCTGAGGAGTAGCGGTACTGCTAAAGTATGCAAATGACACTGAAATCCAAAAACTGCACAGTGGCATTAATGCTTGTTAGACAAGTGCTTAACTTTAATTGCTTTGGAAACTGGTAAAGTTATCTGCAAGTCTCTGTAAACAAGGTTGGCTAAATGATGGCAAAAGCAGATCAAAGGATGGGAAAATCATCACAAAGATGACAGTCTATTTTAGCACAACGTACAATTGATTCATTTGAAAATAAATAAATTGGTCTGTATGTCAGATTTGTGCATCCCTGTACTGATAGTAAAGTGGGTTCCAGACATCTGATAAGTTTGTGTCTTGCTGCTGTTGACAGTGAAAACATGCTGGATGATTTTTGGTTTTTTTTTCTTTCTGGCTTGAAAGAAATTTCATTTTGAAGTTTGCTCGCTGAACAAGCTAGCAACAGAGTGGGCTAATTAATTACTCTCACTGGGGATTATAGAAGTCTATCTGGCTCTGCAGCTTAGAGGGGAGATGGTGGCTTTTGTTTAGCCTCTTTTTTTAAGTAAACGAGACAAAGCACTTTTAGTCAAAGAGCATCATCCTCCGAGTTCCTGGCTTCCACAGATGAAAAACTCATCGTTGTGTCCGTTTCTCCTTTTCTCATGACCTGTCTGTTTCACACATTCTTTGCCAGGAATGCAGCACAGTCTAGTTAAAGGTTCAGTCTGATTTCAGAAGCAGGGACAGTGAATCCTCTGCAGGAGCTGCAAAGGGTAGGACCGGCCTGCCCATCCCGCGACATTCTTCTGCTTTACACCACTTCAGCATCACATTATCCCAACCCATGTTTTCCCATATGGGATTTTACATACTTATGACCTTGCCTCTGCTGTCCAAACTTTAAAAAGATACTCTTTCCCAACTTCACTTCTACCCACTATATGCTACATTTATCTCTCTTCTTTCCCTCAAATCACCATTGGCATCACATACACCTACAGTATCATTATTTCACCACCAAACAAGGAAACATCCTGTTATCAGGTGGTCAGAAGGGGCCAGACCATGTAGAGCAGGGGTCACCAACCTTTTTGAAACTGAGAGCTACTTCACAGGTACTGAGCCATACGAAGGGCTACCAGTTTGAAACACCCTCCTAAACTTATCTAATCTTCATGTATAATAAATATGTTTTAAATGCTTTTTTTAGATATTGTCATTTTCAAATGTGATTCAAGAATAAAATTTAATTTTAGCCATCTGTTCAAGAGCATTAACGAACAACCATTTTTCTTGATTTAAAAGGAATATAACAGAAGAACAACTGTCTTAATAGCAAACTGGGCCATCATAAACTGACAGAAAATCTTGGCATATGTTCCACGGGCATCTAGAATGCTGTTGAAGTGATGCAACCCCAATATTCCACAAGAAATTCACTTATTTGGCGTTTCGTTGATAGGGGCAGGAAATTGTGCCTCTGGCTCCGTTCCAGAACCTCTTCCATGGGTTCAGTTCGATTGCGCTGCTGTGACTGAGACAGACTGTGGCGGTCACTTCACTGCTCAGAGGATGCTTGGGCCCTATGTATGGGGGCATTAGAATCCATGAAAAGTCCAGTCCACTTACAGAGATGTTTTGCTATGGGATGAATGTAGTCACCCAGAACGGCTTTATAGTTACTGACTTTTACCTGGAGATCGACTACAGTTTCATGTCATAAAGATATTGTAGAATGCAGCAGATCCATTGACTTTTAAAAATAAGCACACAAGTCTATAGGTTTATTTTAGCATGGGCTGTACTTGTGTCGGCTTTCTGAGTCTGAGGTGAGGGTAAGTACTTAATGTATGAGTTTTCCCACTGCTCGGCAGACCGTTATAAGTGTTCATTGTACCACTTTACTCAGAAAAAGGTACATGAAGGCATTTATGCAACTCAATCACGCTAAGCCTCTCTTTCAATTTCTTCACAGATGGCACTTGATAAAACTGCCTGTTTATGTCTTAAATTGACATTTGCTCATGTTTGACTTTGCACTTCAAAGCAATGCATGAATATCACGGTATAAGAGTATGTGCTTTTGCCTACATTTGCCCTTAGATGATGATGTCTTTCCCTCAGCCTTCCATCCTCAAATGTCAATTTATAAATGACCCTAACCACGATTTGGCTGGTTATCTGCTGAATTAACTCAACCACACCTGTACAAAACACCTGATTTCTATCAACATTACACCAAACATTAAGCTAAGGGTCTTCTTTCGTTTTCCTAGCCACCTGTACAGTTATATAAACTAACATTCATACTTTATTACACTAGCATGGCAATGATATGTGTGAAGGAATGAATTTTCTGGCCAGACTGAAGAATTAGAAGCTTAGATTATTCGATAAGTTTCCAGTATTTCTTTCTCATTTTCTTGTATAAAGAAAAAAGTCCAGATTGCATTAATCACATTTTTAATACTGATTTAAAAATCTGAGTTGTTTTTTGGGTTCTGGCACTTCAGCTAATCTTCCATTTCTGATTAAAAGGAATGAGACTGAAATGTTTCTGATTAAAAAGAATATGATTTTTCAATACATTCAATTTAAATAAATCACGTATAAAAAGAATGAGACTAAAATCATGCATCGCTCATCTCTTCTCACCATCTTTGAATTCATTTCAAGCAGTATAAAGTGAATAAATAACTACGAGGAATATTGTTCAGATGTTAAATTAGATATCTTGCTCTTTGGAATATACCAGTCCTTCAGCCACACAAGCCAATATAAACACAAGTATGACAAATGTCTAACATCCTTCAAGCTGTGCATATCATTCTGTCCTTTTGGCACTTTGATTCCATAAGCATTCTTAGGTTGCATGGTCATCCGCTCTACAGCTTATAGTGCTGCTTAATCAAATTGACATTCCCCCATGCAGGTAATGTAAAACTAGCCAAAAACATACAGATAACTGTTGGAGGTCCATGTTTATGCCACCATGCGCCCATATTCAATTATGCACGTTCATTATGGCTGCATACCACATGCTGAAACATCACTCAACCCAACAGCCCTTCGACTACACATTCAAAAATTTGATTCGTTTTATTTAAGAAATTCATGCAAACGTTCCCAAAAGACACTTCTGGGATTGCAAACATGAACATCATAAATATTTGAGAATGACGGAGCAGATTTGGGCAAGGACGGTAAGGTCTTGTCCCTACCAATATCGTGGAACTACTGCATATGTGTACGGGGGGTTAGGGTTAGGGCAGATTTGCTCCCTGCCCCTGCTGAAACTAACCCTTCATCCTCGTTTGAGAATCTCTGAATCACACAGTGTATATATCATTAAAGCCCAATGTACTTTTGCTGTTGAAAAATGAAATTAAGCCCTGATTTTCCCACTGAATAATCAGCCTAACTGCCATTACATTTCCATACAGGTGCAAACAGAATAAGGTTAGACTGTCAAGTCACTCTGCTCTTCTCAAATTTAAATGATATAGTCCTTCTTTGTGATAATGATGTACTTAAATTATTTATTCAAATTACAGATGAAGAATACTTAATGGGTATAAATTGAAGGATTAAATGAATAATGCGACAAATCAATCCAAATTCCACCTGGAAATGAAACACAGTATACGGGTTTCCGTGTTAATTGTCTCCAAAACAGAGGCAGCACTTGTAACAGTTTTATACTCAAGGGTGCAATTTCTGGTATGTGACGATGCAACAGCATATGCATAAAAACAATGCCACCCCCAGTAAGATAATAATTAGATTTATTAAAGCCAAACAAAAATTCAAACAGGTTTCATACATTTTCTATTGGCTCTGCTTCTGAGAGAGAAGTTAATCTCAAAGTATGTGCTCATTTAGACTTAGTCAATACATCTGAGTGTGGAAATGGAAGGACTAAATACAAAAACGATGATTTCAAATAAGTGTCATGCACAGGTTGTGTTTTTCAAATCTAACTCATGACATGGTTTCCCATGTTTGTTTGGATTCAAATGGATTCAAAAAAATATACTGGGTTCAAACGTTTTAGCTTCCGGTACAGTTAAATGTTTTCCCTTGAAACACAACGTCAATAAACAGATCTGGCATAAGGATTACTAAAACAAGATTAATAACGTGCGGTAAGGAAAGATTACTAATGCTCCTTTGAAGCTGATTTGAAAAAATAAGTGCACACAGTGCTTTTGCCAGTCAAAGAATACAAATATAAAATAGCAAATGTTTAATTACATATAAATAATGTCTGTCCATTTCAACTTACCTCTCAAATGTAATTGCAAAAATAATAGTTTTTTTAGACAATCATAAACAGCAGTTAAGGATTGCAACTTGGCTGTCTGCTACCTTACATATATACCCGCAGGTTTTCAAATTAAGAGGAACTTAGTCAGCACATGGAGCATTGCTTATATAAGGAACAATTAATTTACAGAATCATCTGGTTTGAAGATAACTTCAGCTTTGTAACAACGTTTATTTTTGGAATCAGATCTATCGATTCTAAACAAAGGTGCGATGGTGAGTCAGTGATTAATGCAGAAGCCTCACATCTCCAGTGCAGTGACTTTTCATGTTCCCCCTGTCCAAATAGGCTTCCCCTGAGCACTCAGTCCAGAAGTTCCTAATTTCCTAAATTGCTTCTCTACCTGCAATGTGTGACTTTGTGAGTGTTTGCCCTGTAATGGACTGGCATCCTGTTCAACATGTTCTCAGTGCTCACAGAAACAGGCTTCACATTCACCATAAGTCTGTAATGGATAAGTAATTCTGGAGACTGGATAGATGAGAAGGTGTTTTACCGGGGGGGTTACTGCTCCCCCTTAATGCACTGCTAATATTGCACACTCATAACTTCAAAGGGGAGGGGGGGGGCGCATTTTATATTTTTTGGTCTAAAGGGCCAGGTGCTACGGCACCCAACTGCATAATATGAAGGTACAGGACAACATCTTTAATGCAAGATTTTTTTTTGCAATATTTTGAAGAATGCTGTCCCCCTGTTCATACAGAATTCCAGCATGTTCAAAGACCTGTCCTTCTTGCAACACAACATACAAGATCCTTCAACAGAATTGCATTAAACATGCTGTTTCCCCAGCTCAGCGATGTGTGGAAATTTGCCACTTTTGTCACGCCTGCATCGGAACAGACCCGACCATGGCCAGACTCACCTGAACCACTATGCCTCCAGAGATCGTCCTCCCCTGAATACTCAACACCATACTGAGCGTTTCCCATGTTTCATCGATCTCTGTGTATGACCTGTCTTTTTGACTTTCTGGACTCCCAATTCTTGATTTGTGTTTTCTTGGATTTGATTGCCTCGTTGATTGCCTTCTCGTTATCGACCTTCTGCCTATACCTGCATTTTTTTGCTCTTGGATTTCCCCTTCAGCTTCTTTCACTTCTCTCCATCTCTGATTTTGACCCTGCCTGTTTGCAGCTACAATTTCAGACTCAACATCAATTCACCCTGCGATTGGCTCCATCCAGTCAGTTCAATACAACTTTTCACTATTAATTAAGCTGTTGCTAAAAGCAGCTAATTGGCTAGCAGCATGCTAAACGACAAACACGCCTGAAATCAATTAAGTAAAACGTTTATTTTACAAACTCAGACTTGTATATTTTTCATAGGAAATTTTATATTTGCTAAAAACCTAATTTTATCATTTGGTACTGCAGGAGCAAACCAGATTACCATGCAAGATGGAAAGAACATACAGTCCACACACACATAGTCAGAATTGAATTCCCAACCATGGAGGTGTGAAGCAAAAGTCCTACTTGCCAAGCCACCATTGAAGCCTCAAGCGCAATTATTACAACACTATCTGGCATGAGGCGCTCACATCCTGGTGACGTGTTTTAATTCTCTTATTCTTTCATTTTATTTTCTTAGTGACATTAGCCTGCATAACAAAATTCAGTTTAATAAGTGATGGGATCTATCAGCAGAAGACGTCTTGCAGCTCAATATGTAGAAGGGAAAACTCTGCAGCAAGGTGATGCATATGATATTTGCACCATACCACTGAGATCCACTGAGAGATTAGATTGATTCATTATTGAAGCACATAACCAGATTACAGTACACCTAACTCAACTAGCCAATCTGTAGGACATTCACATTGTTACGGTGTGTATTTATTGACATACGCAAGATCATTTATAATTGGCTGTCATTGGTATGACTGAGATGCCTTTGAGGATGACTTTGATAACTCAGAGTTAAAATGCAATGGTAGTAAAGTACCAGGGTTTCAGACCACTGACACTTAGGTTATAGGAGTCTCACACCGAGGAAGAGTCTCTCCCATCACTCGTTGATATTGGCATGATTCAGTCATAAACCTGTCATGCGGTCTGCAGCACCTCCCTCTCACCTGCATCCCAAACCTGTGCCTTTTGTAAAGAAGAAAATGACCAGTAAGACTGAAGAACTCTCTGCTGTTTTCAAAGTGCTCAAGTCTCAAATTGCTTAACTTTGGGGGGACCCCATGAGCATGTCATGGGGTCTGAACATTCCAGCCACGTAGGAGCACTTACAATGCAGGTGTTACTCATAAACCAATGTGAATTTGACTATCATTCTCAATAAAGGGGCCTCTTTTGAGTTTTTTTCATGATCGTAAAAGTGTAATCACATTGAGGACAAGAACATAGCCCCCTGAGTCTGGCTCTGTACAGCTCATCCTTCCATTGCCTGTGATCTCCCGGCCAGTTATGCCAGTCCTAATGGAGAGTAATGGTACAGCTTATTTGACACACATGCTGTCCGCCTGGCACTCGGCCACCTCTTCAATTAAAGTTGTCCTCCTTCAGCCGAGCTATGTATGGTTCATCTTACCGACATAACCAAATTACCCACACTTGAACGTATCACCCAGAAAGAACATAAAAATGTTTGGTACGCTGTTATCGGCAGGAACTCGCACTGCTAAAACATCCGAACAACATATTTGTCATTTTGTAATTAAATCACACAGATGAGTTTTTATTGTTTTGGTTTCTCAGATCAAGTGAGATATAAGAGCAGCACTCCGCCAGGAGTTCAAATCCACCACCCTCAGGCAAGTTCTGTAACTACCATAACACAAGAGTCTTCCATCCAATTAGGTTCACTTCTACCATTCTTGCCGCAACCTCACTTCCCCTCTGGCACATGTGGTACATTGGGAAATACAGCTAGATATCAGCTTCTTGTTGGCTGATGGTCCCTTGCACTTGTCAGATGGAGGAAATGGTTACTGTCCTCTACAGCCTTTGATTCGAGGTGTTATGGACTCCTAAAAGGGCAAGGCTTTTACCAAGAAAGAGTGGACTGAGAGTGGACAGAAATAGGTTACAAGGGAAGGGTGAAAGTATCGGTTAGGAAATAGCAGAACATGCTGAGAAAGGCAGCTTCACAGTGCATCTGTTATTGAGGCCTAGTGCGGCGAATGAAATTCCAGTTTTTTCTATCCAGGAGAACAAAAGTGAACGACAATTGTGTGAGACAAAGTCTGTCACTTGCAATTCCCTGCTTCTGCTCCTCGCAGAACTCATCTTTATTTAAAATTCTAATAACTGAGCATTGCACATATCTACATGCAACTAAATTGCACAAAAGTGCTAGAACTTGCCATTTCTACATTCACATTTCTTGAAGAGACTTACTGTAAAACCTAGTATTCTATAGTAGTGGACAGCCCCAATTAATGATAACAAATGCTTATAAATGAGAACATTGTATTGTAGTTGTTCACTTTGATCATAAATATCTTTAACTGGGTGCTTGCTTATAGTAACCTTAGACTATAATAAAAATAATTTTACTGGGTGTTTCGCTGTTGCAATCACCATCTAGCAGTTTTATTTTTCTCTTATTCTGTACTTATCTACTTATCCATCCATTTTCCATAACCGTTTATCCACTGCAGGAGAAAGAAAAAACGTACATCACAGGAAATCCCTGGGTGGGATGCCAGTCAATCACTGGTCACTTGTTCACACATAATGGGCAATTTAGAAAACAATTTCCCCAAGTGCAAGCTTTCGTACTACAGGAGGAAACTGGAGTTTCAACACAACAGGTAACCGTGCAGTAAGTTTGGTTTTGTGGGAGTACCCTCAGAAAATTCAAGCTACTGTAGCAAGTAGTCCCTTGTTGAGCAGTGTCTAGTTGATTAAATGTAGTATAAAACAAGGTGGACCTCCATCCTGGTCTGACTGGAAGACAACTTGATGCAATTAAGGCTCTGGGGGATCCACAGATATTTGATGAACCGGTAGTCTGACAAGATGGAGGCATTCAATTCCTGACGAACTGTGATTACACTTAAAGATCCCCTAAGTGCTGCGGTCACACTGACGCTCATCTCCCAGCCCTGGTGGATTCATTACAGCGTCATAGACTAGGACGAGCATGCTTGTGTGAACATTTCCACAGCATCCTGCTGGGCTCAGAGGACAGCATGATGTAGTGGTGAACGACAGGCTGGTGCTTGTGTAGCTCACGGTAGGCAGTGAGTCAACCATAAGGCATCTCAGCCCACAGAATCGCAGAGAGGCCTTGATCATTACTCAAAACTTAATTATACCTGAGCCATGCTGTTCAAAGATACATATGGGGGTCATCAGACAGGAAAACACAGGGTGTGTCAAGCTGAGCTGTGTTGCAGGGAGTGTAGGCAAATGTTCGACTTTCGCCAGTTGAACACTTCAAGAGTCACGAGTAGCTAAAATGCTAATTTAATTCATAATGACATTAAATAACAATATTCCACATTGTCATCTTCAGTGAATTACATGTTCAAGTCGGTTTTCACAGAATCAACACAAGCTGCCACTCTCCTCTGGCAGATTCCCGCTAAAGAGAAGGTACTGCAACCAGCTCTTTCACACGGATTGCGCCCTGAACTTCGGGAGTTTGCGGGAAAGAGAATGGAGGACCATCTTGCTATTGAACATCTCATTTGATGCACAGAAACTCATACGGACCAGGAGGTAACTTCCAGACAGATCAGAGATATAGTGAAATGACCATCATGCAGGAGCTAGGGGATGGATAGCGCAAAGTAAACTAATTAACGTTGCTTCCCAGGATAGGGCTCTTCATGTAGCCCGGGAAATTTCACTATCAATAGTGTTCGTGTTTCACATGTGGAATGGAAGCTTAGGACTGTTGCTTATTCCAACCCACCGGCACCAACCCCCTCCACAGAACATCCACTCATCCTGCAAACTCCATTAACACCCTTATGCTAGCTGGTTGGAGAACTGTGAAAGGGTCCATGACAGTCCATCCATAGTGACAATATAGCACGTACGTAGGAGGGTAAGCACTGGCTGATTACATGCAGACTGTTAACGAGGATTCTTAATGAGACTCCCTATTAACACCAACTGTTGTGCTACTGTCTGCACGCACACGCCGAAAAACCAATATAGAGCCTTGTACAACAGGCACGGGTATCTCAGGCCGCAGTTAAGCCTGATGGCGATGAAATTAATCATCACTGTGGAGAAAATATGTTTCTGATATCATTAACATAAGGCCCAAAGAAGCTGAAGTAGCCAAAGAAGCAGTGTAACAGTTGTGAGGGCCTCTTGAAATGTTTCATGTTTTCGGCAGATGCCTGACAGTTGGAAGAGACGGATTACAAAATCCTGACTTTAATCTTTACTACAGAAAATGGCTGCTTAGTGCCCATTGCCGCAAACAGCAGCCTTTGCAATTTTTGAGCCAGCCATAACTGATAAATGGATCCCATTTAGTTGCTTAACCAATTTTTTTTTTACCTAAAGCCAGCTACAATTTTACCCATGTTAATCCATCTCAGGGCACAAACTAGGAGCAATTTAGGGACACCATATAGCCACACATGTGTTTGGAGTGCAGGCGAAAATAGTACCTTGAAGAAACCTACGCAACATAAGAGAATATGTAGACTCTACACACATAGCTAAGGAGGGATTCAAACCTCAATCTCGTGAGGCATCAGCACTACCTGAGAGCTACTGTAGAGCCTTAAAATTATATACTTTTTAGCAGTGATTGATACAAAAAGGTTTGTGTTTTAAAGACCGCACAAATATCAGTTCACTCAGTGCAACACTCAGTCGATGCATCAATTGGACAGAGAAAGTCTTTCTTCCAACATCTCATCCTAAAAAAATCATTTAATACACTTTGAGAGACATATCAGATATTAAGTTGATAAAAAACATATCCCACACTTAATCTTTGCCAAAAGGCAGAAAAGCAATTACATCTTATGGAAGAGAAGTTTCTTTTCTCCGTATGTAAACGGCCAGATTGTTTTTGAAACAGATATCACATCCGCAAAAGTTCACACTTTACAAAAGTGTGTCTTCAACACACAGTGTTTTTTGGTTTGTTTTGTTATTCCACAAAGTAAATTTTTATTTTGTGTGTTGCTGTGAAGACGGCTGACAAAGATAATTGCTGAAGCAAGTCTAAAGCATTCACAGGCCCTTTTGTCTGAATAACTCTGATTGGGAAATGCCCTTTAGGAGCTGATTATACAAGCCCTACATTTCTTGTCCTTGGGGCTCTTCAATAATGCAACAACGGTGGCCTTAGCAGAGGATGTGTGAATAGATAACGGCCTGAATGTAAGACATGTAAGTAATGACTTTTAGAACAAAGCTCTGCCTTGGGTGGCACCTCGGTTACTAACGGCACCATGAGGTATCCTTCACAGCGGAAGGGCAGGACGTAAGGGTATGGAGGTGTGAGGTATGAACGATGGGCAGCTGGACTTCTGCAACACCTGCCAGCACAAGTCACCGTATGTAAATGATACAAGCTTCATGGAGCTTCAACACGGATTAACGCAGTGAGGTAGTTCTTAGAATAATCTATAGCTTAAACATTGCTAACGAAAACAAAGATTTATGTTTTAAACTACAGAGTTTAAAACACACTCTTCCCAAGATGCACTCAAAATTAAATTCAGATCCCGTAGCGTGCCCTAACTTTTCCCATTTGTGAACTACACACAACACTTACAGGCATCCCGGGAGCAAGTCAGTGTAATATATTAGTGTTTACCAAGATGCTGTTGGGGGCAGACAAACATGCAGGTTTAATCAAAGGGAAAAAAATCAATTCCTCCAAGCAGGAAATACGCTGGCCCCGTGAGAAGGTTGGACACACGAGGCCACCGTCAGTAAATGCTGCGGAGCAACAACAAAAATAAATAAGAGTTTCATGTTTAACCTGCCGCCGCAAAACCCAGCCCATTCATCAGTCAAGTATCCCTCTGCGCGTATCGACTGAACGGCATTCTATATCCTAAAAAGTGGCCGCACATTGGTCAGTCATCCTGGTGACATTTCATAAATGGAAACGGGCCGTGAGGAGTGACATTAGTATATTTTACAATATATTCACTGGCACACCACACCCAAATCTGCTTGGATTGTGTGTCTGCGAAGAAAGAGAAGATGAAAAGGAACTGGCTTGGTACTGTGGACATCTCGCGCCGCTCTTCAGCCTCCAAGATGCCCTGGATAAATACACTGCCAGTAATAAACATTAATAATGCAGGCGTGCAGCCTGATTAGCGGAATGTCTGTGCTGTATTCACATTGGTGTGTGGTTTTTCCCTCTTTCCCATTTCCTTTGGCAAGTAACTGGTGGATGCCAGCTTGAGTTCAGCAAAATGCACAATTTTCTAAATATAAGTGAATAGGTAAAGATCCTTTTTCCCAGGTTGAATCAACACAGTAACATAATATTTTTGGGTTCGAGTGGAGTCATCTAACATCCCACTGCACTGACGTTTCCCTTTGGTAACCCTAGTATCTCCACCTGATAAGTGTTGACCGCACATCTGTTTCCATAGACATTCCATAAATTATTGTCTATATCTATTAATGGATCCACATATCACTGCACTACTGAGGACCTTGAAGACCTTCAATATTATTGCAGATGTACAGCTGCGGTTCATTAATTTCCAGAATAGCTGAAATTCTCCACATAATCGTCAGACACCAGTGGTGTCCATTTGACTTGTGTTTATTAAAGATAGCTTTTTTCACAGCATAACTGCCATCTTTCCCCAGTACAGTTATATATATATAGTTAATATGTTCCACATATTTTTCCACAGCTTAACTCGTGGATATGGCAGTGTGAAGCTATTAGTCCTCTCTTCAGTAGATCGTTGTTAGCAGAAAAATAATCCTAAAATAACAAAACACTTTTAATTCTACTTCAAGAGATTTTGTAATTATCCATTAAAATTTCAAAACTACAGAAAAAAAATGCTTCTTAATGTAACCAGAATCACCAACATAAAGTTATTTCTTAGGAGCCTTAGGGTTCTCCTTGACATTGTTGAAGGAATTCATTATTTTCTCAGAAGAGATGCCACCATATGGCCATTTACAGATGTCTTACATTTTTAAAATAAAACTAATTTGTCTGTAGCTCTGATCATCAATTACAAAATTCAGTTCATAAATCTAATGGGAATAGAGGCCACTGAAAAAGATGAATACAACCATAATCAATCCTACACCTTTGTTTATTTGATGAGTGTTTATGCTTATTTTCAGGCACACATACAACATCTACCAACGCAGCAAGAACCATATAAATTCATTAAATTCAGTTTAACTGTTGCTTTTGCACAAAGTGAGAAATAATCCTATTCATTTTTGATAATGTTTTATATTATCTGTACCTTCACGATGCATTCATAATGCATGCATTTCATATACATCAATAATAAACATTAAATAATAATAACAAATATTATATAACCATATAATCAATCTATTTTAAAGCGGTTAAGGTATGTTGGATGTTATGGTATGCTTATGAATGTTCTATAATTGCCTTATGAATGCATTGTGAAGGTCTGCTGAATGTTCTATGAAGGCATAATGAATGCATTATTAAAGATGCATGAAATGTAAAGTGTTACCCATTTATTTAACTAAGGATAAACAGCTGTCTAGTGTATGACAGCATGCCCTCTCCTGTGACTGAATCCTTCATCCTGCAGGCTCAGATCCATGTCCTGCTGACCTATTTGAGCTCCTCTTAAATATCAGTACAACCAGGGAATCCTCCCTTCAAAAATTTCCTTCTGAGCATTTTTCAGGAGTTCACTGTTTAACCCCATGCTGTCATTCATCTCTGTCTTGCAGGGCGATTTACACCCACATGTCACCCTGGTCCATGTGCGCCCCCATCCAGTCTTTGAGACAAACACATTTTTCCCTAGATTCCCTCAGGCTAACGTAAAGGTTAACAATGGGTTAGTGTCTTTAGAAATGTCACAGTGATGAAACGTATATCTTAACTGTTTGAAATTCATCCATGTGTCAATCACAAATGGCCACTGCTATTTTATCAAAAACCTGGGAACTCCATCAATAATCATTATGAAAAATTATACTATATCATATACAAAGTAAAACATAAAGAAATAAAGAATGTTTGTTTTTCTACATTTCTACAACCGCAAAAGACGTTCTTGTGTATTTCAACATTCTTTTCCCTGCATTGAAAGAAATACCTCAAAATGGCAGCGTGACCCCATTGCATTTTCACACAGTTGCCATCAATACCACTGCTAGTTTGTTGCTCTGTGAAACCAGCTACATTGTAATTATGACTTATACACTGATCTGCCATAACAGTAATCCACTAAACGGTGAAGTGAATAGCATTGAGATGTGATGGCTAGATGACTGGGTCAGAGTATCTCCAAAATGGCAGGTCTTATGGTGTGTTCCCAGTATGCAATGGTCAGTTTCCACCAAAAGTGGTCTAAGAAAGGCCAACCTGTGAACTGGCAATGGGATTATGGGCACCCAATGGCTCCCTGATGCGCATGAGGAGCAAATGCTAGTGCATATGGTTGGATCCCACAGGAGAGCTACTGTAGCACAAACTGTTGAAAAAACTTAATGCTGGCTATCATAGAAAGCTACCGGAACACAAAATGCAATGCAATTTGCTGCTTATGTGGCTGCCTCGCCGCAGACCGTTCAGAGTGCCCATGCTGATTCCTGATCACCACCGAAAGAGCCTATAATGGGGACGCAAGCATCAGAACTGGACCATGGAGCAATGGAAGAAGGTGGTCTAATCTGATGAGTCACATTTTCTGTTATATCATGTGGACAGCTGGGTGTGTGTGCGTCGTTTACCTCGGGAAGAGATCTCAGGATGCACTATGGGAAGAAGGCAAGCTGGTGGAGACAGTGTGATGCTCTGGGCAATGTTCTGCTGGGAAACCTTGGGTCCTGGCGTTCATGTGGATGATATTTTGACAAGTACCGCCTACCTAAAAATTCTTGCAGACCCCCTTCATGGCAATAGTATTTCCTAATGGCAGTAACCTCTTTCAGCAGGATAATGCGCTCTACCACACTACAGAAATTGTTCAAGAATGATTTGAGGAACATGAAAAAAAGTTCAGGGTGTTGACTTGGCCTCCAAATTCCCCAGATCTCAATCCAATCGCACTTCTGTGGGATGTGCTGGAAAAACCAGTCCAATCCATGGAGGCCCTATCTCACAAATTATAGGACTTAAAGGATCTGCTGCTAATGTCTCTGTGCCAGATACCACAGGACACCTTCAGAGATCTTGTGGAGTCCATGGCTTGATGAGTCAGAGCTGTTCTGGCAGAAGGAGGGGGGACCTACACAATATTAGGCAAGTGGTTTTAATTTAAGGCTGATCGGTGTATGTACAGAAAGGGAGCGAAAAGTTAAGTACTGGCAATTTATTAAGAATTGCTATATGGGAAATTACTGTGTCTTTTCAAAAGCCTCAGCTACCTCATTTAGATTCAAGGCCGTTACACTACAATTTGATGAGGAACATTTCATATTCCAAATCACTTTAAAACATAAAAGACAATAGAAAGGATAAAATAAATTAAAAAAACAAGCACCGGTACTAAATGGCCTAAATTCTAGGCAAAAATTTCCTTCACATTTATCAAAGCATTGACTATAATATATGTTCAATGGCACACATACCCAGCACACAATCTTTTTAAATGCTCACCCAAGGCCCCCAAGACACACATCCTTGAGACACAAATGGGTGCAGTTTAATCTTAATTAAGTGCTAAATACATTTTTTAGCAGTGCTGAAAAATATGTTTGGTAATGCAGTAGATGTGTGGGCTGCATTATCACCTGTATGCATGTACGTGTGTGTGTGTGTGTGTGTGTGTGTGTATGTGTTTCCATCGGGGAACTCTACCTTCCTCCCAGAGTCAAAAGACATGCAATTTAGGTGAACTGATTACCGTACATTATCCATAGTGAATGAGTGGCTTGCGACAGACTGGCATCCTGCCCAGACCTTGGAGTGGTAGACTCTGAATTACTACAACCCCGCCATGGATAAGTGGCCACTGAAAAGGGATTCATGGCTGGATGGAAATGCATTTTGAGGCGGCTGAAGAAGAGAAGGGTGTCTTTTCATCAAGAGGGTAAACTACACATTATTATAAACCTTTTCAGAGTATTGCCTTCAGAAAATGGGGTTCCAGCTTGAAAAGATGGGGCTCCAAAATGCTCCAGAGCCGCCAGATGAATGACCTGCCCCGCGCTCAGACCCCAAGCTTCTCTCTCAACTGTACATGATACTATGTGAAAGTCTTAGGCAGTCAGAGGAAATGATGCTTGAATGGTATCCATGCTGGTATACAACAATGATGTCTGTCATTGTGTCAGCTTAGTTATTTCAAGAACTTTCCTAAAATTACCCTAGTATTTGTAGCAACCCTCCAATACACGTATGTATTTTCTGACTCGATCACTATCCCATCTTGTTTGTCTAATCAATACCTCATTGAGTTATTTAACAAATTAACTCAATTAATTAAGTGAGCTGGTGGTGAAATTTAACAAATAAATGGAATGGCTGGGGTGCCCCTTGGGAGACGCTTGGGAACTGAAGCAGTGTGCTTCTAGCCACCCAACAAGATATCTGTAACTTTTTGTACCGAAGAATTTTTTTTTTATTGCTATTCTTAATTTGCATACGTTCTAATGTTAAATTGTGTTTTTTTTTCTGAGCAAATACACATTTACTACCCAGATAAATAGCCTTTAACATCTTCTTTGCATGTCTAAGACTTCTGTGCACCACAGTACATGTGTGTGTGGTTTTGTATATATTACATTGTTCCCACAATGATATAAAAAACCTGTTATGTTGATGTTGTGGGGACCAGTCTCCACAAGGGAAAACTCAATTTTACGAAAAATCTGTGGCTGCAATCAAAACACTAAAAATGCCAAAGGTCTTGTATTTTGTTTGGTTACTTACGGTTAAGGTTAGGGCCGGGTAGAGGTTAAGGTTATTGTAGCTGGGATTAGGGTTTTGCCCATAGAAATTATTGAACAGTCCCCACAAAGATATGGATACAAACGTGAATATGCATGTGTGTGTGTGCATGTGAGCGTGTTTGATAAGAAGCATTCCAATGCAAGCCTACCTGTATTAATACTAATTATAATACAAATGGAAAATACAGCAGCATTTCCGTTTTCGTTTCAGGTTGGGGTTTTGAGGGAGATGAGAACGTTTCACACATAGTGAAGCCCTGCTCCACCAAATGTACAATCAAGGGATGGGGAGAGATATTTACACCAGATAATTAATGAGAGCTCGTTAATGCTCGTTAATTGGTGCACCAGGTCCCATACTGACCCACGCCGATGGCCGCATGCATCTTGATTGTGCCATAATTTCTGACAGGACATGTGGGAAACAAACAAAGGCTTGCAAAAGGTTTGAAAATACACATGTTCTTTGACTAATATCCTATTTGATCTATAGGTTAAATGAGCGGGACTCATTTAAATGTTCGACAGCTGCACGCAAAGTACATCAAGAGAATGAAAGCACAGAAGGATTCCGAGAGAAAAAAAAATGTAGCGCTGGAGGACTGAGAGATGAAAGCAGAAACAGAGGGACTTTCTCAGGCCCTACTTGTTTGGAGTAATGTGGTCATTATTACAGAAGTGCATTAAGTCATCTTGCCTATGACAGTCTCCAGGAATCAGCATTATAACTGCAGTATGGAGAGAATGATAGAAATACCTTTCAGATCTACTCTGTTTGCTAACAGAGAACAAACATGGCAGAGTAATCTGTATAATTTCTACCTACGGTAATGAATTCTAAAACCTCCTGAACTTCTACTTGCACAATATAGCACTGATTAATTTCCATATGGCAGCTACGTATTAGCTCTCTTTCTTGTACCTATCATCAAGTATAATATTAGCTTCAGTGTATGGCATCAAGGCCCTGAATAGATGTGATGTGATGCCGTACTTTGAAATGTAAGTTTTGGACAAAACAAAAAACCGAAATCAACCACTACATCAGATATGCAAACATAAATCAGACAATACAAAATTGGGTGCAAATACTTATCTCTGTTTTCAGATGAGATTCACGGGATGTAAACAAACAAGAATCTACTTCATGCTGAGCAAATAATGATTATTTGTATTTCTGTGGGAAGGCAAAATTTGCTTACAGATTGAAAAAATACATACGAAAATATGTCTGTCTTTCCTGCAGATCTGTAGGTTTATAAATGCGGGCAACACGTTTATTTGATTTGCCGTGTGTCCGAAAGAAACATGCGTAACAATTTTACTTAAAGGAGAAATAAGAGACATGATCTGAGAAGACATTCAGCAATAACCTGCTCCGGCATAGTGTACGATCTCACAGATGGTAAAAGAGGAACATTCATTTAGCAGAGCTGGTTTCTACCAAGGGTGAAACAGACTGCCAGGCTGAGACCCTCCTGCTTGCATATTCCACAAGCAGCACCAGGAAACAGGAACAGGAAACGACACAAAAACGATGACACCCAGCCACATGTATATAATAAAGAGGATATTAAACCTCATATCTACTATCTATATGAGACCTACTATCTATAAAGGGACACTATTAAACTAAAGCCAAAGATTTTTCAAAATATGTGAAAATTAGCCTTGAAGAGCCGTACATGCACTGAAGAAAAATTAAACTTAAGTAAATTTCGAGCAGTTGGATACACTTATAGCGCTGAATGTTCAGCATCATAAAAATCGTCACCTGGTCAGTTACGGTTTAACAGTACAGCAGCGATTATCCCTTTGCCAGACTCCAGAAGGCATGATCTGAAAATCAATGTGGTTCCACTTTCCCTCATGGGTGATACGCCATGATGCTGATGACCTAGAACAGACAATTTACACCGTCTCTACTTATCATACAAAGGGGGGCTTGAATTTAGCAACTGTTATATAAGAAGTAGACTTAGTAGATAACCTGGACTGACCTACAGGAATAAACAGATTGGACAGAAATCAGAGAAACGCATGATAAAGCTCTTGGATGCCCACTACAGATCTTTCAGCCAGCACTGTAATTGTGTCCAGGCAATTCTACCTGAGCACCTTAAACAGAAAACATGCCAAGCTCATTGAAACAGGGCAGGACATGAATGGCTACACCGCTCATCAATCATGCTGTCCTTTACTTAGCCATATAATGTCAATTCGAGACCTGACTTTCAATTTCTCCCTATGATGTACCAATTTCCTTACCTAAATCCTCATGTCCAATTAGTTTCATATAGTAGGACAGTTCACATCCAAGAGCTTCAGCAAATGGGGAACATTTCCTGTCCACTGATCATGAGGGACCCAGATACATAATAAAAATATAACATTTCGGGGTGGGAAATTCATGTGCCAAATTGAGAGTAAAAGGGGGGGGGGGCACTGTTGCCTGGAAAATGTGTGCATGTGTTTGTCTGTCAGTCAGTCTGTCTCCCAGCTTAAATTGTTCGTACTCATTTTCTTTATGTTTTCAAACATTAGCCGCCTGTTGAGATATTAAACCACCCTCAAAAAATAAAAACAGCGGTACAGTACACAACGTAAGATGGGAATATAAGCACGACTGTAAATTGTTGCGATGGTACTTTGCATTACGGGGTTGTCTGTTGTTGGCAAAAGACCACCGTAATTGAGAGATCCGCACTGCGGCCGTAATGTACTGCAAGGCATCTGTGTTTGACAAAAAGATAAAGAGGTCACCCAAAACAAGTATTACGAGAGAAGAAGATTTGTTGTTCTGCAAAAGAGGAGCCATTTGTGTTCCTGAGTTAAATCTTAACTTCACGCTTGCTGGGCCACGGCCAGGCCGGATACGCCAAACCCCCCAAGGAGGAGCATCAGAACCAAATGTTCTTCTCAAAGCGCGGGGGGGGGGGGGGCAGCGCTGGATTCAGTGCAGACATCAAGGAGTTGTGTTTTTTGCAAGTGCCTTCAGAGTTGTTCATACTGAATGGGCGCATATGGAGAATGTATTTAATTGGCAAAGACTCAGAAGTGACAAAAAAAACCCTCCTTTAATTGCCATCCATACTGCAGTACATCAGAGGTGCTAAAATGACATATGTGGATCCATAATTAAAGAAGATTGACAGTTCACAGGGAATTCGAATACAAATATTTGCACTACTGGAAACTGTCGCAACAGCATTGTGTATACAGCAAAAGTTATTTTCATACATTAGTGAGGTGGGGGTTCTCTGCCATTGGTAAAATACCAGTGTAATTAAGACAGCCACGTTGCTGGATATGTAACACAGCTTTGGTTCTTGACAGATATAAAAGTCACCCCAGGAATAACCACTGCCTCTGAAAGATGTTCATTTCTTTCTTATTTTTCCATTGCAATGTGTCGTAGCCGTCTTTCACGTCATGCACACAACCTTAATTAAGAGAGATAAACGTGAATGTTGTACTTTTTGAAGTATAACATTTGAACGGCCTCTGAGCTCTCCCATCGTCAGCCATTTCTGTCGTTTTCATTAGGTCAGTATCCTCCTGTTTTAATAATTAGCTTGACGGAACACCCATTAGTGATTCCCCATTTCCGTAGACGCAGCTGCCCCGATGCATCCATCCCATAATTATTACTCACACCTAAGGCACGGATGTAAGAAGGTCTGGCGGCAAACTTTCCGCATAAACACGCTATTTTTGCCACAAACATCGCATGGCACGATGGTCAGAATTAGAGGCTTGTTTCAGATGAGCTCTGGCAGAGAGCGATGAACTGCAAAGGGTGTAGGTGGCTGCTTAACTGAGTATGACAATCGGGATTTTTATATGTTGCTACATGTTTCACTTTGGCAGCAGATTATAGTGCGACGCCCAAAGCCAACAGCAGGCTTAAAAGAAAAAAACTCCGTGTCAGATCTGCAATGTGGATGGATTGTAAGTGCATTGGGGTGATACGACTCCTAAGCCTAGTCTAGTATATTATCTCTAAATTAAATCAACAGCTAAAACCTCAAGTAAATCAGAGAGACAGGGGACTGAAAATCGAGTGAGTTGCATTTGCTTGTTGCTGTTATTATTGCTATTAGTTAGACTTGAAACCCCATAGGAGACTAAGCTTATTGCTATTGTAGATTTCCTTTCTCTGAGAATAAAGGCTATAAATATAATTCAGATAAATCAAATAAAACATGACATGACTGTCAGATATGTGGGGTAGTTGTGGCAAAACGTCAAAACACTGCCAACTTTTTTGAAAGTGTAAAGTCTCTTGAGAAAAATGATGCAGAAGCTTCATATTTGGTCTTTATCTGAAGAAAAACCTCTTGAATTTATGCGTTTTAGTAACATTCACTTTTGCTTTGGAGCAACGCCACTCAGACAAAAGCCAGACGGTCAAAAACACCGGCAGGCGCCGCATTAGATATTTACAAAACCGGGAAGATATGGGACACACTGACTATAGATGGTGCCTTAAAATTCCAGATATTTTCTGAAAAATAACCAAGTATCAGCCTTTTTCCTCCAAAAAAAACACACTTAATGTGAAATGATTCATACCTCTTGGCCTCTAGTGCGCTCATTTTGGTATTTGTTTTAATTATGGTAATCTAATGAATTTTGCTTATTAAACCTCAGAAGACTTTAGGGTTACTTAAAACTAGTATTATTGTCCAACCCATCTATCTTCAAAGTACTTATCCTTGTCAGGGTCACAACAGGGTGGGGGGGGGGGCAATTGAGCCTATTCCAGGCACCACAGAGAACATTATTTACATTGGTGACTGGTATTATACTGTGCTGTTTAATTACCTATTCTGTTTTATTTTTGTTGTTCTACCCCAGTGTTATGCTTTTCTTACTCTACGATTTATTGCTGAATTGATATTCATAAGACATTAGGGCACAACAGCAGTAGAGATTTTTGTAATGCGCATAAAGCGCATGGGTAGAGGCACTAGGTACAGAAGCTGGTGGCCAAAGGTGTGCATGAAGCAGGCGGAGGGGAGCCGCATTACACCGGGGAGCTGAGCAGTGCGGCACTGACGCATCCTCCAGAGCACTTATCCTGAGCGAACGTATCTCATTTAACAAAGCCACGGCCCTTTTTGATAATTAATCCACCCGAGGATTACTGTCAGCCACAACTTCCTCAGCCTCGCACTCGGTGTCTCCAAAAACATGGTGACAGCGTTAGAGGGAAAATGCGGATACACACTTATAGTGCAAAGAAGGACCCAGGCTATAGGGTCCTATTCCCATGAGACCCACATCACCATCGCCTGGCTACTACATTACTACAGCCTTGAGGGAGAAGCCTGTGGCTCACACCCCGTTGTTTTGCATTTATCAAAATTTTCCCTGTTATTATTCCCCAAATCTATTAAACCAGAATAAATGATCTGTGATCTTCGCAGACATTAATCTACTCATTGTCAGAAGTGGGGTTTAACTAGATTCAGTGCAGGACTAGCTATGCCATACAGCTGATGCAGAAGAAGATTTTACCCACTGTATAAGAAGCCTTTAGCAGTAGCATACAGCGCCTGAATCCCAGCAGCCAGAGGCAGCACCACCAATCAGCCTCTAGTAGAGGGAATCTAGGTCTTCCCACAGAATTGCAATTATCATCTATTTATTTGCCACATGCCTGAACTCAAGGCAACTTATTGGGGGCACAAGAAAATGCAAAATAATGTCAAGAACTTGTACTGCTAATGGTTCGGTTACAAGGGGTATTCTGCTGTGGACTGTGGCAGTTTCAGGCCAAAGGCAGACTAGCGCACAGGATAAACTGCGGGCCGGGAACGGAGGTGAGCGTTTATCCATTCCCGGCATATGACTTTACACATCAGTGTGGCTTTCATCTATGCATGCCGTCACAGTTTACCATAAGCAGCTTGTTGGGTACAAGGCTCTGATTAATACCCGCAGCGCTCCTTCCCCCACTGAAGATGTTTTCAGTATGCCGCGTAATTCCCCGGCTCTTTCTAACCAGATTAAAAGATTTTGCCAGAATGGTCGTGTAGCGGGCGCCGGCTAAAAGCGGCGACATCTGCTCGGGCGGAAGCATGTTGATGGCTGTTCGGGAGGAGAGGTTATGGAGTTGTGTGAAACCATCATAGTGACACACTTTTCCTCCCCTCGCCTTCCAGGACCCGGGGGGGATGCGTAATGCTGTGGGGCTTCTGTTAGCCCACTCATCCCTTCTGGGCCCTCTATCTCATCCAGCCAGGGCCTCTGCGCATAAAGGGGGCGAGGAATAGCAGGAGAGCCATGGAAGGCTCCCACAGAAAAGCCAGTGGAGATGGCGATTCCTCTTCATGCCTGACACAAATGCCCCCACCACTCCACCCACCCCCATGCCTCCAGGGGCAACAAGGGAAGGCAGTGCTAGGAGGCAGCTGAGAGCAGTGAGGCAGACAGTTTTGAACACCGAGTGACCCCGTGCCACCGCTGGCTGCACACCCACAAAGTTAAATATATCGCAGACCATTACTGCTCTGTCCATGGGGAGATCCATGGTCATCGGCCCACGGTGCCTCAAAAACAGAGACATTACAAAAAAAGAGACCCTGATAACATTCAGGCTGAGGGAGTGCGCTCTGACCTTACAGAGTAAAGAGGCTGACTACAAAGTTCTAAGACAGAAAAAAAAAAGCATCCATATTTGGTTTTCCTGCTGGACATTAATAAATTGCCCCATCCCTGAGGAAGGGTACTTGCAGGCAAGTTTATAACTGTCTGCCTTCCAGAGAAGGTCAATAACACAATAAAATAAACCTAACAGAACAACTATATCTGATGTGGAACTATTTTTTGGAAATAATGCACTGCTTTTGTTTGTGTGGGTTCAAACAATGATTTTTTTGCGTGTTGGGAAACCGATTCACACTTGCCAAACGATGCTGTTCAGAGTTTAGGCCATGACACCAGCAGTTAGTATTTCTATCAAAAGAACAGGTTATTGGTAGTAAATGGGAATTAAAGAGGAGAGGAATTCAGCTAAGACTGATTTATCGTGGACTATGTATTCATAGTAACATCCGTATGGACATGTGACTTACAGTATACAGCAAATGCAGAGGTGTGCCACAGTAGTGAACCCACAGTAGTGAACCCACAGTAGTGAACACCTCCTCACGCATGTGTGTAGGCATGCGTCGAGGGTCTGTGTAAATGGTCTGCTCTTGCAGTATTTAAAAATGTTGATTGGATTCATGATTTCAGAATTGCATGATGAACACTGCTGCTCCTCTGTGGTCTTCAGTGTGCAGTTTTACTCCACAGAAGAGGAACTGCACCATAAAAACAGAGGCCAGACAGAGGCAAGTGGAAGGATTGATTGGAAGAAGATTGATCACCAAAGTCACTTCCCTCAAGTCATGAAACCCAAATGATATTCAGCATTCCTGAAAATCCTAAGCACCCACAAGATCGTTACAGCAAAACAAGTAAATGTGCACATCTTTCAAAATAATATATTAAGACCCAGGAATCTATTCATGGTTACCAGAGCTGGATCACAGCTTCCTAGACAGACAACAATTAAAACGCAACAGCCTCGCAAACGTACAAGTTACCAGAATCGAGTGAACTTGTCACGTACACAAATAAATGTACATACGAAAAAGGCAGAAACACAGGATCGCAACAAATCGGGGATTTAGTGAATTTTAAATGTTTCTGGCAAATGCGCAGCACTCCAAGACCCTAAAATCAAAGAAAATGAGATGGGATCATACAACAAACGCTAAAAGACGAGCAGTTGCGGAGCACCTCCACTTTAAAGGATTTAAAGCGACCTGTTACGGAGGGGCGCCGCAGTTAAGGCATATAGATTAAAATGAAACTTTTATATCTTTTGGGCATATTCGGGGTGAAACTCATTAAAACCATTTTACAGTAATTTAGGATAGCGTACTGCTGATAATAGATTCTTAAGTAATGCTTTATATTTTTATCATCAAAACATAGTCTTTCTTTATCCAGATTGTGTTGGAGAGCTTTAAACGGTAACTCCCGAATACGTAATAGCCAGAAAATACTGAGAAAAAATACACCAATACGTAGATGTGCACGCATCTATTCAGAAATTTTAAAAAGGTAGTTTAATAATTGTTAACTTGTGTTTCAACATTTACATACGGAGAAATTAGGTATGAATAATCACTGAAAACTGTAACTAATACAACCAAAATGACCGGATATTGCGACTATGGATTAGTATAAAGCATGATTTTGTTAGTGGATTATAGGAACTGAATTAACACCAACAGTCATTTTACTCCGAATCAATTTTTAGTGGCAGACATTTAAAATTTCAGTGCTGTGCACTGGGTACCTAAATTATTTAGAGAAACAATATATTCTCGACACTAATAGCCTCCACAACGGAGTAAAGGGGTTGGAGAAACTTACAACTCAACATCTTTTTTTCCCCAAAGGTTTCAACTGGTGCTTATTAAAAGGTTAATGACGCATTGAGTACTTCTGTAAGTCGTGTCTGAGTAAGGTAGGGTCAAACGTTGAACCGTATATTCGCTAATATGTTGTAATATGTATCAGAAGTTACAGATCACCCACCCCACCCCCCTCGGGAGGCTTATGCCTCACATCCTCCCCCGTTCCTCAGCAAAGTAATTTTCATACTGAGCATAAGCAGAGTGACTGCGGGTTGATTGCCATATTCAGCAGAAATTGATGGGCTGTGTACTGAACTGGTCAGGAGAATAGTGCGGTTTTCGCCCTAAGAAGGGGATGTGGTGACCTGGTTAATTAACGGGAACACTTGTTAATACTATTATCAAGATGGCATAAATGAAGAAAGAGCTACAGAATTCTGTTCTACTCTACGCTATTATTGTCTTTTCTGACTTTTTTCAGCCATCAGCACAGCACTTTGCATTTATTTTATGAATCTGCCTGTCACTTCATAACACTGCAATACAGTCACTGCATAACACAGCAACACACACACACGCACATACACAAACATGCATACACACACATAAATGCACCAGCCTGTGGTTCTAATCCCCTAACACCCAATGGAGAGCAATTTCCTTCATGCAGGAGTAAATGCTAAATTGGCAACAATATTCTTCTCGCGCATCTCTTATGGTGTTCCATGATTTCCTGCTTTTTTTGCATCACTCTTGGTCCAGTAATATTTCCTCAAAAATAAGAGAAATAAAGGTTTGCTGCATTAGTTTCATAATTGCGATATAGGCCAAATAGGTCATATAGTTAATAATCGAACTATCTATTTAGTAAATTTGTAAACAGCACTAAGGTGTAAAGAGAAAAAAAAAAAAGTCCGTTATCGTACTGCAATCATAACATGATATATAATGAAGTACATTATTGTTATTCTTCATAACATCGTATATAGCTTTTAATATATAAGAACTAATACAATACATGACTAATACACAGAAACACAAAATTACCAATGACACTGACTTTCTACAAAAATATCGCACCCAACACTATGATTTACCAAACTGCCAGCATGGGAGGCATATTAAGTGCAGCAGTTAATCTGCCGCAATCACCATTACGCTAGATTGCCTCTTAACTGTGAATTTGGAAGCAAATCGATAGGCAACATTGTGTCAATTAATGCGATCTTCACGGGGGGGGTTGGAAACTTTGGGATTTCATACTTCGTGTGGTAACTCTAATATAAAGAACTAAATATTGTCTTTCAGATAGGCTACAGTTACACTGTCTGTGGCATAATGCTAAGATTCGACATGTATACAATAATAATTAAAGCGCGGGGCCGAATCTGCCGAAATACATGCGTGTTGAATATGTCAACTGCACGAGGAAAAGCAGCGAGAAAACGCGCAGTTAGTCACATGATTTCGAGCAAAATCTTTTCCACTTAAGGATATAACTTACGGCCGCAAGGTGATATGGTATTATCTATTTATTTATTTGTTTATTTAACACGTTATTGATAGTTTTAATCGAAGACACTCATCGATCTATGAGAACTTAAGTTCCAAAGAATGATACAATATAGGCTAATCGTTGACAAATTACTACTAAATCTCTGTTAGATATTTTGGGTTACACTCACCTTGTTTATCTTGAATTTTAACAATCATGTCTATGACCGGCTCCGTCTCCCTATCCAGCCGCCGGGCAATCACGACATCCCCGCTGTCGCGACTCACCATGACCGGACTGGTGTCGGAGCTGGGGTTCATCAGTTCAAAACTAGCCGCTTGAAATTTCACCGGCATAAGATTCATTACAACTGAACCAATACCGGCATCCTCGGATACGTTAATAACTAGGGAGCTATCGGAAACCAGGAGGGAGCGCGACCTCCGTGAAATTCCGGGGGCAGATGCATCACTGTGGGACGGCTGCGCCGCTGCCCAGAGCCGAGGATTTATCTCCATTTTCAAACTCTTACTTGTGCGGGAGGGCCAGCCACGGTCTTTGGCAAACACCTCAAACTTAATCGGGCTGGCAAACCCCAGTATGGAATCCACCAAAATAATATCACCGCTTTTTGGCACCGCATAGAAACTGCTATTTTTTGGAAGTGTGAAGTAGATCAATTCCGCATTTTTGCCAATGTCTATGTCATGGGCTGCCGCCTTGAACACTACAGATCTGAGGGCTGTAGCATCATCCAAAGTTATCTTCACGTCGGAATAGGCGAAGGTGGGCTCGTGGTCGTTCGTGTCCAGTATGTCGATTTTCAGGGACGCAACTTCGGCCACCACAAGCTGAGCGCGATCGCAACTTTGGCAGCATAAACCGAGCCCAATGATGTATTCAGATTGCTCTTCCCTGTCCAGCAGTTCTGCGGTTCTCAGCAAGAAATGTCCGCTCTTGTGATGAGCAAAGACGTGGAAGTGGTCGCTGCCTTGCCCCAGGAGTTTTACGTGCGTACCTGCCGTCGCACACCATTTTTGCGCATCTATCCGTCTGAATGGGATGCTGATTCCGTTTACCTTGGATCCTGGTGGGGAGTTTTCAAAAACATGCCCGTGAAAGAAAGGCAGCCGCACGTCTGTTTTATTCCCAAAAGTCAAAGTTACGAAACACAGTATTAAACGAGTCCAAATCATGGCTTTTCGAGGGTGAACCACCGACTACGGATCAAGACTTTTCTAATAAGTGACAAATACGGAACTATGTGTTAATCCTGTCTGCATTTACGGATCACGCTGAGCTCGCCGGTCCCTGCGATACACCTGCTCCTCTCCGCAGCCCGATCGCACTGCATGTGAGGGTTGATCTGCTCATGCATCTCTGAAGAAGCGAGACGCACCGGACAGCGCCTCGGCTGGGAGACGTGGTACACTTTCGGGGGAATCCTCGGGGAACCCTGGTCCACGTGACTACAGATAGCCTTCACTTCACGTCCACCCGTAACCAAATATTACTACTCAATATCCCCCCCACCCCCACAACGCCGCATAAATTAAACCACAAGGGGGAGGAGAAATAAACAAGGGCTTGTTTTAATTCCGCAAAACTAATTTTCAAGTAGATTAACCTAACCGATATTTCTGCTTAAGATTAAATGAGACTTAAGTTAACGATCCGCCCTCGTCTGCATTTAAGATGATTATTATGGAGATGTGTCCTACACATACATGAAGAGACCTTTAACTTTCATCAAGAACTTTATTATTTCATTATCCATCATGTAACCATTTATCTCTGCCAGGGTGACTTGGGCTTTAGCCCCAATACAATATTTTTACCACCCCGCCTCCCCTCCACCCCAAGTAAATCTACACTAATTAGTTTAAATAGTGTGTTCATTTTCATTAAAACCAGATGGCCTTGTAAGGCTGGGGGGGGGGGCGCGCGCCGGGGGGGGGGGGGGGGGGGGGGGGGGGGGCGGGGGGGCGGGGCGGGGCGGGGGGGAGGG
>JAODKC010000021.1:23664366-23719267 GCA_026777985.1 Mormyrops attenuatus | reverse complement strand
GGCAATTTAGGAACACTAATTAACTGCATATCTTTGTACTTGTAGAAGGAAACACTCAGTACCCAGGGAGGGCATGCAAACTTCACACACACAGAGGCGGCATTCAGAAGTCCAGCCTTGGAAGTGTGAGGCAACACTGCTACCCACTGAGCCGCCCACAATGTCCATAAAGATGCAAATATTTCACCCGTGGAAATAAACATATTCAATGCATATACATGTATTTCACCGGTGAAACGTTTCAGTGCACGTTTCAGAAAACAGGCCCTGAAAATGTTTTACATTATATTTGCAAAAATACATGGCAATACACAAAACAAAATGTATGGAATACCAAAGCAGTGCTCAAGAAGTTTAAGAATTGCCTAATTCTTGGATTCCACGAAACGGCCACCATTTGCTCTGATGACAACTTTACAAACACAAAGCTTTTGGATAATAAGTTTCAGAAGGAAATCACTCAAAATGCCCAGCTCTTCTGCAGCAATTCTAAGAGATGCAGGCCTGTTTTGCTTAGACTGTTCTGTTCATTCCATAAAAGTTTAATCCGACCGAGGTCCGGAGGCCAGGTAAGTCAAGTCATTACTTTGGGTTGATATTCACTTTCCTTCTTTGTTATAGTTCTGTGGCAGATGTGAGCTGTGTTTTGGGTCCCTCCTTTGCTGAAGAATGAAGGACTACTGCCGTAATCCTGATGGAATGGCATGCCTTTGAAGTATGCCGTGTCATGCTCTTTGAAGTACGCTGTGTCATGCTCTTTGAGATTGTCATGGATTTAGTAAAGATCACCAACTCTGTCACCAGCAGTAACCACAAATTCAGAACTTGTGCACTCACCTGACAATATACAGCAGTTTGATACAAATATTTCATATTTCGTCTCATTTGTCCTTAAGAACAAATACCACTGCTGTTTTATACAGTTTAAAGATAATTATGGTTCCTACAACACACAGTTACATAAACACAAAGTATGTAGATATACAGTCAGTATATACTGCCGATAATATCAAAGCAAACGTATGGCTTTTATAACAGATAATACAACTGCAAACTTGGACCCATGTATTACACTCTCACAGTGCTTTATCGATATTCGTTACTGAAATGTGCCCCACTTTCTCTCTCTGATGTGATGTATCTTTATTAAATCATATACTGTAGTGTGATTTTGATGATTTTTCAGACATTTTTATTGCTTTATATAGCATATACATTATATTGCCATTCATCTATGCATGAAATAGTTAAACATTCCACAAACTTTGCAAAGTGAAAAAGAAGCAGATTTACAATTGTTTTTCTTGGTACTGGATCTATAAAACAATTCAAAAATCTCAATGAAATCAGCTGAAAGCGGAGCCTGAATTTTCCACATGCCTCACGTTACAATGCCAACTGCAATCCAAACGTCGATACCGGAGCATCAGCTCAGGGTTACTAGTGAGGGGAGCCTTGTACACAAAACGTCACTCTGCGAATGTATTCTGCAGTACACTCGAACCCGAGAGTGGAATTATGGTGATGGAGTGTGAGGGGGATTAAAGAAACAACACGCAGCATTGGCTAAGGCACATCATTCGAGCTGCCATACAAGCATGTCTGCCAACGGCAAATTGTATCCTTGTCAACACTGTGATGTACCGGATGCTGTAAATGAGGCAACATATGCTTAGCCTTTAAAAAGAAAAGTGCCCAACTTTGCAACTCTGCCCAACAACATGAACAGGCCACCATCCAAATTAGGTATTGATGATAAACCATCCTGGCTACCCTTCTACACAATATGCATATAAACTGTGAGGTAATGAGACACCGGCTGTTCTGATGAAACAGCGGTGAGCTCTCGAGGGGGGAGGATGGCTCACTAGTCCTCTAATTGAGGTAAAGCGGGGCTGACTGCAGGGTTGTACACACAGAGCCACACTCTTCGGATGCATCAAGTAGAGAAGGGTGCAGGGCTTCTGCAGAAGGGCAGGATAAAGGACGTCCAGAATGCTCAGTCGACGGTAGTGAGGTTCTGAGGATCAGTGAGATGTAGAAGGACTGAGCCAAGCCACGAATCTGCAGCAGGACGTGAGCCAGCTTGAGATTTTGGGGGGTCTTTACCACATGGATCATCCGGCACAGCAAGGTTGGAACCCCGCTGCCAGACTTTGACTGGTGTGGCACAGGGGAGGCTTTGGAAGCCTCTTTTCTTGCTGCAGGATGAAGAGCCAAAGCTGGCCGAAGACGTGCACTGACACCGGGCACCCTGGTGTGACACAAAGCTCACTGCACATGCAGATGGATGCCTGGTGTTAAGCTAATACTCCTCATAATAATAATAGCGACTATTTTCTCTGCTGTGACAAAAAATAAAGGAAATTAAGCAGCCATTCTCTTAATGTTTTGGAGCATTTCAGATGGGCTGTATTTGTATTCTAAACAAGTCACGCTACTTCACATTACCACAGGACACAGCTCTGAACCAAGATGAAAACATCCATTAATTTAAATGCTCTGGGTTGTTCTCTTTCCACACTGTTCCTGGGCTTTTCCTGATTTCGAAATATTTGCTTTTTCATTTCTCTATTATACATATGGCCACAGTCAATGCCTTCTGACTGACTTCTTAGTACAAACACCAAACAATAACCATACTATTAATGAATGCTCTATCAGTTTTTCAGCTTATTAACCACAACTGACATAAATACAGTATTCATTATCGGAAACTCAAACACTTATTATCAGTACTGACAATGACGTCCATTTCTCGTTTTTTTCTTTAAGATAAAGTAACATTTACATCAACACTGAGACTTTAGCAGAGTACTGTTGTATTTCATGTTAATGAGTCTTGTCACTGTGTGCTTTACCACGTCGGAGCCCTCAGCACATGAAAGACGATCAGCACCGTCACCAGGAACAATCAGCAAGTAAACATGCTCATTACACAAACACCAAATAACAGGCCACCTTAAGTGTTCATTGAATTGTCAGTGAAAAGGCAATGCTGAATCAAAAAAGTGAACCTATACTGTGATCTTTTTTTCTCAGAATTTTTTGCTCAGCTCTTTTCTTTTGAGGTTTTTTTCCCCCAAAATGACCTTCAGATCTTCCAAAGTGTTCACAAAGAATCTGAGAAGGTGGCTGCCTATCTTCGCAACATCTGTGTGGAGACGCCAATTAAAGTAAATGTCAGTGAAGCTGAAACACTCATAACTGTTAGCACCTTCACTCAGCCTGTGAAGAGAGAGTATGTGGAATGCAGAGGAGCCCGCAGTAATTCTCAGAGCACCTCACCTAACAGGCATTCCGGCAAGTCAAAAAAGGGATGGCTAACTTCTCCAAAATCAAGATTTAGATAATCTTCATTGATCCCAGGAGGAAATTCTTCCGCATGCAGCAGCAAGTATGCAGTGCACAGATGAACATACATATAATGCAAAACAGACGAAGTGCAAAGACTGTGCACACAGTGCAAACACTGCGGTGTAAACAAATTAAAAAGTATGCAGTACACAAGTAGAGTATCCTGAAAAACAGAATATTGCAGACAGAAAGTAAACAAGCTACCACATGCAGAATTATTAGGTGAGTGCTATTCCTTGTGATAATTTTCAGCAAAATTTACACAGAGTGATAAATGTGAATTCATAAGTGATAAAAATAAATTTATCCAGAGAGAAAATGTCACATTAGTCTTTCACAAACAAAAATTAAAGAAAAACACTTGATTTTCAGTGTGCAGAATTATTAGGCAATCAGAAAGTAAGTGGATTTTTCGCACTTCATCATCCACAGAAATCATTTCAAAAGTTTGTTATTCAATCTATAAAATAAAGGATAATTAGCTATCAGCTGTTCTATTCAGTCCACCTTACCAAGCTTAATGTCCTATATAGGCACCTTTCTTCTTGATGACCATCCTGAGCCTAATATCCATTGAGCCTGTCAGGTTCTTGAATGTATCACGTTTTATATCAGCTGAGGCAGCTAGGACAGCCTCCCAGACGCTGCTCTGAGGCGTGTACTGCTTGCCATCTTGACAAATCTCACACTTTAGTAAGCCGCAGTAGTACTCACTGAGTCTAAGTCAGACGATGAAGGAGGCCAGGTCATCATTAGATCACCTTTCTTGTCTTTCTCGGCCAGCGAATCTATTGAATGCTTTAATGCATGGGATGAGGCATTGTCCTGCATGAATACCATAACCTTTTTGAAAGCTGCTGAGCTGGACTTTACCAGTGTTTAAAGAAAGTGTCTTCTAGAAACTGACAGCAGATCTCGGGGTTAATTTTTATACCGTCTGTAACTTGGAACGGTCTTACAAGTTCATCTCTGATAATTGCAGCCCACACCAGCACTCCTCCACCACCTTTTTGGTGCCTGAAGATGTCCATCCATGGACCCATCCGTCTGGTCCATCAAGTGTCATGCTCATCTCATCATCTGTCCACACAATCTTTGTAAAATCAGACTTGAGTTCTATTCCCATTCTTGACATATGAGCTTGTGTGCCTTATTGAATGGAGTTTGTATTTGAGCCATTGTAACCTTAGCAATGTCACATAGCACACTGTACCTAGCACTTATAAAGATTCCATTCAGATTAAAATTTTGAAAAATGGTGGCACTTGATGCTAAAGGGTTACTCGAAGACTCCCGTTGAATTTGGCACAAATCTTCGACAGTTAATTTGCATCTTCTTTTCCCTAAATGCTCCCTCTGTGTTCTATGGCCGTTGGCCACAAAACACATGATCGTATGGTGATCACGTTTTAATGGTCTGCCATTTTCGAGTCTTTTCATCTCTCTGACAGGCACTTTACTATTTTGAATTTTTTTTTCTCTGTAAAGTTCTTTTTGGGCAATTTTAAGAGCAATAATGATTTGCTTCATAATTTTGCACAGGGAAGTATCTACTGTTTCCTGTTTTACTCCTTACAGAAAGTACTCAGACAAAATAGTGCGCATGCTCTGTTTCTAAACATTGCATTCTAAATTAGAGATTCATCTGGACAGAAAATACTGGTCTGAAGAGAACATACAAGTAATATGCACAATTCCCTAATAATTCTGCGTGCAGTGTGTGCTTATAATCTCATTTAATTACGTGTAACCTGGTATGTTAAGCTTTGAGGTATATTAAATACACTTAGAGGAGGGAGGTTTTTGCGGATTGGACCTGTACAGCTCCTAGGCTGATCCATGGGAGAAGCTGAGTTTTCAATGACAATCCAGGAAATTGCATTCCTGTGCATCACACATATGTTTACACTTCTGCAACAACACAGTTAAAGAAAACGTATTACTAAATTTAATTTAGAAAGCAGCGAAATAGTGCAATAATAGGGGCAGAGGGCAGGACAGAAGATTTCCACTCATTCAGCTGCATAGCATTACAGGAGCTAAGATTCTTCTTAAGCATTAGTCTTTATGGGCTGAATTTCTAATGTAGCGATTTTGCTGATAAAAACAGAAGCAAAATGGCCCCCATGTGTATTTCAGCGGGCAGCTGCATGTGGACTTGGCTTCTGAGCACCGCAGTAACTTCTTTCAGGTAAGCTGTTACATGGGGCAGTTGAGAGGACTTGCTGTGTTCAGCCTTGAAAGCGGTCTTAAGCATGTGTTCTTTAGGCAGGCACCATAGGCAGAGGTGGCAGGGCCTGCTTGGAACCATCACACACACACACTGCTCCAGTCTTAATACTCTACATGTGTTGCCATTGCTTGCATCTGTAGATTCCATCATCTAAAATTAAGTCATTGAGAAGAGAGCTTCACTTAAGGCTATACAAATCATTATCCAACAGATCAGCCTTTAGTTTTTGTTACAGTGTGTCCAACTTCCATCCATCTTCCAGCCACTCGGAAGGGTTATGAGGAAGTCTAGAACCTTCTACAAATCCTACTGTAGGTTTTGCAAACTCCCCCTGAAAGCTGAGCCCTCGCAATCTTTCTCGCTATCTCTTCGAATTTACAAAGCACACCTACTTTGGCAGGATCTGGGACGGTACGAGGTGTGCCCCTTCATCCTTTCATCCCTGAAAGCTGAGCCATTTCAAGATGAAACTGAAATGTTGTCCGGGCCCAGTACTTACAGACGGGTGACGTACATTTGGTAAGAGAGATAAACCTGACCTGCTCATTCAATATTTAGTTTAGTTTAAAGCCATTAATGAGAAGAAACATAAGATAGGAGATCTACAAGTGTAGGTGAGTGATTGTATTATGTGGACTAGCAGACTTTACTTTGCTTGGAATGATATATAGTGATGATCACTGAATAAAATCACATTCCTTAATACAAATCACAGCCAGTAGGGATCAAAAAGCATATTCAAAACGCCAGCACAGCACACAAAAAAACAACATTTCACTAGCGATGCAGCAGAATTCTCATGCTGGGCAGTTAGATGACATCATTGGGGAAAAAAAACATTTCTCTAATTAGCTGAAATCACAGTTCTGAACACATACCCAATTATCTTGTATGTCGTTAAATTAGTTCTCTCTAAATCTGTATATCTTGGCCTTGCTTATCCCGAGGACTCCAGTAAGAGAATCACCAGTAAAGGTCATTACCAACAACCCAGAAAGGAAGGGTTGACGTTTTCTTACAATTTCTCTTATTGAATAATCACTGAAAGACAGTAGCTTACGTGGAACTTTTCAGTCATCTTCACAGATGTTATCCACGACGTTACTGGAAAAAGTGGAGATGCCAAATGCATTCTTTATACAGTCTTAAATTGAGTTTTGTGAGGTCCATAGTAAATAATATACATTGATAAAGACATGAGAGCAGATGTAGTAAGACATAATCAGGTGTGTAACAGATGCAGGGGAATGGGCAGCACTGTCAACCGCATAATGACCCACTATCCATATCTAACTTGTAATACAGTATGTATACAGTAATGTACAGTACCAGTCAAAAGTTTGGCCACACCTGCCCATAGAAAGGATTATTTGCACTATTCTATACATTTTAGAATACTAAAACTCAGGAGGTTGTCGGTTCAAATCCCTGTGTCAGCAGAGTGATCCCACTATTGGGCCCTGGAGCAAGGTCCTTAACCCCAATTGCTCCATGTATTGGCTGACCCTACTGTCTCCTCTACGCCAGTTCCATTAGGTGGCCTCCTGGGATGCTTTTCCAGCTGTCCTGATGGAGGTTCCACATATGCGGAACACTCATTGGCCGCTTTTCCTTCACTCTCTGGTCAAACTCATCCCAAACCATCTCTGCTGGGTCTAGCTCAGGTGGCCAGGTCATGTGACGCAACACTATCACTCTCCTTTGTAGGTGGCTTGGCATGTCCAAACGTTTGACTGGCACTGGGATGGACAGCTACATTATTGACATACGCCCAAATTGACTTGTGTCTGGTGGTCCGAGTCCCAAATGTGAACGCTAGTCAACACAAGACTGCATTATTATTGCACAATGTAAGAAAACATCCATGATCTAAATTGATGCTATTCCATAATTTCCCATGTTTAACACAATTTCTCGACTCCAGACATACAGGCCGTCAGGATGAAACAGTTTTCTGATTTCTTAAAACAAGAGAGGAAAAACATTCTTTCCTAATGGCTATGAGATTTTCTCTGGTGCCCGAAAGGAGACCACAGCTCGGACTGTAACTAAATGAGCTTTAAAGTGTAGGTGGGGAAGGCTGCATGGGGAAGGAGAAGAAAGAAGCGCTTTCTGCGGGAGAAGCTTTTGCACGCAATTATGAGCAATTAATTAGGCCCAGAGCAATGTGTCAGCTTCGGCAGCTGGGCAGCCTGGATGCACATGCCGGCCTCTCACAGACGGGAAAGGTCGGTGCTAGACACAACAAACTTTAATTGTTCGTTGGTTTGGCATCTTGTCCTTTCATAGAATTATTATACATGACACTTATCTCTGTGATTCATTTTCAATTGCCTGGATCTGCACTGAAGTTTTTACTGTGTAGTACCTTACTCAAGGCAATATCAGTAAAGGATCTGAACTCATAAGCACATGACATGTTTATCTGTGCTTTGATCACTACATGACTTCCTGTAAGATTTCATACAGGGCAAATTTTTCGTGTACATGAGCAGCAAAATCACCGAAACATTCACCAGAAAAGAATCACCCATAGATAGCTAATCCACCAAACCTATTTCTGTGAGACAGCAACAGATTGTAACACGGTTTAAAAAAACTGGATCAGAAAGTGTTACAGAAGCCAAATACCCATCATTGAGATTGCAAAGTCTCAGAATGTGCCAGAATGCCTGAAATTCATACACATTCCGACAACAAATCTAATTCAATTCAGGTGACTCACTACTGCAAAAAAATGTTTCCAGTGTTGTCTGAGCCTGAAGGACACTCGGGCAGCAGATGCACTACCATGTGTCTTATCTGGTTCTTTCCTTTATCGCAGATGCCAATGACTAGAGAGTCACAATAAAACACTGCAAATTCAACATAAATCCACTCACTTTCATCTGATATTTGTACCTGCAGGTGTCACAACCAGCAGCTAAATAGATAAAGGTGGCGGTTTTAAACTGTAGGGCCTGGCATTGGGAATAGCAAATTGATTATCATTCCTCCAGCTTTGCTGCAATACTGCCGCATTTATCTTGAAATGTCATGACAAATGAATACATAAAAATCAATGCAGTCGAACACAGGCTTAGAAAACCAGTTCTCGTAATAATAATAACCTGTGGGTATGTAGTCTTTTCTAGTTCGACATGCCACTGAAGAGTCATTAGAATAACATCAGCAGGAATAACATTAACTATATTTTGTCCATTTTTGATGGAGTATTATTAGGTATTTGCACGTAACTGGCTACAAAATAACACAACTCATTATATGTTGGACTTGTCATTATATGTCAGCACTACAATGTATAAAAAAATATATATTTTGGATAATTAATACAAACGTATAACCATTGTTATGCTAGTTGTCATTGTGTATCTTACCATGTGGAATCTGACTATATTAACCTTGAAGTGGTATTAAGCGAAAGCTTGATCTTATTATATTAATTTCAGCTGTAGGCACAGACTGAAGCCCCATTTCTGCCGCTATTGTGAAGGCACGACTGTCTATAGTGATCATTCTTTATTAGCATTATGCTAGCAACTGTACTGCAGATATGTCAGTGATCACTGGAAAAAGCCATTTCTTCTTTGATGGCTGGAGCTGTTTTGGTCCGTCACTAGTTTTTTGCTTTTAATGAAATTAGACACAGGTGTGATGTGATTAGACAAATTTTGCTGAACACCACAGTTGACTGATACTTTCCCTGTGGCTCATCACTTATTACGTTACAGTTTAGCTATATCATGGCAGAATCCTTACTTCCGCATGTGGATTTACTGTATATTTCACTAAGTAACTAAGAAAGCCCTCGACAGTCATGGGGGAAACAAAGATACACCCTCCTTCAAATCTGTTTTTATCTATCAGGGCCAAAATAACAATTGTATGATCCTCACCAACTTCTATAAACAAACAAATCTAATCTTGGGTGATGGGAAAAAAGCAACAAATTTCAATATGTTTTCATTTCTTCCAAAAAGTAGGCCCTAAGGTAACATTAGTGATGTTTGACCTAGATTTTGCGTATTCAGCAAGATACAAATTGAAAACCTGTTCATGGAAACACTCAAATTTCAAAAGACTCTGAAAGATTGTAAAAAAAATTACGTTTGCTTGAGGTGGTTTTTGTGAGGAGTAGAAAAAGGAGTAATTCACAAAACTGCAATCGGAACAGAATTTGCAAATTATTAGACACATAGGACTCAGCATTGAGTGTTGATCTCTGGGTTGGTGGTGATTGTCTTATCGATGTTGGGCAAGGTGGTTTGAACGATGATTCTGCTCATACCAAACTCTGCCACGAACCTGTAGTCTGCACAAGTGCCCAGCTTGTACATGGCAAAATGCTTCTCAAGCATGGTGCTGGAGGGGAGATGACTTGAGCTTGTTTTGCCGTCACAGAACCTGGGAAACTTGCAGTCATTGAAACAACAAATGTGTGGCCTTCTCACCAGCAGCTTAAGCTGGGCTGGGCAGCAAATAAACATCTGAATGGCTAAAAAAGAAAAAAAATCAAGATTTTTGAAGTCAAGGGCCAGACCTCAACCCCACTTTTGATGCTGTGACACGACCTTAACCTAACTGTGCATACAAAATACCCTCAAACATCAAAAGACTGAAGCAATGTTGTAAAGTGGGTCAAAATTTCCCCAAAATGATGTGACTGATAAACTTCTGCAGAAAATGTTTACTAAGTTATTGTTACTAAAGGTGTTGTTCTACATGTTATTGAATAACAGGGTCTGCTTATTCTTTTCCCAAATGGCTTCTGAATATTGAAATCTGTTTTTTGAGTTTTTTTTTGTCACCCAAGGTTATATTTGTTTGTTTACAGAAGTTGGTGAGGACCACACACTTGTTGTTTAAGCCCTGACAAATAAAAACATGGAATTGAAGGAGGGTGTATTTTCTTTTATCCATGACTGCATGCTTTCCAGATTTTCTGTCTGAAAAAAATCGTACACATCAATACCGACATAGACGCTACGAACATCTGCAGATATCCAGGGATTTTCTCACCTTGTAACAACTTCTAGTACACAGACAGCCTGTCTTTTCATAAGATCAACTGAGATTATAGTCCATGTTGTTATTTTGGTGATTTTAAGTTTATAATGATAAACTTTCCCAAAGTTTAATGATAATGCTTAATAGTGATATTAATGATAATGATAATTCTTTCCCAAACATGACCACAAGCATATCTCTGTTTGATCAATGTCATGCATGCCTAATATATTTCACACTGTTTCTGCAGCAACTCCCAATCACTTAGCCAAACAATTTCTCTGAGAACCACAGGGCATCCCTCCACAAACCCATGTTTCCTTTTATCGCTACCTCTGCCTAACTTTGTTCTCTCTAGGTACCTATCACTGTTTCTCTCTTTCTGCAGACTTTTTCTGTATTTGTCTTCATCACTTTACTATTTTCCTCCATATCCCCAGCAGCCCTCACCCAGGCTGTTGTACCTTTCCAAACTAATTTGCCATTTCCCCCTGTCAAACAGACATACTCAAAACTGGATCAGAATTACACTAGTATGACTCCCCAGCATCTTTCTACAAGTTCATTTCTCCATTGTGTCACTCCATCAACCTGTTCTCTCTCTCCCAATAACACACTCCGTCATTGATTGTCACTCTGTCACTGGTGAATAAAAAGCCAGCGTGTTGTCATCATCCCCCAGGCAGGCAAACAGCCAAAACCTGTTCTGTTTCAGACCAGGTGCTACCTGCTGATAAACAGCATTAGGGCTTTGATACTTCTGGAAAAATCTACCCTTGCCAACAGGTAGCCAACAGCTCTTCCAATCTTATTAATCAAACTTGGGTGAAGAGTATGAGGTGAGGAGACACAGCTGAAAGGCCATGATAAACACGTCCCCCTGACCTTCTCACTGCAGTACAACCCAAGTGGGATGCCTGGAATATTTATGAGCTCCTCACTTCAGCTGACTGACAAATAAAAGGAGATAGCACTATTGAAACAGAAAACACAACACAAAAACACCCAGCAATCAAGCAAGCAAATTGACATGGAGGTAATGTATCACGCGGTACCCTATCAGGCAATGCTCATTGTAGGTCTGGTGGCATTGTGCAATGGTCTCAAAGGTTAAATTCACTGAGGTGAGACCAGCACATTGAAAAAATGTTCTTGATAATCTCTGTCACAGGGATGCTCCAGAGGTGTAGCTCTGCTGCTGCACCCATAGGTGGTGATTAATCCAGCACTGCATTGCATTACATAGGACACTTATCCTGGAAGTCCCCTCTGGCCAAGATGCCCATTTCATCAAACAAGGTCATCAAAACTAACATCAGATTTCCCTCCCAAGGAAGGGGGGTGGGGCTCCTTTCCGTCCCAGGAAACGTGGCATCAATAGCATCCAAAGAGACAGCTCTTTAAAGCAAAAAATAATAATAAAATTAAATCAGCACCCCCAAAAGCAGTCATTTCAGTCAGGGTGTCCGACTTCATTAATGCACTCAGAAGGAATCCTCACATTGACTGTTAACCAGCAAGACTACCGTAATTGAGTCCTTACTTTGCACAATAAATTATGCATTTCACAGGCTGGTATAGAATGTTGGAGGCTAGCACTATTCCCCAAAGCACAAAGCCTAAAAATTCATAGGAACACGAGTCTCACACGGGGATTCATTAGATGAACCACGCACAATCTGAAGCCTTTTCTGACACCTCAGTGGATTAGCTTAATATCAAGTAAAAGTGAACCACCTTTTGCTGAAAAAATAAACTTATGACAGCAACAAAAGAGACACCACAGAATTGATTTTGGCTGACATTGTCCGAACTGAGGCACAAACAATTGGAATAACATCTAACAGTTATTCATCTGTCAAGCGCTCGGGGACCCCCAGATGGTCCATGTTTTTGCTCCCTCCCAATTCTCAGGGGTCCCCAGGGACTGGTTTGAGGAACACTGATTTAGCAGACACTCTTATCCGAAACAACATGTAGTTGACAAAGCAGGGTCAGCCAGTGTCCCTGGTGAAATTGGAGTTAAGGGCCTCGATCAAGGGAGCAAGAGTGAAATCATTCTGCCAGTCATGGGATTTGAAACGGTGACCTTCCGACCATGGGCATAGAGTCGTAACCTGCAGAGCAGCACACCACCACCACATGCTGACTACTGCGGTTCTGAAATCACAATTTCTTCAGAGCACAGTACCAGACATATTTGCATTCTGCAACATTAACCAATCATAGAATGTAATGGCAAAATCAACCAGCAAAACTCGGACCCTGGTCCGCTGGTGCGTACCAGCAGGTAAGTGCAAAAACTTCTCCAAAATGCTTCAGACTCCTCTAATGTCTTTGTGCAGAAATGTTGCGTTAAAATGGTTTTTTTCCACAAAAATAAATATCATATCTTACTCTTTTTTGAAACTTCTGCCTTGTTGTTATTTCATTCAAAAAGCACACTGAAATTATCTATTGAAATGCAAAAAGTTTTCAGCATTCTTCAGCTAAAATATTTGTCAATTTTACCCTCAATTTTCTCAAAAAAAGCCTACAAAACCACTAAACTAGGTACCAACAAACTATTTGGACTAGTCATGAACGGCCATTGAATGTAAGTGAGGTCCCCACTCCTCAGGTCAGGGGATACCCAAAAACCATATCTCAAAAACCATTAAAGGTAATGACCTGAAATTCTGGAACCAATCACAAAAAGGGCATATAGTGTGGTGCCTTTTGGCTTAGAAGCCGATCCACCATGGAGCATACATGGACACACATTCACCCACAATAAGAATAATTTAAAGTTACCAGTTTGTTCTCTATACAAAGAGAAACTGAACTGATGTAGGAAATATATAGGAAGAACAAACTCCACACATCCTGAGCTGAAATCAACCCTGCAATCATTCGGGCATAACCAGCAGCCAAAATGCCCCGTTACATATTCAAATAAAAGCCATCACATTCTAAATTCATAGCACTGATATAAACTTCACGGATGTCATGTATATTCCGTTTTATTATTCTGACCTGGCATCACAAAAGAAGTAGAAACCAAAGATGACGTTTCCATTTCAGAATAAAGCGATTAATAAGGTCCTGCCTCCCACTTATCCTGAGCATAATGTCTTTTGAATCTTGCAATCAGAATTTCATCTGAGTATGACTCACTCTGAGCAACGTAGTCATTGAAAATTTGAGGCCTGACTTGGGCAATCACCTCAGAAAGTGGGCACAAGGGACCTTCGATGACGATTTTTGAGATTTTCTCAGTCAAGGAAAGATCACATAAAACTGCTCTTGGCTCATGCTAATTTCAGATATTCACCTGTTGCTGAGACTCATGCAAACACACTAAAAAACCAGTAGACAAAAAAAAATGCTTGGCATTTCATGTATTTTGTTTTCCGAATAAGACAAATAAAATGGCCACTCATAGCCCTAACAATACAGCAATCAAAAGAGCACGTATTTCATTATTGAATAACTGACCAAACAATATTTATTCAGAACAGTGCTACTGTCAAGACCGGGGCAGGACTAAGGACTCGGGGCAGGAGTGGTGGCGAAACAAAAAGGGGTTTTATTGAACTTGATGAACAAAAGCTGGAAATAGGACTATGAGGGATCAAAATGGGAGGACCGGAACGAGGTAGGGCACAGGCAACAAGAAGGTACGACGTCAGTGACTGGACTAGGGACCACAGGGCTGGGAAGCACGCATATATGGAACTAATGAGGGATCTAATGAGAGGCAGCTAGGAGTGATTAACATGAGGATTAGGAACGAGAGGTAAGACAGATGAGTAACAGGCATGGCTTGTTAGAGCCACGCCAGGGAGGGAACAGGGGGGTCAGGTGGACATGATGGGCAGGACTTAACAGTCACAGCTTTTGTCCCCTAAAACCTCAGCTATGACCCAGAACATGTTCCTTGATACAAATGGTATGGGTATGCCATAGAACCAAGCCGGTGCTGGTGGACATGCAGAATTTAACATGTAAGTCAAGTTCTCCCTCAAGAATTGATAATTCAGCCTTGATGTTTCCTTACCATTTACCCTAAATGCTCTTCCCTGATCTGTAGTTAGCAGGCATATTTAAATCTGTACATGCCTAACAGACTTCATTTTCTTTTAACCTTTTACTTATAGAAGCCAATGAAGGCGTTCTCACCCTTCAATTATTTCTAGTAGGAGAAAGGAAACATTTGCTTCAACAATTGGACAAAACGTTATTTTTGCACTATTAAGAAATGCATCTCTTCCTTATGTATTTCATATATGGATTCACTTTAAAAATTTTTTTCTTTAAACTGAATGCCAGTCCACTTTGTTCAGTTGAGATTACACCTGGGTTATGTCTTTAGCTCAGATTACAATTTAAATCTGAGCCATCTCATTGGTTCAGACCATAGGCTACAGATAACAGTCATGTTTAAATTGAGTTTCTTAGTCAGACATGAAACATCATTTAATTTTTACAATGACTATTCATCAATACAAGTGTTGAATATTCATGTACTTTGCAGTGAACCATCTACTACAGGAAAAGCATTTACTGTATGTACACACTGTATGCAAATGGAGACTTCAGAAGAAATTAATCCTTCTCAATTCAAGTACAAGCTCAGGAAATGGTGTCTTTTTTTATCTTCGAGACACTCTATTTAAATAGAATAAACACACAGACTCACTGAAAAAGCACAGAATCCTCACGGACTTAAACCACCATTTCAATGAAGCACTCCACAGCTTTTCATTCATACACCTCCTAATCTGTAGAACACCACAGAGTAACAAAGTGATCATGCACAGGAAGGGCGATTGTTTGGGACTGTCGCCATTTCTGCTCAATAATGGCAGATTTCAAAGAAGCTTACGACGCCGCTCAATATTCAATCACGCCTCATCTACAATACAATCACAAAGGCAATTGATAAATCTACAGAGAAGTAATCTTTTTGATCGGACCAAAACTCCACATTTATGTAATACATGTATAGGGATTTTAGAAAAATAATATAATTATGTATGTTATATATATATATATTTAGCAGAGATGAAAAATTTGACGGGAATGTTTACCTTCAATAAATCAGGTATGGGGCGGAGGGAGTAGCGCAGCATCTCAAAACCCAATCAGAAAAAAGCAGCTCATAGAAAACTCAGTCATATCTTAGACTTATTTTATTCATATCCATCCTCAGAAAGAGTTCACATTAAGGAGAAGTCAATGTACATTGTTTATGGTTAACAGCTAGATGTAATGCCCTGTGCATAACATAGGGGAATTTCTCATCCAGAAACAAACAGTAATAAACATTATTTTCATGTACACATTTAACTAGAACTCGATTTCATGTGATGCAAATAATGTAGGATTTGAATTGCTGCAGGAGCATGAATTTTTTATATTTAAATTATGAAATCATGTAGAGATACCCCTGATTAATGAGAAAAAACATGCAACAACCAAGGCAGAGGAATAGAACATGTGATGATAAGGTCCCTCTAATGTGTAGACCATCATTTCCCAACACTCTTCAGAAACTGTTACTGTTAAACCTGAATCAACCTTGCATTTACATTTAGAAATAGTAAACTGCATATACACAGTGAGCTGGCAGGGGGCAGCATAACAGTCCAGGGCAGGATGCAGATCTTCCTACGTGTTTTGCGAAGGCTAACAATTATAGACCAAGGGCCTAGAAATACAAAACCCTGCTGGCCATCAGTAACTTGACTTTTGAGCATCATCTAAGTGAACAGGGCTGTGTAGATTAAATAGAAATGGGGAAAGTCAGGAGAAAGGAAATGAAAAATCAGCTTAGATTTAACTTAGGTGGGTGCTTTGTAAGGGTTTTTGGCTGGCCTTTCTTAAAGGGCCGTTAGCTTCATTTGTTGTTGTGCTTCTTATTTTTTCCCCCCTTTTTTGCTGTGCTGCACCATTACCCTGTCATGAGATTGACTTATGGTGATTAAGTTTATATGCCTGAAATATAAGTAGTTAGTGCTTGATCTTACCAGACACACTTTGTGCGGCCGGCGAAAAGGACAAACAATCCATGGCGTGATGAGATTTGGGGAAAATAACCTCTTCCATGTTCTGTCCAGACAGGGAGAAGAACAGTGTAATTAAAATGCATGTGGCTTCCTGTTAACCATCCCTGTTTGTTTGCTTGTAATGTGACCATGTAAGCTGTGAATATACTGTAACTGCAATAAAGCCAGTGGTGATTAGGCAGGCAGATTATATTTATCTAACACCTTATGCTTAACTAGCTGGCAGTGAAACACTACTGTCCTCATCTGAGATGTGGGGCCCAGGGATGTACAAAAACAGGATTCCTACTGGTGGAGTGTGTTTCCGAGGGGTTCAAACACAGTGTTGCTTGAGATTGAAGTCACCTATATGTCAGTTTTGGTGTTTTTTCAGGGGTAAAAAGAACAGGCCACGGTAGCTGTAAGGATGAACCAATTTGTCAGGAGCCCTCTGCATCTCAGTCTATAAATATGACCATCAGTGGTGCCTGTAAATAACATCACCCCCAGTGGTTCTCAATCCTGTTCCTGGTGCCCCCCCCCCTTCCCCTACCCACCAAATGTTTTCATTCCAGTCCACGCTGCTTTCAACCTGCCACACTTATTATTAGCCTATTAGGGACCACCTGAGCCTCATTAAGGTAGGGATAGAATGAAAACATTCTGGCAGGGGAGGGGGGGTGCCAGGAGCAGGGTTGAGAACCACAGCCCAAACACCACTAACCTGCACTGGAGCTGCTGCTACTCACTGTATTTATGAATCTGCCATGAATGAAGTTGTTGACCCCATCAGCCTATGAAGGGACAAAGTTAATTGTAGGACATGAGGAAATGCTATACCAAAAAAATATGAGTCCATTCGGGGCAGTCATCCTCCAGTGACCCCAGCAGGCCGGAGGCAGTGCTTCCTGCAGGGCAGTCGTCCTCCAGCGACCCCAGCAGGCCGGAGGTAGTGCTTCCTGCAGGGCAGTTGTACTCCAGCGACCCCAGCAGGCCGGAGGCAGTGCTTCCTGTAGGGCAGTTGTCCTCCAGCGACCCCAGCAGGCCGGAGGTAGTGCTTCCTGCAGGGCAGTCGTCCTCCAGCGACCCCAGCAGGCCGGAGGCAGTGCTTCCTGCAGGGCAGTCGTACTCCAGCGACCCCAGCAGGCCGGAGGTAGTGCTTCCTGCAGGGCAGTCGTCCTCCCTTTTCACCTGCAAAATCTACACATACACACTTGGCTTCCCTCTTATTTTACCCCCAGGTTCTTACCAGCCTGGGCTTTAAACCAGGCCAGGGAGAATGTTCCCTCAGCACTTTGTGAGGCTGGTGATGAGGAAGCAACGGTTACCACTGCTGGGGACACTGCAGCCTCCCAACAGGTCTGTCTCCTGACAGTACGTATACATATACACACAATGGCAAGATTGAGACACCAATCAAATACACTTATATATACATATATACATACAATACTGTGCAAAAGTCTTAGGCAGCCAAAAAAAATGATGTTTAAATGATCTTCATGTTGGCGAAATCTATGTTATTATGCCTGTCAAAGTGTGTCAGCTTAGCCATTTCAAAACCTCTCCTAAAATCACCCAGCATTTAGACTAACTGTCAAATACACACATGTGTTTTTGGATTTGACCACAAGCACCCCTCGTATAGCTGACCAATATCTTATTGACTTTCTATCTAATTAATTTCATTAATTAAGTGAGCTGGTGGTGAAATTTAATGAATACATGGAATGCCTGGGGTGCCCCTGAGGAGAGGTTTGGGAACCAAGGCAGTGTTCATATAACTGACATTTGAAGAACAGAAGAAATAAGTTTTTATTGTGTAATTGTGTTTTATTGTGTCTTAAGTTGCATATGCATATGCCTCTCCAGAACCCCCGAATAGACCTTACCAGGGAGGCTGAGGAGTGTGATCCCCCTATAGTTGGAGCACACCCTCCGGTCCCCCTTCTTGAAGATAGGGACCACCACCCTGTCCAGAGGCACTGCCCCTGATGTCCACGTGATGCTGCAGATGCGTGTCAACCAGGACAGCCCCGCAGCATCCAGAGCCTTGAGGAACTCTGGGCGGATCTCATCCACCCCCGGGGCCTGGCCACCGAGGAGCTTTTTAACCACCTCAGCGATCTCCACCCCAGAGATAGGGGAATCCACCCCCAAGTCCCAAAACTCTGCTTCCTCGTTGGAAGGCGTGTCGATGGGATTGAGGAGGTCTTCAAAGTATTCCTTCAACTGACCCAAAATGTCCCGAGTTGAGGTCAGCAGGTCCCCATCCCCCCCATAAACAGTGTTGATGCTGCACTGCTTTCCCACCCTGAGCCGCCGGATAGTGGACCAGAATCTCTTCAAAGCCGTCCGGAAGTCGTTCTCCATGGCCTCTCCAAACTCCTCCTACACCCGAGTCTTTGCCTCAGCGACCACCGAAGCTGCATTCTGCTTGGCTGGCCAGTACTCCTCAGCTGCCTCTGGAGTCCCACAGGCCAAAAAGGCCTGATAGGACTCCATCTTCAGCTTCACGGCATCCCTCAGCGCCGGTGTCCACCAGCGGGTTCGGGGATTGCCACCGCGACAGGCACCACCTTACGGTCACAGCTCCGGTCAGCCGCCTCCACAATGGAGGAGCGGAACATGGCCCATTCGGACTCAATGTCCCCTGCCTCCCAAAGTTCTGCCGGAGGTAGGAGTTGAAGCTCCTTCTGACAGGGGATTCCGCCAGACGTTCCAAGCAGACCCTCAATATATGCTTGGGCCTGCCAGGCCTGACCGGCTTCCTCCCCCACCAGCGGAGCCAACCCACCACTAGGTGGTGATCAGTTGGCAGCTCCGTCCCTCTCGTCACCTGAGTGTCCAATACATACGGCCACAAGTCTGATGACACGACCACAAAGTCGATCATCGAACTGCAGCCTAGGGTGTCCTGGTGCACACATGGACACCCTTATGCTTCAACATGGTGTTCATTATGGACAATCCGTGATGAGCACAGAAGTCCAATAGCAAAACATCGCTTGGGTTCAGATCAGGGGGGCCGTTCCTCCCAATCACACCACTCCAGGTCTCACTGTCATTGCCCACGTGAGCATTGAAGTCCCCTAGCAGAACAAGAGAGTGCCCAGGAGGAGCGCTCTCCAGCACCCCTCCCAAGGACTCCAAAAAGGGTGGGTATTCTGAACTTCCGCTTGGCGCATAAGCGCAAACAGCCAGGGCCAGGATCTCCCCACCCGAAGGTGAAGGGAGGCTACTCTCTCGTCCACCGCGGTAAACCCCAATGTACAGGCGCCCAGCCAGGGGGCAATAAGTATGCCCACCCCTGCTCGGCGCCTCTCCTTGCGAGCAACTCCAGAGTGGAAAAGGAGAATGGTTCCAGAGCCCAAGCCGTGCGTCGAGCTGAGCCCGACTATATCTAGTCGGAGGCTCACAACCTCGCGCACCAGCTCAGGCTCCTTCCCCGCCAGAGAGGTGACATTCCATGTCCCTAGAGCTAACTTCTGTAGGAAGGATCAGACCGCCAAGGTTCCTGCCTTTGGCCACTGCCCAACTCACACAGCACCCGACCCCTTTGGCCCTTCCTACAGGTGGTGAGCCCATTGGAGTGGGGACCCATGCGCCTTCTTCGGGCTGTGCCCGACCAGGCCACATGGGTGCAGGCCCGACCCCCAGGCCTGGCTCCGGGGGGGGAGCCCGGTGACCCACGTCTGGACGAGGGAAATCATGGATCCATTATGTTTCTCTTCATAAGAGGTCTAATGAGCCGCAATTCGTCTGGTTCCTCACCCAGGACTTGTTTACCTTGGGTGACCCTACCAGGGTCGGTGAGGGTTGGACTCCGCCAGGGCTGCCATTTGTCACTGATTCTGTTCATAACTTTTATAGGTAGAATTTCTAGGCGCAGCCAGGGCATTGAGGGTGTCCAGTTTGGTGACCTCAGCATTAGGTCTCTGCTTTTTGCAGATGATGTGGTTCTGTTGGCTTCATCGGACCATGACCTTCAGCTCTCACTGGAGCAGTTCGCAGCCAAGTGTGAAGCGGCTGGGATGAGAATCAGCACCTCCAAATCCGAGACCATTGTCCACAGCCGGAAAAGGGTGGAATGCTCTCTCCGGGTCGGTCATGAGCTATGGGTAGTGACCGAAAGAACGAGATCGCGAATACAAGTGGCCGAAATGAGTTTCCTCCGCAAGGTGGCTGGGCTATTCCATAGAGATAGCGTGAGAAGCTCGGTCATTCGGGAGAGACTCAGAGTAGAGCCGCTGCTCCTCCGCATCGAGAGGAGCCAGATGAGGTGGCTCGGGCATCTGGTCAGGATGCCTCCTGGACGCCTCCCTGGTGAGGTGTTCCAGGCATGTCCCACTGGGAGGAGGCCCTGGAGAAGACCCAGGACACGCTGGAGAGACTATGTCTCTCAGCTGGCCTGGGGACGCCTCGGGATTCCCCAGGAGGAGCTGGATGAAGTGGCCAGGGAGAGGGAAGTCTGGGTTTCCCTGCTTAGACTGCTGCCCCCGTGACCCGACCCGGACAAGCGGTAGAGGATGGATGGATGGATGGATGGATGGATGGAAATGTCAGACATTTAAGATCTTTTTTAAATCCACTGCTCATGTAATTTTAGACCATCACTGCATCAAGGCCTTTTTTGAGGATAGTAATCGTGCTGCAAACACTAGGGTATGTTCACACATGTCAGATCAAGTACATATGTTATGTCTCCCAGGTTTTCAGATACAATTTATATAATAAATTAGTGTTAGCATTCTACCTAGCAAGCCAGAGAATCACATCATAAACTGCCCTGAATTTAAAGCATTCCACTATTAACATTAAAAAATCCACCTTTTTGTGAAGAAGCTTCATGTCACACTGTCAACCTTTCAATTATTTCTTGATGAAGGTTTTTTTTTTTCTTGGAAAAAATTTATGTTAATGAAAGGTTGGATTTTTCTCAATTTGCCAGTGTGACATGAAGCTGCTTCCACCAAAAGGTGGATTTCTTCTAACTGTTTTTACAAATCTCAAAGTGGTGCCAATTATTGTGGAAGTCCATATATATATATATATATATATATATTTAAAATGTTTTCTCCAATATTTGTCTTTTTATTTATAGGCCTCCAGAGATGACATCAATATGACACCAAAATGGCTGATAGCGATGTTGCCACAGTAAATGACACAAGATAGATGGAGACAGTACATGCAAGATGTCTTGAAAACTAAACAAACTGGAACCCAGTATCAGAACAAAACCATTGTTATTTACTTTGGATATCAGCTCTTTTGTTTTTGATGTCCAGAGCCGATTCGAATGGAATATGTTCAGTGAAATTGTATGATGGGTGTTTTATTACTACAGTATGTTTAAAATCCCCAGCACCTCTGCCTTCGAAGTCGGGGTGGATACGAACGTGGCTGTGTGATCGCCTGACGCTGAGCGGCAGCCTGCGGGACCTCACGCTTCGTGCACGGCTGGGATGGCTGCGCAGCGCAGACCCACTGGGGATCCTGCCGGCATTTCTCACACTGCATGTACGACTCGAATTCACTAATACCTGCCGCGACTCTTTTTGTAGTTTTGTGACGAACAGCACGGCAGTTTTCGTGCTTGTCATCTTCAGAAATCTTGGCGTTTGACATCCAATTAGTCAGATACAGGCATCCCACCTTAGGGACATTGATATCAGGGAGGCAGATGAGGGGCATCCGGGAAGGCGGGGGTGCTGGTCAATGCTTGGCTGTTATTACAGTAATACCGTATATATATTGCCAACTGGGGTGGGGGGGGCAAAATTCGCTGACCGGGGCTACAGAGCGGTGGTAAAATTGGGAGAGGTATTCGAGAGCAGCGGTAAAACTTCTTGCCGGCTGATTTTACCGCCCCTGAATTGCGGAATGACAGATTTCCGGGATATTTGCGCATGATTTGCAGGTGTCAGGGACAGTGTTGCCAGGTCCAATAAAAATCTCCAGCCGGAGGTCTGCTTCAAGTCTGCCTAACGAAAGGTGAAACTAGCCCAGTATTTTAAATCCCAAAGAAATAAACCGGTATTTTCCACGCTGATCACATTCAAATGTTCAACATTTTAAAGCCACAGTTAAATATAATGGCGTCACGTAGATGGGCGCACTCTCTTTTCCCTGGGTTGCCAACTTTGGTCAGCTGGTTGATGTGGGAGTTTCAATTCGAGGCAAGTCTGCACACACATTTACATTTATGTAGCCATTTTATTACCTTATAAATAGTCCATAGGGTTTGAAAACCACCCCAACACTTCTGATGTAGCTAATTTGAGTTTATAATGGAATAACATACATTTGCCGTATGACTTCTTACCTAAACGTGAGTGTCTGAACATGTGAGTGTCACGCCAGATGCATGAGAGCTGGAAACCCTGCGTTCTGTGTTCATCTGTCTCTGACTTTGGGTGGCTAGTGATTTGGTATTACTCAGGATTAGGAGCCTCTAGCATTCATAATAATAATTCACAATTATACATTATGAAAGCAGCCCAAAATCCCACACCCCTTGACCGCCTAATATTACCCCCAACTTCAAAATAGCCCAATTGGGCGGGAAAATTACAGACCTGGCAACTCTGGGCAAGGAGCTGTTGTCAATTTGGTGGAGACTCCCAGAACTTCCGGGAGAGGTGAGATATCTGCAGCTAGCTACCCTAGCTACCCTGGCTACCATGCAAGCCGCCTCTGAAGAGCCCATTCCAGTACCAAGAACTGACCTTTATCAGTGTAGACTGCTGTCCACGAGGAAGGGGCGCGCTTGTCCCCCCATGCATATCCTTTTATGGGTAACCAGGAGCAAGCGCCATAATGTACAGTAGCATTTGAGTTATGATTACAGATAGTTAAAAGATAAGAACAAATATCAGTCAGAATATATGTTTTTATGATAAAGTTTTAACTTTTTAACTTAACTTTTTAAGGACCTGCAAATAATCCTATGACATATTTATCAACTAAAAAGACACTTTTTTAATTCATCTATTTTCATCAAAAGGGCTTGTCTTTGGTAGGTATTCAAAGAATCTAAGGACATAATCAAAGCGCCTTGAAAAGTAAATCTAAATTCACCATGGTTTATAAAACGTACAATTACCAATTTGTGATGCTCAACCTGCTAAAAAAGGAGAAAGCACGTGATTCATTTAAGATAGTCCATCATGAAGTGATTGAACATTTTGACATGGAGCCCTGAATGTAGAAGTTGTCTATTGCAATTCATACCCTACTGATAGTTTTTAGCATTGCTAACAATTGCTGATTTTGTAGTTATTGCCTAAGGGTACTAATCTCTTAATTAATGAAAGAAATACAACACTTTAAATGACATTACCTTTACTAGCTTAATTACCTTTACTAACTTAATTACCTTTACTTTATTCAGTAGACACTTTTCTCCAAAGCGAGACGAGGCAAATAGCGTGTTAAAAACATCATTAAATTATCTTCATGTACATGCAAGTAAACAGTGAGCTTTTCACATTACTTTGCATCGATATTGTTTCAAAATATGCTTCTACATCATACTATGAAGTCACATGGTTTTGTTTTTTTGGCATATTAACATATTGCCAACTGCATCTTCTCCACACTAATGCAAAAGGCAGTGACTGAGTGTCATTTGACGAAAGCTTTTTTGGAGAGCAGCAAATTTCATGTCCATGTTCTCTCAGTCTCAGATTTTTATTCTCCCCTTGATTACAGTTAGAGTAGCTCACAGGATCTACAACAGTACAGTCACAGTAGATGGACCACAGACAAATGTTACAAAGAAATCACCAAACAGAGCAAGAGACAGAAAACAGAAATCAGATGGCCTCCAAATTAGCAATTTAATGGCTTTGAAGAATCGTGTGCATTGATCCAAATTTTCTCTCATCCCCAGAAACATCAGAGAAGAAATTGCTAGCAATCAGACACCAAAAGGTAACTCTTCTGAGAATGGCTTCAAGAATGTTTCTGGACCTATGTGGCCACCAAAAGGAAGGCGGACTTGAAGACCATGGCAGTTGAACTCCATTAAACATTCATTTTAATTTCATGGGTAGGACAGTGTGTCACTAAAGCATTACTTTGACAGTGGAATGGCATTACCTTTAAAATATCAGCTACAGGGAAGAATTCACCACCTAATTTCATCATATACTGTAAGACTGAGGAGAAAATGGAACACAATATTAGTAAGCGATGGCTTCAGTAACTGAATGTTTATGTAGACCCATTTTAGTGAGTGCCAACTCCAGTCACATACAATGTGAGTGCATTCGACATCTTGCTGACTACTCTGTTTTTTCTTCTCACTTTCTGCTGAAATTTTACTTATGCTGCAGCAGATTCAGCTAGTCTATGTATATAAGTATCTTTAGCAAGTTTTGTCACCTATAATCCATTCGCGATGCAAGATGAAATAACTAAAAAGAAGTGGACAGAGATCCCACTCAAAGGGGTGTGTTCCCCCCTCATGCAAGTAAACGCATGGCGGCAAGAAGTAACAACCAGCATCTCAAATGTGGGTTATAAGAATAGGTACGATTGAAACCATTCAGAAACTCAGTGATTAGTGGGATTATGGTGAGCTGTCAGTTGAACACAAAAAATGACCAATGACAAGAACGGTATATCAGCTTTGCATTGGTAACATCCCGTTATACCATAAATAGCGATTGATAACTCTCTTGTAGGAACAAAATAAGTGTTTCAGTTACTTTGTATAGAAAAGTAAACATCATGGATACCAGTTACTAAGCTAAGAGAGACACATTCTGTATCTGTGCTTTTTTATACTATAATGAAATGAACTGAAATGATATTATATTCGCTATCTGCACAAGAACAGGAATTTTTCAGTTTTCACATATCCCGTCTAGTTCTTCTTTTCTGAAACATACACACACTTGGCCGGTCCTAGGAGGTTGGGCTCCCCCTTCCAAGGGAGTTTTTCCTTGCCACTGTTACCTCTGGCTTTCCCTCTGGGGGCTTTGGACAGAGAAAATATAAAACTCTTTGAGACCATGTAATATTGTGAAAATGCGGCATATAAATAAACTGAGGAGACTGGAAGCCAAGCAGAGCATGACGTTCTAAAGGTCTTGACACATTTCTCCCTTGACCATCAACAGAATTACCTGCCATTGGTGCCACAGTAGCTCTTCTGTTGGTTCGTACCAGATGCCATGGCCTTCATTCGCACCCTACATCGACGAGTCTTGGTCTCTCTACAACCTGTGGTTTTTCCCTTCTCAGAAGGTACTCACCAGAGCTGACCGTGACTTCCTCTCAAGCCTCGCCATTTCAGAAATGCTCTGACCCAGTTGTCTGGCCACAATGATTTGGCCCTTATTCAAGAGATCTTTACCCCTGCCCATTTCTTCTGCATTCAACATAGCAGCTATGAGTATTGAATGTTAGCTTACTGTCTGATATATCCCAGACCTTGACCTGCATCATTTATACAAGATAGTTGACATTATCCATTTCACGTTGCGGTGGTCTTAATGTTTTGCCTCATCGGTGGAGAGATCTTTTTGAACCTAAACAATAATAACAATAAATGAAAATTCAGGGAAAATGCTTTTAATTAACAGATAATGCTTTAGTAGTGCAACAAAATGATCAGTGGACACTGGATAGTAAAGAAGTAACATATGGGCAACTACTGGCCATGCTGATAACAGTCTAGTTAAGTAACTAAACCATTATAATGCATTTATTAATATGTACCACTATGCAATAATTCAGTGTTTTGTTTATCACTATAGTCCTAACATTTCAATTTCAGCAGCCCCAGTGGTTCTACCTTTAATGTTTTTTTCTAATGAAAATGTTCTAATAAAACAACAGCACAAGCTAATTGAATCTGTATTAATTTTCTGAAGTAATAACAACCTCAGCAAACTTTGCCTTGATGTGATTTGTTCTGGACATAATTAGTCTAGCAGCAGCCAGTGACTGGGACTTTGCCCACTACCTTTGTTACAGGTCTTCCTTTGAAGGTCCCTCTGTTAACGGACCTTGTCTAAGTTGGTACATTTTTTCATCAGATCACGGCCAATGCAATGGCTAATGGCATATCTGATCAATTTAGTCAGATACGGGGCACTTTTGGCAAAAGAACAAGGCTCGAGGACCTGAGACTTCTTTCTTCATCAAAACAACAGTTTGCTCTCATTTTTAGGAAGTTGCCTTGGAAACTGCAACTTTCCAGAAAAAATCTAATATGTTTCTAGTCCCTTGCCCCCGATTCCTGGTTAAATGCATAGAGCACATTACATTGGCCCCTGGCCTTCTGGTATCAGGAAATCATCCCTGTGAATATCTGATTTGTCTCCCGCTGTCATTAATGGGAAAATGCACCAGTAGGGAAGGACCATGTACCCATAGCAGCTTATCCACTATTTATCATCACTTCCCATTTTAGTGGAACATGCATTCGGTGTCAGACTATTAGATAACACATCAAGCAACACAGACACTTTCAAAAATCACAAAATGAGGTGATATACTGTTGTATTATTGCTTTCATGTATATATTCTTAAAAGATCTTTCCACCAAGAAATAAGGTATGAAATCTACCAGAATTAAAGATGTAGTTATGCATGTCAGTTTTCCTAAGCAACTAATCCTTAAATTTGATTTACTGGGAGGAATTAAAAGATCATTTCTTCCCTTGAGACATGTTTGAATGCATAAAAAGTCATCAATAATGGCTTCCTTCCTAATTCGAAGCAGCATGTAGAGAGAGCTGCTGTCTTCATATGTGACATTCAGGGCCTGTCTCGCCCATGGCAGTAATGCGTGTCCTTGCATGTGCACATGCATCAGCTCTCCCACAAGATCAAAGCCTACTTGCCCCCACCGGACTGTAAAAAAGCAGCCGTGCATACACTCCGGGGGAGGGATAACCCCAACGCCCCACGAAGTGCAGCTGACCCCAGAACTATTCGGGGAGAACATGTAGACACCATGCAAGTTGGAGTAAGAATGTAATATTGAGTGTAGTCACCATGCAAGCTGGAGTAAGAATGTCATATCGAGTGTAGACACCATGCAAGTTGGAGTAAGAATGTCATATAGAGTGTAGACACCATGCAAGTTAAGAATGTCATATCGAGGATAAAAAAGACATTCATTCGCACGCAAGGCCTCAGGTACCAGGATGGATTTGAAACTCAAATAGCTAAAGACTCTAAAGCGGTGAAGCGAACAGTTGGCAGGGTTGATCTGCACAGGGGGATTTATACTGACAGGGGCTGGACTTACATTTACATTTGTTTATTTAGCAGCCAATTTTATCCCAAAGCAATGTACAGTTGAGAAGGCAGGGTTAGATAGTCCCAGGAGCAATTAAGGGTGAAGCTCAAGGAAGAGTGAAATCACTCTGCTGACCCTGGCATATCAACCGGTGACCTTGTGATCACAGACACACACTTGTAACTGACTGAGCTACATACCAGCCCCCTATGGACCAATGCCATGGACTTCAGGCATGGAAATCATGTGATCCACATTACCTCACTGCTGGAAGGTCTCTGCCTGGTGTAGAGCTGCTCACACCAATCATCTTTCAGCTGAAGACCATCAATCATCCATCACACCTTCAGCATGCACATGTACTGTATTATAACCCTCACACAGCATTTTAGTCTCTTTTTTTTAATCACTGAGTTGAATTTGCTCTGGCAAAATAAATCTTTGCTAAACACTTTGAGGTGACCATGTTGATAAGGGCAGTATATTAACGTGAACTGCACTGGACAGACACAAAACATACGGAAAAGCCACACAAGGAAAGAACAGGGGTCCATTGCAGGGCTAACACTTACACACCAAGAACATGCTCAACCAGGGATAATTAAGAGGCACTAATCGCCCTAAATGGCCCAAGAGAAAATTAAGAGAGGGCCAACTGGACATGTGGAGGACAGCCAGGTTTTTCATGGATGCAAAAGCAGAACCTTAGAGCTGTGAACATGATCGTCTCCACTGCATCCCCAAGGCAGCACATCTTTTAATTAAAAGCATCACCAAGTTGTTAAGTTTTTTTGTTATTGTTTTGACTGATTGCCGAGTCATATTTGGCTCATGTTAGCTGTATACAACCTCCATTGCTTTGTTCCCATTTTGCTTTATCAAACAAGGTGAACACCTATGCCAAGGGTGGGCAATCTTATCCAGAATGGGCCGTTGCGTGTGCCGGTTTTCATTGCTTCTCCATACGTAGATTACCAGTTTTAGGACTGATTGGCTAAAGAGCTCTCACACCTGGGTTTGGAGAGTTAAGCTAAAGGTTATCCCAAAAACCTGCATACACACTAGCCCTTTGCAGATAAGATTGCCCACCTGTGCCAAGCAAACCAGTTCTAAGAATGATCGGCTTCAGTAGCCAAGCTTCATGGTATTGAATCCATCCCTTATCTTTCTTGCACCCAGGGGTCCTCAGTCACTTGTGGGGAAAATCTCCCCGCATGCACCATCAGCTTCATCCTGGAGGTGGCGCAGTACAGTTCCAAAAGCCCACAGGAAAAAAAAAAAGGCTTCTGCTGAGCCACTACAAAGCAGCAGTATGTCTGACAGAGGCGCACAGCCCAGGGCAGCAGAAGAGTAATCACGGCGCCGGAGTACACCAAACAGCTGAAACGGACAAAAAAAAGGAGACGGTTTAACATTATTCACCCTTGAGAATCCATAGAGAACACGATGTCTCGCTTAACAAGTTATTCCTGGGCTGTTAACTGACTTCACAAAGTACGGCTCAGAGAATTTCCTAAAAGCCTACAATATGTGGCATGTTCTTTTCATGACTTGCTCAGCGACTGTGTGTGTCATATCTGCGCAGGGATTTGTCAGGATCTTAGGCCTGGTCTGATCAGAGATGTCTTCCACACACGAGACCCATAAGAAACTGTTCCATTACAAATTGCCATTCTAGGAAGCTGTCACCACTAAATGTCCTTTTCATATGAGGTGTCCAGTTGGTGGACATCGCTATCCCAGATGCTATGGAAACACAGTATATGCACAAAGCACGGAAGTGGGGAAAAAATATATTTTACAGTCTTTCTCCATAATAATATCCATCTATTCATTCATCCATCCATCCATGACTTATCCAGGTCTAGGTCACGGGTCAGCAGTCTAAGCAAAGATGCCCAGACCTCCCTCTCCTTGCTCTACTCCTCCAGCTTCTCTGGGGGAATTCCAAGGCATTCCCAGGCCAGCTGAGAGATATAATCTGTCTAGCATGTCCTGGGTCTCCGAGCTGGACATCCCTAAAGCACCTCCTCAGGGAGGTATCCTAGACAGATGCCCAGAAAACCTCAATCGGCTCTTAACTTGGTTTAAATGCAGGGGAGCAGTAGCTCTACTTTGAGCATTCACCCGCCACCCCCCGCCCGGAATGTCCGAGCTCCTTGCCCTGTCTCTAAGGCTGAGTCCAGGCACCCTGTGAAAGAAGCTCATTTGCACCACTTGTATCTGTGATTTTCCGTAATAATATACAAACCTAATTTAAAAGTGTGGTATATTTTATGCAACTGTCACGATCGGTGCTATAACCACTGTGTGTGTCTGGTCTGAACTGTCTGAATTTTGTACTAAAAACTGCCATGTTCCAGAACACGAAGAAATACATGCGGTTCTGATCCTATGAAACTGTGTCCACAAATCTACAATGTTACATTTGATATAGAGTAAATCAACAATTACATACAATTATACCAGGAGCTGTGTAGGGCAAGACATCTGTTGGTTTTCTGCTAATGAAATATGAGTGCTTTACTAATTATCTTACATAGCCTATTTCTATAAACCTCTTATATACAGTAGTTATGAAGCAGCCCTGCATTCATCTTGGTATTTTTTCTGAGTTATTTTTGTCTTGATCATCTCTTTTTTAATTATACACACTCAGAATACTTGTGTGTTGACCTGAAGCTTTATATAAAAGCATTGGCCAAAAAAATAAATGTTATGTAAATGTACTGCGTTCTGCCAAATTGCATGAAGTGCACAGCTAAATGTGCTGGATTTTTGCCTCCCTGATGGCACCTTCCAAAGCAAAGTGCCTCCGAAAAACGGGCTAAAGAGGTGAAAAACGACTCTGCTGGAATATGACGGCTTTCCAAAAAAGCAACGGCTCAGCTTAACTTGCCAGATGAGCCACGAAGAAGCAAAACTGATACATTTCTACTTGCACATACACTGAGTTTGATTTTTTACTTTTAATTCAATAATAAAGCAGTGAAAAATATATTTTTATACCATATGGGGAGACTAGTGTCAAGCATATTGGGTGAAAACTACTCACAGAGTGTCAATTTTTAATGTAAAAAATGTATCCTATGCTGTATGCCAGTAAATGATTCAGGAAAGGTAACATTGTTTTGCCTACTACCTTTTAAAAATTAACTTTTTTGATTTAACCAATTGCACATAAAAAATACTAATATATTTTATAGCCTTGTGTGTGTAACAAATGTATACAGCTCTGGGAAAAAATTAAACCACAGCACAATTTTTTGTCTCACTCATTTCTCAATTTATGGATGTGCGTCTCTAAATTATATATGTTTTTGCAAACTGCAGCCTGTTTCTTCCCTCCTTCTCATTAATGAAGGGTTTCTTCCTCGCTTTATGGGTCTTCAGTCCTGCTTCTAGGAGCCTGTTATGAATTGTCCTAGCAGTGCACTTCACACCCGCACTTAATGTTTTCCATTCTTTTTGAAGGTCACTTGATGTCATCCTCCAATTCATGAGGAACCGCAGGATAAGTTGACGGTCATCTCTGGCATTAGAAAGTTGCTCCTGCCCTCTACCTGGCTGGTTTCTGGTCGTTCCCAGTGTCTCCTGTTTCACCTTGTTCTTGTGTACTGCTGTCTTAGAAATTTCGAGCCTGGAAGCAACCTGCCGTGTAGCCTTCTGCCAGCAGAACCGGGATTAAACCAGGATATAAAAATGCTGATTTTAAAAAAACATATAAAGTCGTCTCTAGATTTTTTCCTGAGCTGTATATACACGCATATATATATATAGAAAAATGCTGCATTTTAACCTTGTTGGTTTCTGATAAAATCATTATTGCCTGACATAATGAGGAAGAAGGAAGAGAACAATATACTAGAACTTCATGCACAACATTATTGCAAGAGGTCCGCACCATCCTTTCCAATTAATCACAGCCTATCATCGTGTCCTTTGATTCCGCAAATATTCTGTCAAAGCCCTCTGCTTGTCAAGCCCTCTCCATTAAAGTGTCACTCATTCAAAACCATGTCATTGTTTTTTTTTTTTTGTTTTTTTTTTTTGCTTTGTAACCGAACAAAATTGTACCAATACAACAACTGATTTTGTCAGACGTCTGGCTTTCAGTTATTGTGGCAGATTCAGGCATGGCGTTTACCAAAAACCAGCTTTCCGCAGCACCCATGTTGACTCAAAGAAGTGACTTTGCTGCAGGATGGGGGCCAACATTGTTTCATAGACTTTTCTCTAGTATGTGCGATCCTGGCTGATCCAGAGTTTATTTCTACTTATCTTTTTCCATTCATCCATTCTTCCATCTTCTAGCCACTTATCCTGGTCAGGGTCTTTTTTATTATGTATTGATTTTTTCTGAAGTTTCAAGATTTATTTGTCCCATGCATAGTTATACAGGTACAACTCGCAGTGAGATGCAAATCTGGTAATCAGGTTACTCCTTAGACTGTGAAGCAAAATAAAAGTAAAAAAAAAAAAACAAAAAAAAAATAAATTAGATTAAATGGTTTAAAGTGGAGAGAGGTAGCAAGTTGGATAATAAAAGTTAAGTGAGACTATATATATACAGAAGTGATATTTATGGCATTAATTCCAATATATACTGTACAAATATGTACATTTTTTCCAAAAAAAAAAAAATTGGCTGTAAGTAAAATTATGTCTGGGAACTTTATGTTTGTCTCTAGGTCAGACAATAGCTATGGTACCTTGCAGAAAGATCAGTCAATCTGCATTACATTGCATTTATTCTGACATGCTATTCAGTGGGAGTTATACAAAAAAAAACAGCATTACCTTATGCTGACATAGTGAGCTGTGGTAAATTGCAAGGGGGGATGGTTTTAATGTTTTATTAACAACGAACCTAAATCCCTAACCCAACCAGCAATTCTAGATTTACTTTCTCCAAAAAAACACACAATTTTTAACTATAACTGTCAGTGTTAAAAACCAGTCGTAAGTCAAACACCTATGCATTAATCATAAGACAGAGTCAGGACATAAGAAATGCATGTGGCATTACTGTCTATCTGTAATTTCTACAGTATCGGTACTTAAGCACTTATCAAGAGTTCCGAGACACGTGCCCCGAATTCATAACGAACTATGTACTTGCATTTAAACTGTAAGGCGGCCTACAGACAAGCATCACAGAGGACAAATCACCGATAAGCATCATCTCAGCTACGATGATGGAAATAAGGGGAAAGATACAGCACTCATTATCGAGTTACCATAGCCATGCATCGAGCCCAACCAACAAAAAGCACTCCCATTATTTATAAGATATAATATATATGTTTATATTCGATTGCCTAATTTGCCAAAAGACTGCAAAGTACCAGATACATTCAATTCGTACATTTTTCTATAATACCACTCATTAAACAAGTTTCATAGTCAATCAAATTATTTACAGCAAAACCTTTCAAAATAATTAGCGACCGTTTCATGAAGCATGGAGAATTAAGTGGTTACTTACTGTCACAAGCTAGCGACGTGACAGGATTACGAAGGAATGACGACGCAGGGCAGACACCTGCCCCAGCTGGCAGATTTTAAATTCAGGAAGGGTTATACAGTGTATAGCTGGAAAATATATATAGTTAAATTTTTACAATTTTGAGTATTGATTAGTGGTCCTGGTACTAGATGGGACCAAGCAGTAGCATGCTTTTGGTAATAAAGAAAGCTAGAATGAAACACACAAGGCCTGTTTGGATCATTATTCTGTCACACTTCAGCCATTATCATTGTTATATCGTTCACCAGTGTCCTCTATATATATTCAGGACCTTACATAATTGCATTAACGGTTGTTGTAATATATAAGGCCCTCTGGCATTCCTGTTGCTGTACCTGCTGCTACATTTACATTCACATGTGGTCAGGAGACCCGCATCTCAGCATGCTTCGTTTTTTAATGCAAGCACTTCTCTTTCTTTGCTTTTTTTTTCTTCTTGGGATACATTCCATCTTCTGAAGTAACCCTCCCAGCACTGCTCTCCCGCTCTGCAGCATCGCCGGATTTGCATTTTACTTACGAAACCATTAAATAAACTCCAGTTGTACCTTTTGAGTCTGCAAAAGGAGATATCAGTATTCGCACGGCTCCAAAGCTGGCAAAGCAAATATAATTGCTTGCACAAGACATTTTAAAATATAATGTTAATTAGCTTTGTTAGGTGCTCCATAGCAGAATGATGTCAAAATAAACAGTTCTTAATTACATCCACAGAGAATTCTCCTTATAAACATCTAATTGATGTAGCAAATTAATTCAACCTCATAAAACTGTTCTTCTGACTTTTTTATGAGAAAATAACCTGACCTGAACATAACAACTGGGACAGAGAAGCACCTGTATCGGAATTCTGAGGATCGCTTGTAGAATGACCATGGATCTATTGCCATTTTCCATCTGAGCCAAGACTGTATCCACAGTTGCCTCAGGGATATGGGGTTAGTCTCAAAAATGTATTGTAGAGAAGGCCTTATTACCGCCAGTTTTAAAGCACTTAAAAACAAATCCATTTTTTATTTCTTTAATACATCACAACCTCTCAACCCAAAGGTCCAGTTTGTCATCTGATGTCTGCGCGAGATTATCGATCAGTCTAAAACTGCCAGAAACAGAATTTAGGATACGATTACAGGAGTTTTCTCTTGTACAATAACTACTTAAAATATAAAGAAGAAAAGTAGAGTCAAGTTAATGTTGAACTTATTTTACAACATGGCACATCTTGTTAATGCACTGCAAATTTCAGCTTCATAAATATATTAAAAATGGAAACACTAAACTCATAAATATGTAAGATGTTATTTATAGTACATGTCATTTTATCTAGATCAAAGGTGGGAAAAATCCTACAAGATCTTCATTTAAAGTCTTCAATCTGGCTTAGTGTTCAAGTGCATCGGGGCTTTTCATCTAGTCTGCTAGCAGTAGCCCTCTTATTCCATTTCATTTTTGTAAAATATTAACTTTTTTTCCATTTTTCAATTCCTTTTAGAAAAATTACTACCAGTTCTTATTTGTTTGCTCACTTGTAAAAAGGAGGTTGATGAAACATGCCCTTCACTGGATTTTGCACACACAAGTTGGGAACAGTTTGCACAAATCAGTGCACATTGACCTTAAAGGTAACCTTCACTCTTCTATTTGTGGTAAACGTACAATCCGGAATGACAGTGTTTCTAAACTCCTTTTGTGGCAATTCAGTACTTTTTAAACTGCCAGTTGTTCATACAGCTGCATATTCAACATTTAAGATTTCTTTTGTGTTGTCTGGGCAACTAAATTCACCCTTCCTTATTAAGCCAAACATCACGCTGGCGTTTTGAGAAGATACGCAGTAGCGATAGAGCAATGACACGTAGCAGTCATCAACCTCATTATCATCATAATTCATTAATAATTGTTAATTAATTTAGGTTGCCTTCCATTTAGCGCAGAAACATTGATTTCTATTCTTCATTAACTGATATGATTCTCTATTTAAATCTACAGGATTCTTGAAAATTATTGTATATCCACTGAGAATAAGTTTAAAGAAGAAAAAAATGAGAGAGAGCAAACTCTCATTAACCTCGGCTGAGACTTGGGTGTCATGTTTCCAAAAGGTCCTCCCTGAAATGCGAGGCGTTACTGACTGCAGCGCTGGCTGCGGACAAGATGAGGGAATTTATATGCGAAAGCCCGTCCTCGTTAGTGGCGATTAATTAGAGGCAGGCTCCTGAGTGCTTTGCTAACAATCAGAACAGGAAGACCCTTCACTGTGCCATGTAGCTGTGGGAATGTAAACAGATAGGGGGTGGGGGAGGGGGAGGCCTTTGGGAGGAGGCCGTCAGGGATGGTGGGCTCCTGGAAATGTGGAGATACAGCTAGTTAGGTTAGAGGGCGTGGGGGTGGGGTGGGGGGGGAGTTAACTAAGAGAAGACAGGAAACTCAAGAGGGAGGGGATGAGAGGACAATACAGTAACAGGGGGTGTAAGAATAGCACAGAGGACAAAGTGGCAAGTGAGTAGGTTCCAGGCAGTATTTTGGCAAGAAGCGGGACTGGGGGGAGGGAGGGGGGGCGCGCATTTGATCCTGATCAGTACACCAGCCCACTCCTCTTGCCCCCAGACGACAGAGATTACATGCCCCATCCCTGCCTTTCGAGATGATTCACGGTCGGCGGGCGTTTGCCAGTATCAAAATGATAACAGGCGCGATGGCAGGAGACAGGGGTGTCTTTCCGGCACAGACGGGCCAGCGTCTGCGCTCCTGTGGCATGCTGATGCGCGATCTGCCACGCAGGAGCACATCTGAGCGGTGGGGAGGCGTCCATCTCCGTGCTGTGCTGCACCTGACTGCTGCAAAGAAAAGCAGACAGTGAGCCGTTTTAACTTAACATTTCCTTTTCTTTCCATCTTTCTCTTCCAATACAGACATCTCACATTCAGTGTCCTAACCAGTGGAAGCAGCAATATCAATGCATAAACCTTCAGACCACTTATCTAGTACATGCTTGCTGGGTGGGTGGAGCCTATCCCAGGAAGTATATGGGATATTCTCTGGAGATGGGATGTCAGTACACTGCAGACAGGGGATTAGGCTGAAATTCTCGGCTCCCATGTCACCAGCATCACCTCCGGAGATTTTCCCGACCAGGGGACCCAGGACAGTAGGTTTTTGCGCCCCTTTAAAGTGACTGGCACTGCATCTGCCAGGGTATCCATGCCCCTCAGACGGCCCTGATTTCAGGCACATTCCCTCACATGCTGCAGTTGATTTAGACACACCAGTTCCCATATCTGTGTTTCCATGTAAGGGGCAAACCATGACGAGGTGTGTGTTTATATGAAAATAACCAACGACAGCTTGGTGTAATGCTAAGCAAGTCGTCGTTGAATATTTTCGTATACCACACACCGCAAAGCGGTTTATCCTCTTTACCCAATGCCTAACGATCAAACAATAATAATAGAATAAACTTGTGATGGTTCATTTTTCAAAAGAATTTTATTTTAATTAGCATTCCAATGTGCTCTTAAAAATATAGTCCATATAAGGATAGGAACGTCCGGTCCTGCTACTCACTGGAAGCGGCAAGTCCATTAAGTTATCATAGAAACCATCAACAGATAGACACTTGCATTTTGAAAATCAAGGATATTATGCTGATAAGAATGACTGCTGATTCATGGGTAAAACGTCACACAGGTTCTTATATTCACATGTTTAATAAAATGTAGAACTGTCATTAGACTGTGGAAACTACCTGTGTGGTTACATGAAAATAATCAACACCCACGTGACATATCTGGACCAATAAGAAAATAGCATTTATTAAAGCCATGATGTAAAACAACGCAATTGTGCTGATCAGTGGTTTTCTAATGAGCAACTGTTCCACCGTCATACAGAATGTAATATGCAACAACACACAAATAAATGAATCATCGATCCCCATTAAAGAACAGTGTCATTCAGAGGCAAAGCCTATAAAGATTTCTATAGTGTTGAGCACCATAATCTTTGTTCCTGCACATTAGCCACTGTTCTGTTGCAGCAAACCAACTAGCTGAGTTACAGTTTACAATGCCAAAATGGAGGCAACTGTACAACAAGTTCCCAATGAATACCAACACTTCTGTCCACACAAGGGTCCACACTTCACTCCAAAGCGTCAGCTGGATGCACACATGGTCATGCGGTTCTGATCCGGTGAGCTCAAGCATCTTAACAGAGTGCCCACACCAAAGATATTCTCCTACATACACAGGTAAGGCCCAGTACCCAAACTACTGCACCTGCAAGTAATCACACATCACTAAATACGTCCTTAATTTCACAACTCTTCTGGAAAGTGTTCTTTATAAGTGCTCCGTTTACAGAAATATGTATGCACTGCACATTCCAAAGTTTCATTGCAATATGTAGCCGTGGACTTGGGAAAGGGTAGATCGAACACAGATATTATTTATATCCACAGAGGCAGAAGGCCGAAGGAGGACATAAGCAAGGAGAGGAAATAAGTCTGGTGTTAGCTGGGGTGAGTCTAAGATGCCTAAAATCAGCTATATATGCTGGGTTGGGGGGTATCAGGATTGGTGTATCTCCAGTCCTGTGCAATGACGTCACAGATCCTAACAAACAAGGTGATATGTGTATATTGGGAGGTGTCAATGACCCGTTAGCAAGGAACTGGCCATGCCCAGACACACCACACACATTCACCTTACTGTTATTGGCCTCATTAACAAGTAATGCTACTTTAAAAGAGTGCATATGTGCAAGACTGATCAATAAATCATGCGGTGGTTTTCAGGCGCCCTATGGGACCAATCAAGTTAAAACGGCAGTCTTCAAACAAAAAATAATAAACTTAAAGCTGTAAAACATTTTAGTAGTTGTGTCAGAAAAGCTTCTTTCATTACGCAATTATTTCAGAATATGTGAAATAATGTCAGAAGTGGTAGCAGAAAAACTCACCATTTGAATCTCAGCCATGGCCAGGCCCAAAACAATCTGGTCTGTGAGAATTCTCAAGTTAACTGTGGCCCTTTACTGTTAAGTAAACATGGCTTTACCTGTTTTAAATACTTGGAAGGGTAATGACACCACTCACCAGAATGAAAAATTCCACTTGAGCGGATTTTGGCGACACAGGATCAAATCGATCTCCTGGGAAAAACGTCTCCCTGTGTTTTCAAAAGGTCTTGCCCTTTGAAGAAGAAGCTGGCTAGCTCTGCAGCCCGGATACGCCAGGTCCTTTACAAATTGTTAACGATTCACTTTATGATGTGTCTACAGAATCCTTCATGGAAACAAACTGATGTCCAGTCCCCCACCTTTCCATTTGGATAAACAAATATCATAAAACACAAATATGTGCTTGAAAAAGCTGGTGCTGACCACAATCATCATTTTGGTTTCGGGTCATTTGTCATTAATGGTAAATTACTCTTAATCAAATTCATTAACAAAGGATTATGAATACAATACCACTGCAAAGCAAATCAATGCTCCAAGTACTTGTCCTGTCCTCCATGAGCATAATTACTAAATCAATTTGGCTGTGCAGGAGCATTCCTAACTCAAACCTAAGCCTAATTCCGAGGAATGAGGAGGAACAACTGAAGACAGTGGGCCGTGACAGCACTGCATGTTGAACTTCTACATGGTCTAAGTCTTGTGAACACCTCTAAAGTGCCCGTTGCGTGTGCCCTGTGACCCACTGGCATCCAGGTTGCCCTCTGCCTCACGTCCTGTGCTTCCCTGGTTAAGCTCCATGTTCAATGCAACTCTGGAAAATGGACAGACGGATGAACTGGTAGAAATATATCATAATCGGATCAGACATTTGCTTTCTATGTAACTTAATAGGCTACTCCTCATTGTCAACTCCAGTAAATAAGCCTGTACAATAGTTTATAAAATAACCATCGCATTAATATATCCAATAACATATTTTCATTGAAACACAACAGTCTTTTCTGTTAAATATGAATATTAAAATAAAACTTTTTTGCATGCCCTCTGTTTTGTAGGAGGTCCAGGTTTCACTGTGCGTCTTCTGCATCGCCATGCCAACAGTGAAATCACGGCTCACAAGGTACTCAATACTCACAGACGGCTAAGCAGCCTGTGGACCTGCCACCCAGACCCCACTATACATCATTGCAACGTACCTAATCTTAAAGGCTTTGCTGAAAGAGAGAATCTATACCGGAAATCTCGCTGGTGCCACCTGTTGTTAATATAGCTGAATGACACCTCTGAAACCACAGCAAACATTCAAGATAAGACAGCAAAATCAGATTAAAGCTTTATGCATAAAAAACACACAAGAAAACTCAAACGTATAAATAAAAAGCCGTGAGCTCCTTGGATTTGAATTTAAGTACAACTTTTATTAATACTGGAGTAATCACAGTGCATTTTGTTACGTTAGCAGTGTCCAAAGTTAAATGAAAAAGATAAATATTACAGATAAAGAAAGAACTGCCATTGCAGATGTGGAAAAACGTCGCAATAAATTAAATTGGAAGAGAGAGAGGATAGTGTGACAACAGTACTGCAGTGTTTGATGTCAACGGTAGGAACGGTTTTTTTGTTGTTGTTGTAAAAACAGCGCACACACACACATACATCTTGTCACAATAATACTAATTATATTAAATCATTAATAAACAAAACTGTGGCAAAGATCAAGTTCGGAGAAGCAGGTGGGTTGGAAGAAGCACCACGGAGACCACGGAAAGGTCCAGAAAAAGAGACATTTGATTTTTCCAGGGCACAGTCCAGGGGAACTGCCTAAAACTATCCAGATCGGGAAAGGTCAAGGTCCCTCCCCGAAGCGTTTACTTTGACCGTAAGCAGCTCTGCTTCTCTGTAGCCCAGCAGGAGCTGGTGGGTGCAGGATCGACGCTTTCTGACACCGGGGGACAGAATGTGTGTGGGCTGGCGAGTAGGTGTTGCAATGCGCCAGGGCAAATATCACATTCCGTTATCCGCCAGTCAAGCGCTATCCTCTAAGCAGTGTCCATGCTTCGTTACATCAGCGCCTTAAAGTTCAGTACACAGGTACGGAACAAGCGGAAGATGAATGTCGGCAAGACGCCCCCTGCAAGACGTGACCCAATCTCATGACCAATTCCTGCCCAAAGAGGAGAGAGGCTACCGTCACATAAAGCACAGACAGATCACCTAGAAGAAACAACAGTCAAAGACAGGAGTAGTACTGTGTACAGGAACGTTCCCGTTGCCTATGATTTCACTCCAAGTATTAAATGAGACCCAGGAGTTGAGCTCGGACACCAATAAGCACGCAGAGGCACAGTCACGTGTCCATTGCAAGCCAATGAGAGCCATGCGTGTAAGAACGACAGCGGAATTCATTGCGGGGTTACCTTCAGAGTAACATGGTCTGTATACAACAAAACACCACTGAGTTATTTAAGTTATTTTCTTTGTTATCTACAATGTTACACAGCAGAAGCAAATAAAATGAAGTCCTGATGTGATTACAAGGCAATGGGCATGTTTCTTTTACATGGATCGAACTATACGCTAACCTGTCTTGTTTTTTTTTTTTGAAGCAGACTGAAGATAAGTCCAGCTTTGGGATGCGGCATGTTGCTGATGTGAGTGAGCTGTGTGCAGAGCTGAACAAAAAAGCCGCTGTCAGCCGGGTTCGGGAAATCAATTACCGCTAATGTTACCCCGTGAGCTTCATCAGGGCTTAATCAGAGGGGGCTATCTCTTAATGGCACGACACCTGCAGTCAATACAGGTGGGCAAATGGGCGGTCGAATCTGGGGGGAAAAGCCGTTATATTGGTCCTTAATTAGTGTACACTTATAACAGGCCGCTCCTGAAAGCACTCGGGGAGAATGGGCTGGGGAGCGGTGTCACATGTGAGCAGGGACGGTGTCGCCCGCAGGCATCTGCAGCCACGCCGGGATCCCGTCCGATCCATCTTCACCCTTTCGGCCGCTCCGTAATTAAACGATCAAATCCATCCATTATTTTGGTCAAAGTAAATGCAAAAACAGGTGAAAAAGAAAACAAGTCACGGGCAAAATATACTCTCGCGTGATCACTGACCCAACTGCTGCGTTCATTTACTTAAATTTAATTATATGCTCTTTCATTCACTCAAAATACATTAATTATATTGCTGTTCTTGCTCCAATATAGTGGACATGTCCCTTTTCTTTTTTCCCAAAATTCTCTATACAATACTAGCGTCAAAAACATTGGCGACTTGTACAATTAGACTTCATCTTCTCATTTATGTACAAGGTGGTGACCTGTGCTTCGGTGTAATTATATGATTTAACACCTGCTGGCCTCCTGACTAAAGCAGCTATCACCGCTATACCTAGCTGCCGGTCTCCCACCAACCCCACCTCCGACAACACAGACACATTCACACACGTGCAATCTCCAGCCTCCTTTACCCCACACACTCCTCTACCACAGCCAGTTCACAGCACTGAAAAAATGTGCCTGCATTCTTGCATTGCTTTAATCATCCAAGTATTTTAAGTTTCCTCTAAACGCAAAAACAATGTGGGCTCTTGTTTTCCGTCCTTAACAGCGTCTTTCAAACTGTACAGAACATACTTTGGCTTTATATAACGGGATAAAACATCTTTACATCCCCTACATATCCTTGCATAAGAAGGATTCATAGCCACTCATTATCTCACGGAGGAAAGGATCAGTCACAATCTGCTCCGATGCTACGTTTCCGTAAATACAGCAATTTCAGCGAAAGTCTTGTTTTCTGCGGTCCATCTGTATATCTTCTGAGTATCAGAGCTGTTCGGAACAACAGTGAAAGCTCATTTCCTACCCAATCTGCGCGCTCTCACAACCTTCACGGCATGGCTACACCCCAGTAAAACTTGCTCACACAGCAAAATGGGCATCTCGTTCAAGATCCTGATAATGCAGGAAATTACTCCCCTCTACAGAAGTATATTCACCACTTTCTTAACAACCTTAAAATATCCTTCCGCTCCTCTATCTGTAATCTTGCTCTGCATAACACTTCCCTTTCCCTATCGCATCGTATGAATTACTCTGCGTACAACATACTTTACAGGAAACAATCACTACCGCCACACGACACACGATGAGGCCTTACTGCCATCTGGTGGCCTTTATGGGAATTCACTTTCAAATTACCGAAGTCTGCATTAAGACATACTAAAAGGGCCTATAAGACCCACATACGATACGAAGCAGTGTAATAGTCTACATATGCTTTCAGATGCCTTATAATTACCAAAAGGTTATATTTGGGAAAAAAAACAACCCTAAAGGTTTATAAATCAATTTCTTCCAGGAAATTGTTACTCTAGTTCAGCAAAAATCATGGCTAGTTTCATTGCCCATCGTGAGACCATCTGGAGAGGCTTTCCCAGTCTGACAGACACACACACACGGACACAGGCAAAGTGGAGAGGGCTTTTTTTTGCATGATTTCAGCCTGTCCCCTAATAACTTGTCAACTGTGCCTCCTAGGGGTCAGATGTCAGGGGATTTTTGGAGTGCGGGGGTGGTGGTGAACAGCTTGGCAGGAAATACACAAAATACTCCTAAGCAGCTCATCACTCCTACAGTCGAAGTACCAGTGGCATTAATTAGAAAACATGCGTCCATAGAGACTACATTTAGAGAGGCCTGAGCCCTGAATTCTTCATTAATTATTAATATTCATTCATTTCTTTTAATTACTTATTTATTCTTGTTATCTTCACAAACGTTATATTCTCTATAAAGTCAGTGGCACGGACACCTTGGTGCCAGCCGGTCTTGTCCCGGGGCCCGATCACAAAATCCTGGGCGCCGACCTGTCGTTTGAGATGGTCTTGCGGAGCCGGACCCCACGGCGGATCGACACAAGCATGTCCTCTCCCTCCGAGGGTTGGGGGTCTTGCGTGGCATCATCGGGCAGCGAGGGAAAGGGGAACTGGCCCTCTCCCAGGGCGTGAGCACTGGCCACTAACTCACCGATCTTCTCCACCAGGCTGTGGCGGTTGGCAGCGAGCAGCTGGTCCTCCTCGAGTTGCTGGGCGTAGACGCTTGTCTCCAGGCCCCCACCGGACCCCCACATCGTGTTGGGCAGGCTCATGCGCTTCGGCGACACCCTGCTGAACTCAGGCGCACCAGGCGAGGCGTCGTCTGTGTAGAAGACATACTCCTCGCTGCCCGCCCACACCGACGGTCCCGTGTGGCTTGGGGAGTCGGGTACCGTGGGCGTCTTCACCGGCACGATGGGAGGTCGGATGGGGATGGGGCCCGCGCTGGATAGGGTGCGTCTCACCCCGGGCTTGGTAGACGGGGTCCGCCGAATGGTGGCCGTCCCTGGGGTGCCCAGACCGCCTCCCCCACCCCCTCCTCCGGGTGGCCCACCCTGGGCCCCCATGCCGCTGGGCAGACCCGCGGTGCTGGCCGGCCTCTTGGTCTGGATCATGCGCCGGTAGTTCTGGGCGATGTTGCTGTGACGCGGAATGGTGGAGGATTTATCGAAGTCGGCCTGCACCTCCACTTCGGTGTCGCCATTCACAGAGTAGCACTCGTACCCGGACACTGGAGGAAAAGGCAGACAGCCACAAGTTTGACAGTCATTCCAGTCCTTATACCTTCTGCAATTGCTTACAGTCTCACACTGTCATTCTTCTCTTAACAATAGTACTTCAGATTTGACCTGGTGACCTTTTTAAAATTCAGCCCTTTAACTGCTATGCCACCTGCTGGCCCTACTCTGATGCTGCAGTGCAGCAGAGGACTTGTATACCTAATAGCTGCGCCAGGATATGGGTTCAGAAAGGGTCAATGGGATTGTTGCACTGGATTACAGTACAAGAGTGAGGGTGGGCTATGACGGATTTACCTTTAAGCCAAAGAGCTCATAGCCATATTTTAGAGAAAAAGAAACTGCTGACTGAAGGGCATGTTTACTGCTGACAGCTGACCTTTAACTGCATTTTTAATTGCAAAAGGAACAGATTCACATTCATATGATCAAAAGACCATAGTAAGGAAAATATAAGATGAGCAAGCAGAACAGGAGCGTAACTGCAAGTTAAATGACTGAATTACACAGAAAATGAATCTCTGTCATCATTCAGAAGAGAGCTGAAAGGTAGCACAGAGTGGGTATAGTATCTGGCCAATAAACAGCCTCGATGGTAACATTCATTTGGAGTTCCTTAAAAAAACGAATGATGCTTTAATTACTTAATTGTGCACTTTTCATAAATTTTATAGCTTGATTTAATTATATTCCCTAAGGTTGCAAGCTAGTGATGGGAGAAATGGGGTTTGAAAACCCACTGTCAGATTAGCATGAACTGTCAATTACTGCTTGTTATACCACAGCGGTGGTGAATTCTCAAATCTGATTGGTCAGAAGGGTGTTGACCAACTTTGTATAACCCTCACGTCAGCCTGCAGAATCACAGTAATAAATCAAGACATGATTATAATCTTTAATTCTAACTAACGTTACTTAAAATTCCAGATGTAGAACACAATTTAAAATTTAGCAACTGGCAATTTCAGCTAATGGCTGGCTTACAGTCTTAGCAATGGGCAAATTTCAAATTAATGACAGCAGCTTGGGTCATATCTGAGCAAAATGTTTTATCATTAGTGGAAGAAAGTAGTTCTACTAATAAATGAGTTTTTGCCTTGTAGACGTGAATATAAAGTCTTTAGGTAAAAACATGTAAGCCAAATGTGTAGTATCTGTAGTATAAGTGGGTTAATGCCCTCCAAGCTATGCAATAATATTTTAAACAGACATCGGGTGCTTCTTTGCCTCAATAGCCCAGATCGTAATGCAAGCCCACCCACTGTGTGGTTTCAAAGCCTCACTTCTCCGAGTCGGGCTACCGTGTGACGGGATGGCGTCTTCCGAGCAGGACGGCGTGGTGGTCTGCGTGCTGTATCCGCTGGAGAACTGCAGCGAGTCGTGGCTGCTCGTCTGCTGCTCCACGCTCAGGCCTCTCGTCAGCAGCATGGCCAGGTCGCTGGCGGCAGGGGACACCTCCTCCCCGTGCTGGGGAGGGCACGCGGCGTTAGCGTGACAGTGACGTCTGAACGTCACTCATGATTCAGCCATGCTAGGATCTGTCCCTTAGGGAGGTTGCCACTTTTCAAATCTGTAGTTAATCGGCAAATTTAATCACAGGAACCCACCAATGATAAAATGAGCCGAGCTGGGAGGGGGTACAAAATATGTACAAAATCACTAAATGGATTTAGAATTTAGAAAAATCATTTTTCACGGAGGGTTGAGACAAAAAAAAAAAACATTGTGTGGTCTGGAATCACCTCTGGCATTCAACCTGAAAGCAGGTCCTCATCTCAGGACCAATTTATGTCCTTAATCACCAAGCTATCTGCACCTGAACAAATGCTACACTTCATTATGTGTTTTTTTAAAATACTTGGAGCCTGGGAACTGTCCAAACATCCATTAGTTTCACACCATCTCACCAATCTTTAAATAGCAGCACCTGAGTGAAATAGCACAGCTGGACATCTGAATATGAAAAGGCCTTTTTAAAGAGAGACTTTGTGTCCTTGAAAACAATGTTGGCTTTATTAAGGCAAGTAATATAGTACGGCTCTTACTAGAGTACCGCGGCAGTTACCTTGGCAGCAATTGTGGCTGGAGACATTCTAGGTCTCTGAGAATCTTCTGGATGTATCCCAGTGTACGCCTGGGGAGCAGGAGAGGTTTCCGGCTCTCTTAGCCGCTCTGGCGGGTCCTTTCTGCGCTGTAGCGTATTGACCAATGGCTGTTCATAGGGAACTGGTTTGGACCAGTCCTAAAGAATAGGGCAAAGTTATTGAGATTCAGAGAAAACAATGCAATTGATGGAGGGAGTGCAGTGGAGTTTCTGGAGGATTCGTCACATTTGTGTCTGAGGCCTCCTAATGGTTGAATTCTGTATTTGTGTTCTGTCTGCTGAGAATCGTTATACCTATTGCCTGCTCAGGTTAGCAGTTTCTCCCTGGGAGATTTCAGATGACAGAGGCAGGGCATGAAGGTTTGCTGGCAAGCAACATAGACGGAACACAGCTCAAGCAATAAAGTCACAAACGAGTTAATGAGGAGATTACTAAATTAAAAAAACACACACACATTATTTGAAGGACTGAAAATCAAACACACAGCGAAGCAAGCAAACAAATTATTCAAAGAAATCAAAAGAAAGGAACAAACCTTCCAAAAAGGAACCTTTGATGTGGGAGATGAATTATTGGATCCAGGGGAGCGATTATAGGGTAGGGATGCAGACAGTATGAGAGGTAGAGGCTTGATGGAGCCATTGTGAGAGAGAGCAGTGTGGAAGGTAGAGAAGGTCAAGCCAAACTGCAGAATGGAGAAATATGATGGTCAAGGTGAGCAGTATTAAGACCCCAGCAGGGTGAGGAAGGCCTCGTGCCAATTGGCCATGGGGTTCCACCTCTGAAGAAGTAAGGCAGATGACGGGGTTTCAGTGGCCCTCAGCTTTGTATCTGACCTGAGGCCACAGCCATGAGCAGCCAAGAACCTGCATGATGCATCCGGCTCAAACAGCAGAACTGCAGCTCCACTGCTGTGTTAAACTCTTGCCTTTTCACTTGATATATTAAATGTTTATCCTGCTAAAGGCATTTGTACTTAAAAACACTTTTAATGGGACCTTGAAATAATTTTTACGTTATCTGGATTTAGGTCAGAGGGATTTCAGACGAAGAGCTTGCTGGAAAGCTATCCCTAGAACTTTTGAAGAATGCACAAAGTACTTTGCCTTTCTAAGAACTGTTGATAAATATTAGGTGCCTCCGACCAAAGGCTTTCCACTGGTTTATCTTCTTCAGAAAATGACCTTCAAATGCCTTGGTTAGATTTTCATTTGCTCTTAAATGGATTTAATAATCTACTCGTCTCAGCATTTCCTCTATACAACATAGAGTTGCTATTTAGAGATAGACTCCCACAACTCTGGCATTGCCAAGTAAACAAGAGGAGCCAGGCATTGGTTAGAAATACCGCTTCCAAGTGAATGACAGAAAAGCGTCTGAATGGTATGGCTGGTATCAGAATGAGTGTGAATGTACCGTGGAGAGAGGCTATGAATGAGTTAGGAAGAGGATGGAGGTTGTGTTTCCATGGAATTTCACACAAGTAAATGGCAAATGTAAGGATGTTGTACTATGCACAGTCCATGTCTGTGATTAGTTTATGGAAGATCAATGTAAAAAGCAAGCAAAAGCATCGGCAGAACAAAAGACACTAACAGAAAAAAAGCTGCATGAAATTACAGAGCGGCCACAATCCATGAAATCATGGCTGTGTTTGTGTTGTGGTGGAGGGTGAACTGAGCAAGGTGAAGAGGTGTGTATGTGTGTGTGTGTGTGTGTGTGTGTGTGTGTGTGTGTGTGTGTGTGTGTCTGTCTGCGCATGTGTGGTCATATATATATTATATTGTGGGGACCAAATGTTATTTTGATGTTGTGGGGACTATTTTTTCAGTCTCTACAAGGGGAAAATCAATTTTATATATCAAAAAATATGACTGCAATAAAAAAAATCTAAAAATGCCTCATATTTTGTTTGGTTACTTATGGTTAAGGTTAGGGCTGGGAAGGGGTTAAGGTTACCATTGTTGGGATTGGGGTTTTGCCCATAGAAATGAATGGAGAGTCCCCACAAAGATATGAGTACAGGTCTGTGTGTGTGTGTGTTTCCAGGGTGAACTAACCGTGGTAGGCGAGCTGCACTCACTGACCGACTGGCAGGTTTCCGAAGCTTCAGAAGAGGCCGAGCTGGAGGACTTCTGGCGAGAAGAGAGAGCGAGGGTTAGGGAGATCTCACACATCACCTGCAGAACTGCAGCCTTATCACGGCAGCTGTGGAGGCTTCCCATTCACAGGCTGCAGTGAGCGTGACGCCACAACCAGGGGGCGTCCGAATCTCTATCCCACTGTGTATGTCCCTTTCAAAAAACACAATATTCCAGCTTAACGCTAGTGCTCCCAGTCTTCACACGCCCTGTAACCACGGTAACAGTTTGTTTGCTGTACAGCAGCGGAGGGATTCTGCGCTGCTTACCTGGCTGGTGATGTCAGAGGGCATAGGTGACGGCGGTTTTGAGTAGATGTTGGCATCCTGCGATACGAAGCCCGAGTCATGGGAGGACACGCTGCTGAGGCGCTGGGCGCCGCCTCGCGGCTGCTGGGCCAGGCTGCGGTAGCGATAGGACGAACTGGGTGAGTGAGTCTGTGAGCCGCTGGAAGAGCGGGAAGCACTACTGTGGGCGCTGTTTACGCTGCTGTGGGGGTAAGGGAGGGGTCGGGGGCAAGAGACAAGGGACGGGGAAATCAGTGATTGGAGGGGGTTAGAAATGAGCGACAGATAGGCACGAGATGGACAGGAGGAGAAATGAATTGTGGGAATAAAAATTGTGTAGAGCAGTGCAAGTCAAAAGGGGGGAGGGGTTTTAATTGTGATAAAAGATTTAGAAATTTGAGTCAAATAAGAAGGAGGAAAGAAATGCAAAAAATGATGCAAGTGTGAGTGACGGAAAGCCACAAAGAGTTAGATGCCGCCCATGGATGGGACAAATGAAGAACACAGCAAAGCATTGTGGGAAAATGGGTTGAGGTGAGGGGTGAGAGGGAGGAGGAGAGCGCACAGGAGAGACAATGAGAGAGACACAGTGAGACCACAGGACGAGAAGCTGGCACAAAGTTAGTCACTGCAAAGTCCACACAGCAGCTAACAGTCACTTGGCTTCAACACGAGACCAACGAGGATGTGAAAGCTTTAATGGGCACTGAGTCACAGAAATCCTCAGTACAAAGAGAGACCTTCACAGTGAGGTCAAGCAGTAAAGCACAAAACATGAACAGTGGCAAGAGGCTTCTGCTTTGAAATCTGGGAGACATTTCTTAGGGAAATACATATAACAAGCAAAATTTAAAAAAAATTCAATCTCTTCCACAAACCTTAAAATGTCTTTGTTGTAGTAATTTCATATTATGAGCTCAGTAAATCAAAAGCTCATTAACACAGCATTATAAATACACTCCCAGCCCCTGACCCCCTGCCCCCAGCCTTCTAACCTGCACATGCTGCTCTTCCTGGAGCCGGAGCTGCTGGGGGACGAGGGGGGGGTTTGGTAAGACCAGCTGTAGTCGGACCCCTTCAGGTCGTTAATCACCTGCGACAGGGTGGCCAATCAGAGAAGGTGTGTCTGTGTTTTTTGATATCAGTCATACACACGCTCAAAATGATGATGCTTTAATCTTGCTAGTCACAGTTTATTAGGATCAAGTTTCAGTTACCTGCTCACTGGCGGGGGGCAGTTTATGGGGGTCGGTGGTCAGCACCACAAGGTCATCGATAATGCCCTGGAGGTGCGTGATTTCACCCAGCATGGCGATCTCTCCATTCTAAGAAAAAGACCGTAAGGGGAGACTTAGAGGCAGTGGTGAGCAGGCTTCTGCTAATCCGCTAACCACTAATTAGCGACGCTAACCTTTTCCATTAGCGGATTAGCGTTTCTGCTAACTTTGAAAACTGTTACTGGACCAACTAGCTTACACGAAATTTGGTTCCACTAACTGTAAAGTGAATAAAGTTTAACAAGTCAAAAACTTCGTAAACCCTTAGATCACACATATTTATTCCTGTCTGTTATAAGTGTGTCTTCAACGGTCTATCTGGCACGCTATTAGATGACTACGTGTAAACACAAGATGCCATTGGTCAATAACATGTGAGATTAGTCTGGGCTAAATGAAAGTTAACAAAGATAAAGTTCATTTAAACTGGCATACCGTGAATTAATCAGAAAACAGAGGCCTGTATCATAAAGCTGGATTTCTTGCTTAGCCAGATAATTTGTCGGATTTAAGGTACCCTAATTTAAATTGACTCTCTTCATTCACTTACATTTAGCCCAGACTACCTTAAATCTGACAGGTTATCCAGCTAAACAAGAAATCTTGTTTTGTGAAACATGCCCCCAGTTGTATTTTCTGGGTTCTGATTGACAGAGCTGTAGACCAATAAAGAGCTGAGACCCTCCATCCCAGTTCTGGATAAACGGCGCCATGTTAGTACTCCCCAAGCAGCTTCAATGAGGGCAAAATGTCAACATGGGCCAGTAGCAAAAAAGGGTAGAAACGCTTACATCTCACAAACAGAATATCACAGAAAGAAAATTTCAAAGCTAATTTATTCTGGAGATTCAGAATCCAAAGATACCCAGTGGGATATGTCCTAAATATCACCTAGTAATTACTCTAGTATGACAGCTGAGACTTCAGTGTTAAAATGAAAATTTATTGTTAAAATTTTTGGTCTCTAGGGGCGTTTTCAAGGGATTCAGAGCCGAAAGCCAAACCAACGCTGAATTCATATGATAAAAGTTAGTGGTCAGCAGTTATCTTTAGATTCCACTAAATTTTTAGTGGTTTATCGGTTTAGTGTTATCGAATTAAACTTTAGAGTTAGCGGATTAGCACAGGGTCTCCAACTCCAGCCCTGGAGAGCTTAGTTCTCAGATGTTTCGCCACATGTGATTCAACTCAAGTAAAGGTTGGTGATTAGCAGAGATGTAGAATAAGGTGTGTTAAATGTGGAGAAACCCCAGAATGTGCAGGGCTGGGGCTCCCCAAGACTGGAGTTGGAGGCCGCTGGATTAGCAGTTATCGAAAGTAACTTTTCGTGCAGCTGTGCCCACCACTGCTCAGAGAGCACCTACCGCAGTCACCGTGGACCAGTCAGGCCCAGGCCATTTCAACCACTTCATTCTCAACAGAATTTGGTGCATTTTAAGTCCAGCTTTATCCATAAATGTCAAGCCATCATTTTCTTTCCTTTTCTATTCCATTCTACAGACCACAGTCTTCATCCTACCTTTAACAATACATTCTACAATCTGTACATTTTCCATATACCCAGCAGTCTGCAGGCCCAATCCCTACCATAACAACCAACAGTCTGCAGGCCCCACCCTTACCATAACACCCAACAGTCTGCAGGTCCCATCCCTACCATAACATCCAGCAGTCTTCCATCCACACCCCCTCCATAACACCCAACAGTCTGCAGGCCCCACCCTTACCATAACACCCAACAGTCTGCAGGTCCCATCCCTACCATAACACCCAGCAGTCTTCCATCCACACCCCCTCCATAACACCCAACAGTCTGCAGGCCCCACCCCTACCATAACAGCCAGCAGTCTACAGGCCCTACCCCCTCCTTCATATTGAACAATCTACATTATGCAGTATTTCCATCTTCGCCATTTCATATTAGGAATCACCATCTTTTCCATAACAAGGTTATTGTCAAGGCTGATGTTTCCTCATCTTGTTGCCCCTCCTGTCAATACCCTCTATCCACACTGGCCCCACTCTCACCACTACAGGCTGCAGGAAGCTGATGAAGGTGCAGAATCGACCCCTCTCCTCCACCAGCGCCCTGCGCACCGCCTGCTTCTCCATCTCCTCCATCAGCAGGCACATGTCAGTCACGTCCTGCATGGCGCTGTCCAGCTGGGGCTGCAGGTCTCCTCTACCTGTGGAGCGGCCAAGCGGAGGGATGGAGAGAAGCAGGAGGGGGCAAAGAGGGTAAAAAGGTAGGGTGTGGGTGGGACGGAGAGCGAACAGAGCAAGAGCACACAAGGCGCCCCCGGCCCGAAGGCAAGCAGAGGCCAGAAGATGATAAGGTGCAGGAGGAGGAGTGGATGGAGGACGTGAAGCAGGCGTAGAGTAGTGTATGCAGGCGAGACAGTGGGAGCATGAAGAGGGGGAGATGAAGGTGGGAATGAAAGGTGGAGGAACAGGTCAAAGGAGAGAAACCACACGTGGAAAAATAAAGCGTCACACAAGGGAGGAGAAAGGAGGGGAGACGTGATTAGACCCCAATGGGGAAGACTTCCATGGTGCCACTATCAAAATATGGGGAGAGATCTTCACAAACGGAGATGATGTGATGAATGAAGTTTACCATTCGTGATCTTCATAAGAGCAAATGGCAGTTAAATGAACTTGACTGGACATTTTGGGGTAAATATATATAAAATATTATCATGGTCACGCGGTGCAGCATTGCCACCCCCATGCAGAAGACAGGAGCTATACCAGGGCATGATGGGAAAACAAGATGGAGACTACATCAACCCACAATGACTCCTATACTACTGTAGAAATCACATGCAGACAAACGTTACGGTGACCCAAACAGCAACTTTTTGAGCAGTGTTGCCGGGCAACTGCCAACCAGATGACACAAAGGACAACTTCTCCGGATCCGGGTGATCACAAAACGTTGCCCACTGCAAAGTTTTTCCAAATGGGAATTTGTTGCCCAATATCAATGGGAAAGTGCCCAAGGAACACTGGTCAGCAACATTGCTCAAAAAGTTGCCCTGTGTATCGTCACCCTTACTGACTATTTGTAAAGCAGTTCTAAACTGAAATGTCCTCTGTTCTTATTTACCAGTAATGAATTTAATTGATACCTGGACCCACTCATTAATCTGTGCGCTATTGTACTATAGCGGTAATTACAATGAATCAGTGACAAACAGTAATTTATCAATTAGGCATGAGATCATTATTATTTCAAATAAGCTACTGTAGAATAGATTATATTTTTCGTGCAACTAAGCAAACTGAAAGTTGGTGTATTATTGATACCTAGTGCCATTCTGAGAAATCTAGTCCTTTTAATCACCTATATTTTTCTTCCCAGATGTCTAAATGTAGGACAGGAATCTCTTGGCTTCTTTTAACCATCATTCAGACCTCACATTTTTTTCATTTCTATCAGGAATTACATGACCAGCATGTAACCAGTGGGTATTCCTGCGCCACAGGGAGACACATTTATACAAGACTTGATATGGGTGGTGAGATGCACAGCCACGGAGGAAAAAAATGACAATGAGAAAGAAGCATAGCATAGCATAGCATAGCAAGCCCAAGGAGAGAAGATGTACAGAACTTACCTAAGAACTCTAAAGACAGGGAAAGCATTACAGAGGGAACAACGCAGTTAGGGCATCGGTAGATGTAAAAAGAAAAAAAAAAAAAAAAGGGGTTTGGGGGTGGGGATAAGGGAAAAGAGAGAGAGAGAGCTTACACAAGGCCTTGTGTTAGGATTGGCACAGTGACTTTTGCACATTTCTCAACCATTAGTGGCAAACCGAGTGCAGAATCCACACCACACTGACTCACAATCTTAGCCGAAATAACCTCAGAGAAGTAAACAGCAAGATGGAGAGCTGAAGGGAGATATCTGCTGTCATTATGATTACACAACGATATGAGGAAGTACAAACAGAGTAACGGGAGTCTTTGCTTACATACAGCAGCCACCGGGCCCACTAATCAATATATTGTTATATATGCACCATACTCCAAATGGTAATAGACTCAGTATGCTTTGGATATAGATGACTATCAAAGGCACAGTGATCCCAGGCAAGGCAAGACTAACTGGGCCCAATGGACCTATGTACGTCTAGAGCAGAACTATACAATGTGCTACATAGAGTTCAACATCATATAGGATTCAGCACAAGTAGACATTGCACAAGCTAATTCTGAAATACGTAAATGGCTCAAAATGTAGAGACAATTACCTTCAGTGGTCAACAGAAAGTTAGTGCACAACAATTAAAATGGCATGCCATGCATGCATTTTGTGACCACTAGAGGGCAGTGTTTCACTGCAGAGCAGGTTCTCGTCATATTGTGCATCTCCCTTGTGATTATTCCAGGACTGTCTGCAACACTCTCTCCTGGGTCGGACATTAAGGCCATGGAAAGGCCATGCTGGCTAGACCCAAACTGTCACACACAGACTCATGGGAAATTACGGCCGACGCCTGTTGCACTCAACAGGCAACATGATGTGAAATTGATACAAATGGCACTGTTTTCAGAACAGCATTGTTTTGTAGTTGTCATATCGCAAAACCAAACAAAATTACTTTTCTCCATGAGGGTTCAGCTAAAAAAAAAAAAAAAAATCAGTTACTAATAACTCAAACTTGCTGCGGACGATATAAATAATCCAACGGGAAGATGCAGCCTCAGCAGAGGTGCGTCGGGCGAGTAGGGAGTGGCTGGTAGGATGTGCCAGACCCAGGTGGCATCCCTACCTTTCCTGGCCTTCTTCTGTAACTTCAGCGTGTCGGAGGACTTCTTCTTGATCTCATGACGGGATCTCTTGTACTCTGAGGAAGGGGGAGAGTACAGGTATCAAGGTGAGTGGAGTTGGGGCCGGGAAGGTGGGCGGCGGCATGGAGCGGCACAGGGTGGAGCTGAGGGGGGCGCCATGTCTCACCCTTGGCATGATCTTTGTCCATCTGGTTGGCTGTCTTCTTCCACTCTTCAACCCGGTCTTGCTGGGGGGTGATTAGACTCTCCATCAAGGCACTGGAAATGGGGAGGGGGGGCAGTGAGATGGGTACAGA
>JAODKC010000021.1:23648958-23660713 GCA_026777985.1 Mormyrops attenuatus | reverse complement strand
AGAAGAATAGCAACAGGATAAAATTAAATTTTAGACGCTGCTCACTGGTGAGTTGTGCTATTTTTAGAACAGGTCCACGGGCGACTCGTGGTCCTTGGGGGCATCCTGGTGCCTGTAGGTACCATGTTGGTGAACCCTGCTCTAAACCAATCGTTGTTCCTTCTGCCCTCAGAACATTTTTATGTAAATAAAATTCCCATGAGCTAGAAGCTGACCCAGCTAAAGCCCAGGTACCATCTTGATGGGATTTGCCAAGTGCTATAAATCCCAGTTTCCTGGGGGTAATCCAGGCCTGGTCCAAAAAAAGCCAGGGTAAAATCTCCCCCTTCTTTCCTTCAGGGGTGTTTACTCCTACCAATCAGCAAACAGATGGAGGCCCAAAAAAATCCAAGCTTCCTAGGGCTGCAGTCAATCCAACCGAGAATTACTCAAATTAGGCCCGACTACCCCAGGGAATGGTTCTACTCCGACAACGAAGATGTCCTCCATAAGAGGCCTTGGCATTCGCCAGCTATCTTTAAGGACCAGGCAGCCGTCTGCAGGAAAAGCTAAACGGCCCTCTCTAGCAGTACATAGAAGCAAAGCACAGCTAATCAGCACTCTTTTCTAGCCAAAAACTCATTAGCATCAATTTTTGGATTTGCAAACATGCCATAAACCCGATCAACAAGGGGCCTTCCATATCATTTACATTTATCTGATGCTTTTAGAGAAAAGCAACTTACAGTAGAGGGAAGGGTATCAATTTCTGTGTGCTCCCTGGAATTTGAACCCACAACCTTTGAGTCATTAGTGCAAAGCGCTGCTTACTGGGCTATAGGATCATTCCCCATGGCCCCCATAAAGTCACCTGCCCTAGTTTGCACAGTTAGTCACCTGCTACCCCTCAGGCTCCTGCCAATTAGGGGTCATCGTTTGAAATCACATCCAAACACCTTTTGCCACTTCAGCTTTTAACACAGGACCTGATGAACACCCCAGTATTCCCTCTGATCCGTCTCAGCTCAGTACCAATTAGAGTGGATCATTTGATTTCATGCAAACGAGCGTCATACGCACGGACTTGCTGGCACACGGTGTCCCGAGAGCGGCTCCATTCATAACACATTCCTGACTGCCTCACGGCCCTTTACCCAGCAACAAGCCCGTTTCTCAGCCTTAGCGATGCCCTCTGTTACAGCTCTGTATACCCAGAGGCGGAGAGACTCCCAGGCAGTACCATCCAAAGGGCAACCATGGCTGCGCATGGAGGTGTCTGGAGCCAATACTTCTCTTGAACATCCCCTAAACACCTCATGTTATCGGTGAACCAGCAGGGAGCATCTAACCCATCACATCTGTGTAAGTTTGTTCACAAGACTCCTGACCTGGAGGGTGTTCCACAAAGCAGGATATCTCAGTTAGATGGATTAAACTAAGCTAGACGTCATGACTGTCCAATAAGAATGCTCCTTACTTAAACTCTTATCAGACAATCATTACTTCTAGCTCTATCTGAAAAATCCTGCTTTGTGGAGCCCCCCCCCCGTTTATTTTGAAACACACAATGTCAAGTGAGGGTTGCTGCTCCACAAACAGCCCAGCCACTGCGGTAAAACACGGATGGAACACAAACCTCACAAAATTGCTAAGCCAAGCTAATGTAAAGCAAACTAATATAAATTAACAGCAGTTGTAGTGATGTATGTCATCTGTAGTATATGTAGTAGAGCTTCTGTTGCTTAACCCCCCCCAAAAAAAGAATCTGGTGACGAATCTCATTGTTCACACATTGTAGTGCACAGCTCCATACCCTGACATGAGAAACATGTGCTGAGCATCATCAAAATCCATCTGGCAACACTTTGGGCCAATATTACATGTAAGCTAATATTCGACTTTAGCTTCTTGCTAGTTCCTGGCTAGCTCCATGCTGCAAGTTAAATGCTGCATAAATGCTCCAGACTAAAACAACAAAGGCAACAGTCAAAATATTAACGAAAAGCCTCAATGTTTGCCGTCCCTGGCCTGTTCATCCTCGCCTGGGGATAGGCGGCCACCCTGCAGAGCTCCCATGATGCACTGAGTATTGATTTTTGCACATGGAAACATCCTGTGGTAACGATTCTCATTACTGGCAATGAGTGAGTGTGAATGAGTGAGTTTGACTGGGCAAGTGAGTACAGAGAAGCTGGAGCTGCTGATGGGGACTAGAGGCGCTGGATCAGTCCTCTGTGAGTGCAACGACCCTAACATAATCAGACACACACAAACCCCGGAGAGGAACCTATTTTTCTCTATCTTATTTTCCAGAATTTCCTATGTGCATGTGGACGTATGTCCCCAAATGGGCAGTGGTGTGTGGCTCAGCGAGTTAGCTGTGATCAGATGATCGCTGGTTCAAGTCCCTATTGGGCTCTTGAGCAAGGCCCTTGACCCCCGCCAAAATGCTCCAGGGGTGCTGGATAAATGGGCTGACCCTGTGCCCCGTTGCCGAGCTTTATTCTAAACTCTATATATGTGTGTGCGCATGTCTCGAAGGACAAGAAGACATATGTGAAAAGAAGCATTCCAATGTACTCATACTCATGCATACGGCAAATAAAAGACTCAACACATAACACATCCTACTCAGACAAACATATGGATACAAACACATGCACGTGTCTGAACCAGAAAAACAACACACTTCTCTGCTCTCTCTCGCTTTCACCAACATGTGGGCATTTACACATATAAACACACCCAGGCAGTGAGCCCTGACATGGGTCATGGTCGCAGCCTCTGATCGCTTTCTCACACCGAAGCTGATTCATCCCCTTTGATCTCTTTCTTCTGCTGCTGCCGGGAGCCCTGCAGCTGACGTTCTCAACACAGAGAGACGTGGATTAACTCGAGATAAAGACCATATGCACGAGAGGCGCCGATCCACGCCAAGCGCTCCATGCCAGCTTTTAGCTAAAACCTCCCAACCAAAAGATCAAATCTAGAAAACCTGCCACTAAATCATCAAAATGCCATCATCACATCCATCAAACAAGGGCTCCTGCTGGATACCATCACTGTATACAAAGTTTATCAGTGTCAATTCTAGATATCCTTGGTAATATCCATGGTTCGCGTGTAAGCACCATGGATATGATAATACATTTGGCTGAATCTCTAAGAGGCTAACGGCCCAGATTCACAGTTGATATGCAGTAACCTAATATAGCCCAAGAGGCCAAAATGCAGTGAATACATCGACCGTCTAAGAGCCAGCAGACAGGAGTGGAATGGCATTACACAATACAGAGTCAAAAACGGAACATGACATAACAAGAGGTCTCATGATATCCATTGACTCTCTCATTGGCTTTCCAGGAAGCCGGCCCTGTTGGGGTCTCTGGGGAAATGTACCTGGATCTCAGTGAGACGTCCTGCTATGTTAAGGCTGAGGTGTTTATGACAACATGCCTGGCGCAGCTCGCAGGAGGAAGAGCTAACCTTTCGCATAGTGTCGCAAGCTTTGCAAGAGCTGCTGTTTTCTCGTGCCCTGACCTCACCTCCACCGCCAAGCCGCCCTGTCTGCCCCCATCCTGACGGAAAGGAGGGGACCCCCAGAAGGGAAATCCCTCTATTCAGCCTCTCCTGCTCTGCCTTTCCTGCCAACATGATGTTTCCTAAACACTATTCTTCCAGGAGACAATGAAGGATGGGCTTTAACCTGCCCAGGGTGCAGTGCGACAAAGGTGCATTTCAGCACGCCCGGGGGAGCGCAGTGGCTCTCCAGCTCACCTGTCTTCCATCTCGCCCTTCTCTCTAACAGGCACGACAAGCTGCATCGCCTGGGAACATCCCACAAGGCACCTGCATACTCGCACTCAAATCTGCTTCCTTGAGCCCTCTCAGCCAGCATCACTCAGCCTCTCAATGGGTATCCACTCCACCCCTCCTATGGACAAAATAACAGGCCACATCAAAGGGCCTGAATCACAAGCCACATCCAGCGCCCGGAGCAGGGCATTTATAGCACTACCTGCCAACGGTTATTAGGCTTTTCATGGGTGTTAGCAGCAAATGTTTCTAGTTTAGGTGGTTGTCTGTGCTCCTCAGGACCCAGTCTCTCCGTCCGGAACGTTCCATGTCATTTTTACATGGGCGTAGGGTTGTTTGCCTGCACACCAGATTTTTGGAGGGATTCCTGCTGCCCGTCTGGTGTATCCATAAAGCTGGGTGGCCTCACATTATTTTGATCACACTACCCCGGGAACCAATTCTTTCAGCCTGGTCAACCAACACCAGACCAGGCCTCTGGCCGGCTGGTCGACGCCCAGCGCGGGCCGTCACTTTATTCCATCTCCAGTAACGGGCTCGTTGCATTTGAGCCATCTTCCTGTGCGTTCATCATCACTATGGCCACACTCGTTACTCTAACCATGTCACTGATGCTTGGGGGGGGGGGGCACTGCCAGGGTTCGTGTGCGGCGTGTGTGTCCAGAACGCCAGTCCGGATCCAGCGTCGGTTTCTGCATCAATGGTGGTTACGGCATGGCATGTGAGAACAGCTGGCACTAAGATAATGCTGGTTTGGTGAGAATGAAACAGTGAATTATATTTTATAAGAACGAGCAATTAGAGTATATAGTGACAGAATGCTTCAATATCGCAAGTAGGAAAAGGTTCTTTGCAGGCATATATATTGCTCTCAGCACACGGGTCCCCATGTAGATTATATATAAAATCATTTAGCACACCCTTGCACTGCATGTCCCTGTAAACACATCATTTCTATTGTGTTCTGTGTATATTGTACAGTGAAGTGCTGGTATTAAGTGTTGTGTTGCTCTGTACTTGATGTTTGGCACCAAACCACAACCAATTCTGGTATGTCGGCAATAAAGCATCTGAGTTCATATAGATTAAGAGACGCCATACAGGGATAAGGGCAGCGTAGGGTGTGGAGAGGATGACTGTCGTCAAGCGGCCTGCACCTCCATTAACTTTACCTGCCCCTTATAATCGGTGGTTATATATGCCTGAATTCTGCTCTCTCTCACCACCGGTAAACACACGCTGACCCTGACTGCTCACCCCACAGCCAGCTGCAGATCTTTCCATAACCAGTTTTGTTCTGTGTTGTACTGAAAACCACTGTCCTGTTTGCATTCCTCTTTTCAGCTTTTGTTAAATCTCCACCCTGATCCTCAAATACTGGCCCTATTCTTGCCTCCCATCCCTGTACCACACGCTTCTGTTCCTACAGGTGAGTCATTAAATCAATCGAAGCATCAAACCCGAAATTGGTTCCTTAACTGCAGATGCGTCAACATGTGAAATGACTCTGTCTATTCAGGGACAAGGACATCAATGAGCCTCTAGAAAAAGTCTATAGATCAGGTGCTGTTTGCCGAATAGGCTAAGCCCTGCTCAGACAAGCCCCTCCACCAATGAGGGAGACTTCAGCTTGGGCAGCAGTGCTATTCTGAGCCACTGGGCCGGGCTTGGTCTCGTGGGTGTGTGGCTGGGGCGGAGGCTGCTGTCGAAGAAATAAAGCACAAGGAACAAAGGCCAGTGAGGTCAATATCCTGAAAAGTGAATGAGAACAATGTGGTCCTTTTAAGTGGCAGAAAAGATGTCGTAGAGATGTAGTGGGTGTTGTGTTTATTCCTGGAGGCTCATCAGAAATGGTGTAGGAGTTGTGTTTTTTTTTTCTCCTGAAGACTCAAGGGAAGGGAAGCAGAAGTGTGGTAAGTGAGGGTCTTGATCCTTGAGGAATAGATAAGAGGAGATGTTGTGGTCCTGCAGACTCAATAGGAACTAAGCCAATACAGCCAGACAGAGGGGCTGCTAATCTCATGAGTGCATGCTGATCCTCTCAGACACATGCTACACCTTCCTCCTACTCAGCCACTCCGTCAGCACCTGAGCAACATTAACTTCTTGGGGGCGGTTTGTCACAAATCAATCAGCGGCCGACAGGAGAGCCTGTTGCTATGGCAACGTCGACCCCGGTTCCCAGCCTCGATTCTGCTGTCGGCAAGCCTGAAATGGGGGAGAATTTCACCAGACCAGCGAGAGTCGACACCTGACACGTTCACACGTCGCTATACCCGAAATTGTGAGCCCCAAAACAGAGCAGGGGTTACATAAAGACCTTGGTGAAGCAGGGGGCAGCGATGAAGGGATGGGGGGAGACCATGTGAGCAGCAGGGAAATGAACAGAGAATTTGAATGAGTGTGATACACAGCAACCCCCGTCCCCCCCCCGACAAACACATGCTTGTGTACACTTTCTAAAAAGACCTCCATTCATCGGCACAAAAACACAAGACCACACACATTGCACCGCACACACAAATTTGCCCACAATTACAGCTCAAAAACTACACATCATAATTATTTAGCATATGCTTTTTCATTTTATTTTATTGCTGAAATAAATATATTTTTATTCTTGTGGCATACAATTGAGAAAGCAGGGCCACTCTCAGGAACAATTGGGGGTTAAGGGCCTCGCTCAGGGGCCAAACAGGGAAATCACTCAGCCAATTCTTGGATTCAAACCAACAACTTCTGGATCACAGGCACAGTGTCCTAACCCACAAACCACCTCCATATACCTGAAGACACCTTTACAGTCTTACTTGAATGACCACCAAGCTGCGTTCTCAAGGTTAATCCACAATAACCAACCTGCTGTGATTCATATAAAATCATTAGTCACCACATTTACATCATCCCGTCCCATTACTTACAGTAATTATACCTGTCAGCATGCTGCCAAACGTAAAACTGCACCCAGAGCTGGAGATTGCTGGTTATTGATGGGTGACGAAAGACCATGATCTGCTTGGTAGTAAACAGTATACACTCTCTGTATACTTCCTGGTTCCTGGTTCCAATATCCATCCCATAATAAGGTTGGGAATACATTGCCGTGTTATCTCATGACTTGTTTTTCTTTTTTTTCCTTTCTTTTTGAGTTACTGAATATCGCGGCTTTCGGCTGGAGTCCCGAACACAGCGGCAGAAACATCTCCCCGCATTTTCATGCAAATATGCAACCACAAGGAACATTCAAGAACAGCCATTGTGTTGACAAAGTACAAGAACGCTTTATTTTCCATAACAAACACCCACTCATAGTAAATTCAACTGAACTGAATTTACATGTCTGTTTACTTTGATGTTCTAAGTGGAAGCAGGACATGTTAATAGCATATACATACGACGACATGCTACATTAGTATGGTATACATACTAACCAATTGTGGGCAGCAGACTAGATCTTGCAGAAAGTGAAGCACGTGCAGTGTAGTGCATAGATATCTAATTCATTTGCATAAGCATAAGAACAATACCTGAATAGATGTGTATATATCTGTTAAAAAGCAACCTTGTAGTCTAAGGACATTGGGGCTATTCTCAAACAGCAGAACATTTCAGGTTCCTAGGAGAAAGAACTGAAATTTCTCATTTTTTAAATCCCATCATCCCCTGGGGGAGCAGCACGCCACTCTACTTTGCCTAAACGTTTCGGAGGGTCCAGATGACTGCGAGAGGGTGCAGCCTCACCACATATCTGTCCTGAAACGAAGGGTAGGTGGCTTTCATTTTGGGAATGCCTAAGAAACACCGTGACCTGTTATTAATCAAATTCCCAGATGTGCTTTCCACTCTTAGGGTACTTTAATGGCCGTTGTCTCTGTTCCCCTTTTCTCTCTGCCTGATTCCGGGCGCCCAAGGCCCATTGGCCTTCTCAACAGAGTGTCTCCATGGCAACGTGGGAGAAGAAAACCTGCAGAGTGATTTGGATACCGGCGTCATCTAGAACATGTTTATCCTACAAAGCCCCTACCTTAACCTTAACCCCTACCCAGCCCTAACCTTAACCAAAAGTAACCAAACAAAATACGAAACTTTTGGAATTTTAATTTTTTTGATTGCATTCACAGATATTTGTGGGGACCCGAAAAATGGTCCCCACAACTTAAAAAAAAATAGGTTTTTATTACATTGTTGGGGACATTTGGTACCCAGAAAGTAATATAAACCTAATCCACACACAGATACACACACACACCTCACCCTTCCTCTATTCCCCAACTGAACTGACGTCATGCTCCATCCAGCGTACAGAAGCTGGCAGGTCCTTCTTGCTGGATCTGGGTCTCAAAGTGGCCAAGGCGTGACACCAGAGTCGTTATGACACATAGTTTCAGTCTGAATTGGCAAATGGCATCTTCCTTTCAAGAAACACTATAGTAAACACCATTTGGAGACCATTAAGGCTCTGAAACACAACAAGTCAAGTCATTCTGGTAATGATTATCCTGACGGAGGCTCTGACATCCGGGAATGTTTCATTTGGCATGCTTTAAGAGTTCAGCTCCTCCTAGAAGACTGCAGGTGGCCTGTGAGCATTTGCAAACAGCAGGATGGACTGTCCCCACCCATAGCAATGTCTCAGTATAAGGCCATTAACTCATTAACTAATTTACTTATGCTACAGGCATGCAGCTCTCCTAAGGTGAATGTGTGTATGGAAATCGTCGGATTACATGAGGACTGAGTTCTAGTTCCCAATACCGTAAGATATGATGAGGAACCCCAAACCTAAGTCATCTCAAAAACAAACAAAAATGGACTGAGTGTCAGAAATCTGCTTTTCAATTTCATCTGTGTGTCTGTAAAATAGTGTGTTAAGCTGCACACACACAACGCACATATGTTTTTTTTCTTTGTGACAGGAAGAGGAAATCCTGAGGGAATTCCGCACCCCAGGCCAAGTAGAGAAATGAGAAATTATAGACTAATCTCATTTGCCAGTTGCCAGAGAGTTCATCTTTGCCTGAAAGTTAAAACACTCATGGCCTAAATACCAAATTGCTCATGCACTCAATTCACAGACAGTTGGCCCATCAATCCCAGCCTAACCAGCAAGGGACAGAACAACATTTGGCTTCCAAAACCTTACAATCCCCTGGTTTGGACCTTTGCCATCCAGTTACGCGTTAATAAATAATAATTTTATCATTGTTGCGAGTCAGATGACGCAATATAAGACACAATCTAATTGTCACCTTGGTTGCTACGTATCTCAACTGCATCCATATCCCACAAGTTCTAAAGAGATCTAAAAAAGAACAAACCATTACTAACAAAGAACAGCTACACTCATATTATAGCCTTGTGTTTTGGAACCCGAGGTCTCCTACCTATGTTACAGTAAGAGCTATTTCTACAAAGAAAATAACCAGGGAAGCTACATATCTGATATACTAGATTACATCAACGTAGCAGGTGGGGTGAGTAGCGACGGTAAAAAGTGTCGTGTTGATGCTGGAGTTTGCCGACTTGCTTAATTGGTCCTGTTTGGGAGCTACTCATTGGCTGGCGAGCCACTTATTGCCAACCACTGATCTAAACCTTTATCTATGCAAGTATGCAACTGCAACCTGAGAGTGAAGCCAGGTTCTGCATATTTTGGCTGCTTAACATGCCGCCCAAATCCCCATCCTGTCGCCCGTGCTCCAAGCCGCCACCCTGCTAAAATCACAGTCTGGCAATGCATTCATGACAAATTATTGACTGCTGAGCCAGAGGGTCCCCTGACCTGTTGTCAATGCAAACACAGTCCATCCCCCAGGGAAAGGTCAAGTGAGGACTTTCAACAGGAGCAATCAAAACAGAGAGATAACAGAAGCTCAGAGGAGAGGCCGGTGCTACAGACAACATCGGCGGCCAGGCTCAGATGGGCACATGGATTCAGAGGGAGCCCCCTGCAGCAGAGACAGACCTTTGATCTGGTCAAGAACCACGGAAATCAAGGGGCACTGGAACCTGAACTTGGGGGGAAAAAGGGCATCGGATTATACATTCCGTCCTCCCTTGCGGCAGGGTTAGTGCCCGGCTGTGCCATGTATCCACGGATCCGGCCCTCTCCGGGGCTTGTGTCCGGAGAAAACTCAATCGCTGGCACAACAACAGCACGACACTGTGAGGCCACGGCGCCTCATAAACAGAATTATTCATGGAGCCTCTATTCGTATCCCAGCATGCATCTGAGCGTTTTCCGCCCCGCACAAAAACATAGGCTCTGTGTGATCTCCATTTCGCCCGCTATGATAGCTGTGACAGGGAGACAATATTTGTGATTGGGCCAATGGGCAATTACAATCTGGCATTCCTGGAAAAGAAAATTGCACATTTTTTTTTTTTAGTCGTATCGCTTTTTCAGACTAATTCAAGAACAGTCACTGAGTCACTCCTGCGCTTCGGTGCTCAGAAGTGAGAAAGCGTCTTGCTCACACATTACACGTCACCAGCTGCGGCACAATTCATTCAGTCAAACCGTCCACGACATCCCACACAAGTGATAACTCAGAAATGTCCCCAACCAGCAGCACTGTGAGCAATATATCAATGTTTCAGGCGATTTAAAATGTGTTTATATGCAAGCAGGGTAACTGTAGAAGAAAGAATCACAGAGGGGAAGAGTGGGAGAGAGAACCTGTAATAAGGCTTTAATCAAAGGAACAGGCATAAGCATTAAAGATAAAACAGCTTTCCATCTTCCTCAGCAATAATTCGCTGGGACATTTTCCTGGCAAGGCCTCCAAAGCGTTTAAATCCATGCTACAAACACACACAAACAAGAGCTGAGAGAAAGCATGGACTGGCAAAATGGTTAAAAAAAACAGAATGTAAGCAGTCATGTAAATCCCGGGGTGCCTCGTGCGATTTCAGCAATAAAATGTGCAGTGCTGAGTCTGCGCGCCGTTCCCTGGTGTGGGGACATGCAGGTGTGTCACGCGACTCACCTCAGGCTCCTCCCCCTGTACATCAGTACCGGGCATGAATGGAAATCAAGTCATGTGATTGGAGGCAGCCAGTACATTCAATGTGCTTTTCATTTGAAAGTATCTGGAACAGGCCTGGGGTACCACAGTGTTTTGATCCCCCAGTTGAGCTCATTCTGCTTGGCTGAACAGCTCCTTATATGGCTTCCTGTTTTATGTGGCCGGGCCCACAGGTCTGTAACTTCTTAGGTCTGGGATTCCGTCTGGAAACTTTCACTTAGACACGATCTTACACTAAAATAAAATCCCTGTAACATGTTTAACAGTGTCCAACTTTTCTCTTCAGTTTTGATTTATTTACTAAAATTACAAATATTATTGCTGGTCATTGACACATATTTAAAATTATGGCAATTAAGTTACAGGCTGTACTGGTGAGCCTGGGGATCAGGCTCAACTTTCCTGTCATGCGGCAAACAGTAAACTCAACGACCAGATTTTACAAGCGTTTTGGTTCTGTATTGTTTGACCAGTCGTCCATCTATTCATTGGCACATCTGACTCCAACCTCCACCTTTAAAATAAGGTGTACCTTATATTTAGGGCTTTAGGGGTTTGATGCAAATGAAATTCAAGCACGTAGGGACACACTCAACAGGAATGCTGTAATAATGATGATAATATGTATAATTGTGTATGTTCCATTCAGGATGCTATACTCACACATGCCAAAATGTGAACTCAGACATCTACATAAGAACATAAGAAATTCACAAATGAGAGGAGGCCATTCGGCCCATCAAGCTCGTTTGGGTTGAACTTAACTATTACCTCAGAGTTGTTAAAATCATATCTAGCTCTGATATAAAGGAACCCAGGGTTTTAGCTTGCGCTACACTTGCAGGAAGACTATTACATACTCTAACTACATGCTGTGTAAAGAAGTGCTTCCTCAAATTCATTTTAAAATGTTCTCCCGCTAATTTCCACTT
>JAODKC010000021.1:23597210-23639454 GCA_026777985.1 Mormyrops attenuatus | reverse complement strand
AGTGCACTTGGAAAGACACTAAAGAACCCCGAAGATGGGGATGTCTCACCCATACCACTCTGCACATATCCCTCTTTGCCAAAAACTGCTGAGTTTCGGGGGGGGCATAGGGGGTAGGCAGGTGATGCTCCATAGCAACAGAGAATCCCACGGAGCAGTGCGAGGAATCCATGGTGGCCTTTCTATCACATTCACTCTGACGGGGACCAGCCTGGCAATGCAGCATCAGATTACACTTTACTCCTTCACTCTTAGCCGTACATACATGGGGCAAACTATTACATAATCCGGCATCGACAGAACAGGCAAGAAACGGACTCAGTAAACAGGAAAGCCTTCACAGGACTGATGTCACAAAAGACACGGGCACACAGAGAAAGTTGCGGACATCACTTGGTTTCCAGAAGGCTGCCATGCTGAGATAAAATGAGTCCTTTGGAGTTGTCTGTTTGAACATTTAATTCCACTGCAACAGTACCACATCCTGTGTGGTTTAAATTATTAAACTTACAACTTAAAATGCTATGCAGAGAAAAAAAAAACAGAAATTGCTGAAGGTCACTAACCTCTCTAACTAACTAACTTCTCTAAATCTTGTCAAGGTTTCTTCATGGGTCAAAGGTTATTTGAGCGCACACAGACGTTAGGTACAGGATAAGCCTGACTCGACTGAAGAGAATATATCTAATGCAGTATTCAGAGCCTGCTGTTCAGGAAGAAGTTCACTGCTGTGTTTTGTCAGGAAGCCAGAATTCAACATCAAGCCAACTAAGGTACCTTCAATGAATATAAACACTTTTCCCGTGCAATTACTTAACTGCTGTTATCCTGACATTTGCTGCCTAATGAAAGACCTCCAGAGTAGAAAGGAAATGAAGTCGATGCAGTAGGCCGCCGCTGTGAACATGGCTGTATGTTTTGCCTTTAGTTAAGCCTAACTTTAAGGGGTAGCACCATAGGGATTTTTTATTGCTTTAAATAAAACCCTCAGCGGAAAGGGGGCCCCCCCCCCCCCCCCGCAGTGGGAGGCTAGGGGACGGTCAGGAAAAACAGCTGATTCAGATGGCAGAAGTTTCAGGGCCGAGAGTGAAGGGTTGCTGGCGGACCGGGCCTGACAGTTTCCTACATGCTAATGAAAAATTTAAAAAATAATAATAAACTGTTCCTGGCAGGACCCCAAGGCCTAAGTCAGAGACCTCAGAGGTCCTTGCCAAACCTTGACACCCTGGAGAGAACCTTTGCTCTGTCAGCTACACGGCTATTAAAGACCCCCCACCGCTAACCGGGTTTCATCTGACAGCATGGCATCACCACAGTCTGGGCCGAACCTACCTTTTCAGGGGGCGCAGGCCAAGCTTCACTTGGGATGCCCCCCCACCTAGAATACTGATGATCATTTCTCTTCCTGCACAACGCAGGTAATTCGGGGGCCTTAGGCGTCCAACTGGTCAGGCCTATAGCGAAAGCTGGCCCTAATAACAGTGTTAAGCCACCAATGCAAACCACTGTCTTTTCTCCAGAATGTCCTTTTGAACAATCCAAACAGATGTGGGTTCTTTGAAATCAGCGCTGTGTGGTACGTAGATGACTGGCGAATGGCATCATTCACCAGCGACATAATGGCGCTGAGCCACATCACAAGCGTCTCGTTCACTGCGCCCCCGCTACCTGAATGAGATAATTGGCCTGCGCTCTCCTCCCCGATTTAAAAGCTGGAGCAACTTCATGCACTGGTCACCTCAGATGACATCTGGACAAACAGGGTTGGTTTGCTGAGCCCATGCTACACTATACATGCACATTCATCTGCTGACACACTTCAGATTGCATTGGTGTGTATTTCAGTTAGGCTTTCATCTTAATCTAAGGACCATTTTGGGGTGTCGTCATGAGCCAACCCACTACCCTTAAAACTTCTTCTGCTTTTTATTAAGAAACCTTGGAGTTTTTTGGAACGTATTTCCCATGATTGAGCAGTCCCAGTTCCGCAAAAGAGCACACCACACCTTATTGCAGCTAGGGCTGATTCACTCCATTTTCCTGGCGCACTTAATTTGCTGAGTCTGGGCTAAAATAAAATTCAACTTGTGGCACATTTTCTGTCGGTAATGAGTTTTAGGTCGCTTCCCATGGCCAAACATCTACCCTCTGGTCTTTCAAATTGTCCTCTACTACAATAAGAAATGCTAAGACAGGATTTGTGCTTTACTCCAACAATAAAGGCTTTACACATTTTAAATGCTGCAAATGGCCAAGAAAGAATTTAAATTTTGCTAAGAATGGGTATTTATTTATTACACCCACATTTTTGTGCAATGTTTTACATGGCGCTTATTTACAATGGAATTGTCCAATTTCCTGCACTGGGAGAACATATTAAAGGGAACCCTATTAGGGGGCACTTTACCAGCATATAATAAGTTTCAATCACTTTAAGACAGTTATGAAAATGAACCTGAGAACCTGGAGGAAGCAGCCACTCTTTAGAAGGAACACTACACCCACCAGTGTCACAACAACTGTCACTCGGTCTGGAGAGGAATTTCTAGTTATGGTGTCAGAGTCCCTTCCCTATAAATACTGAAGTAAAGAAAACTCACATCTGGCACATCTGGAGAAGGGAAAACTCTCACGCTCGCACACATAGCAGGCAAGCATACCCCGGGCACAATTAATTCTACCAAACAAGCACACCCGCATCCATTCCACCAAACAAACACACCTGCATCCATTCCACCAAACAAACACACCCGCATCCATTCCACCAAATAAACACACCCGCATCCATTCCACCAAACAAGCACACCCGCATCCATTCCACCAAATGAAAACATCCACATCCATTCCACCAAACAAGCACACCCGCATCCATTCCACCAAACAAACACAACCGCATCCATTCCACCAAACAACATCAAATGTGCGGTTAAATTGCCGTATTTTCCACATTCTGATCAAAGCAATTCTCTCCATTAGAATTACTACCACAGAGACACTGTCATCCCGCTCCTGTTCTGCAACAGACAGGCAGTCAGACAAGGAAGGCTGTAATTTGTCACGCAGCCCAGATACACACAGTGCAGTCCACAAAGGCAATAATCTGCAAATCATGTGCTGGAACCATCCACACTTCAATTAAATACAACTAGCATGTCCAACATTAGAGGTATTGTTCAAAAACAAACAGAATCATAGTTCTTCTTTCCACCTGCCAAATGAATGAATTTTTTTTTCACTCAAAAACAGACTTTATACAAAAGACAGTGATTGACAATAAACTAGACGCAATCAAACCACTGTCCATTAACTGAGATTTCTCTTACGCTGACATCTCCTCCCTGGTACTTATTATGAAGGCACATCATGAAGAGTAGCACTGTGCTTAGGATGGTTTATAAATGGAGTTTTTCTTAACGGAGCCTGCAATAGAATCATTACCCAGGATCCCCATTCCCTGGCTCCACAAGGACTGGCAGTACATGCGAGTTTTAACAGAAACTGTTTGTCTCGTGGTGGAGGTGAAACAACTCCTGTCTGAGGCCCTGGCACCCAAGCCTTATGGTGCTTTTCCACTACCGCCAAGATCTGAGCCGTACCCAAGCTTTACTGAGAACCGGCAGATTTCCATCATACAATATGTAAGCTGTACCCGAGCATGGCCCTGCGTACTAGCAGGGCCGAAAGCTTGACCAAGCCAAGCTGGTTGCATGACTACCATCTGATTGGTTGAAATGCACAGAGATACCGGTGTTATGCGCATGGATTATCTGAAGGAAAAAGCATATATTCTATATATTATTAACTATTAGTAATATCACTCATTGAAATGTATTGATGCATTCCCAATAACTCAGAACATGAAAATTCCCAACCACCTACTTAAAAAAGTACCATAGAACAGTATTTCCCAACCCAGTCCTCGGGGAACCCTGGACTGTCCACGTTTTTGCTCCCTCCCAGCTCCCAGCCAATCAGGAACGCTGAATACCTGGTATAGGTGCACTGGGAGCTGAGAGAAAGCAAAAACGTGGACTGCCGGGGATCCCAGAGGACTGGGTTGGGAAACACTGCTATAGAACAGCTAAATGGAATGGATTCTTAATGCAAATTTACTCAAGCGAATGCTAATTCCGCTAGTGTTTGATGCTAACATAAAACTGCAATTCTCACAGATGTGCTAGAAAATTAGGAAATTAGCGGACAGTAAATCATGATGTACAGCATGTGAACAGTAAAGCATCTCTTCGGTTGTACGTCACTGTCACTCTCCAAGCCCGGCAGCGCCTTTACCAAGCTGACCCTTCTGCACTGGAAAACCGAAGAGAGCTGGAACCGTGCTGTAACTAGTCTCTCTTTGCGGTATGGCTCAGGTGCGGCTCGGTTCCTGTATGCCAGTCGAAAAGCAGCATTAGGTCCAGGCAGAGGGGGAGACGGCAAAGATACACTGTAAAACATGGAGACGCAATTGTAAATCTCAAGCTGTTTCTGTGGCATAGTGTTATTCACCAGACCAACAGTAACGTTATTCAAAACAGCTATCATGGGTACAGATCCGCACCCTGTTATAACTATCAAGCCCCAAGCATTTTCATTAATCCTATCACTTTCACTCCTGCTTTCCAACGCGTCCAGCTAGCCTGCTTCTGTGGGCCTGGCCGGCTTATTATTCATCAACAAACCCCAGGTCACATGACCGCCAGGAGACAGGCAGCTGCAGCCTTGCCAGCTGGACCCCAGCATTTACAGCATTTCTCAGCCAAGCATTGGAGGATTCTGGGTCCTTCCAACCTCCACATTCATCTTCTTCCCAAATTTTTGTGTTAAAATAGGATAATTACCAGAAGGGCTTTTTAATTGTCAAAGCAGGATTGGGACTTGCCTTTTGCTGGCAGAGCTGTGGTATCACCGTAAGGCGACAACATCTGCTTGTAGATCTGACCTACCCCTTAAATCCTCCACCTCCACACTGACCATGTACTTCCGCTGACTGATTAAGGTCCCCACGCGGCAGACCCTGGATCTTCTGCCTGTGACTCTAAAATGAGAGGACTAATTATTCTTATCTTCCATCCATCCATTTCCAGTCCTCTGCCTAACTTCCTAAAGTATGAATTCCCTTTCCATCATAACAAACGTTAACACTGGTTTTCCATCTGTCTGGAGTTGATTTCCTGAATGCTAAGAGTTTGGTATTTATTCTCCTGGAGTCAAATTACAATCATAGCACTACTCCGCTTTCACTTCCAAATAATAAATTCATGATCAGCACCTACTGTCTACCACAGTTTCCACTCTGAAACAAACTTACTAACATCAATTTAGGTATTCAAAAACAGATCACATGATGCTTGCTACTTAACAATTCTTTAAAAACATGTTGCCGGTTAAACTTAATATCGCAACATGAAACCAACATGATGTGTCACAAGATTTAGGTGAGCCAGGTAAAATCCATGTACTGTAAGTCACATTTCTTCCTTTATAGAAGAAATAGAAAAGGAAATATTCTGCACCTGTAGAATTACAGTTAGGACCTTGGCAACTTCACCCAGGGCATACCATAGCCATGTGTCCTGTGCTGCCTTGGACAGATGCAACGTTGACCAGAATACAGGGTTAGAAGACAGATAGATCTTGAACCAACCCAGGACATTGACCACTCTTCCATGCGTCACCTATAAGGGCTTACCTCACCTAAGCTCCACCCCCATGCCCAGCAATATAAGAACCCCTCACCTCTGGTATTGGTTGCCATGTCTGCCACCTTTTGGAAGGCATCGAGGAAGGCCACCGCTGCCAGCACGGTCGTCCTAGAGGTAGAGGAGGGGTCACACCATTCGTTTATGGAACAGCAGTGGGACACACATGAAACTTATACTTGCAACTTAAACTTGCAGATTGAGTTATGGAGTAGTGAGATCAAGGCTGAAATCAAATCTACCCCAATGTCCCTTTACTATTTTCTGCCTATGTTCAACTATTTTTAAAGAAAGTTTGAAATTTCAAACTGAAAAAAGTCCTGTTTTGAGTATGATTGGGCAGTTGTGTCTCAATATGGACACCGCGTCTTGGATCATGCACTCAGAGAATCTGTACTGAATATACGTATTTACCGTGCACATGTGGTGGCAAACAGCGATGCATCTCGTTGGGACTTACCTGAGCTGGGAGTGTAACTTGGTGGCCTTGGCATTGAAGTCCTCCCACACTGGGTACGAGCACTACAAGAGCAAACAGATGAGCAGGTGAGATTCCTAAAGATACTCACACCTGAACATCAAGCCAATGTAGATCAGTTCTCAGGTGCACGCCAAGTGGAACATGAAAAAACTTCTAATGCCAGGTTGTGTACTCAAAGGTAGCAATTGTTTAAAGAACATCTGGGTACAGGTGAAAGGAGCAGACCTGTCACTGCACAGCACCTGTGCCCTCTGTGAGAAGAGGTCTATCAAGATATGAACAGTTACTATTTATTTATTTGCCAGACACTTTCATGCAAAGCGGTATACAACTGAAAGCAGGGCTATACAGTCCCTGAGGCACCTGTGGGTTAAGTTGCTTAATGAGGAATTCACTCCACAGACTCTGGGATCTGAACCAGTGACCATTTGAGGAGAGGCACAGCATCCTTAAACCGCAGAGCCATACACCACCCCCAGTGCTGTGTCTCAAGAACAGGGGGTCTTGTGTTGTAATTCTCAGACCAAGTCTGTCCAGTACAGAATGACAAACACAGTCCTTCAATAAAATGGCTTTGCTAGACCTTCGTTTTCAGTCAGCATCGGCTCGCAATAAATACTACTATTATTTAAGGTACGCTGTATTCAAACACTTTTTTTGTACCAAACACGACTAGTACCAACTAGTCCAGCAAGCATTTGGATTTCTTAAAAGAAAGTACTTGAACAGAAGATTGTGAGATTTGACAATATCAGACCGTGAACAATTAAAATATCTCCACAATCTGCCTTTACGGAGCAATTGTTAGCATTGTGCTACAGTGCACATTCTCTCAGTTGTATGGCTGATATGCGCATCTAAACTTGTTTTGTCAGCCAAATCCATTTCGACACACCAATAAACCGGTAATAATTATCAGTAGGTAGTACTTCCCTCCCTTTCGATCCCTCGTCCCAACATGCAATGCAGAACATGCAACACATTCCCTACTTGCGAATGTAGCAGCTCGGACAACGTGGAGGAGTTGGTCCCTAAAAAGGACTCAACACCAGTAATACGGAACTTGTCTGGATTTTAGAAAACTGACACGGTGCAAACAGCAGTTATTTGTAAAATTTGTAAAGATATGGTTTGGACGCCGAACGAACCTTTTCACCACCTCAAAAGAAAATGCCGGAAAGAGTACGCCAAATATATTTTTCCTTTTAGGTTTGGTTGTACTGTTCAGTAACTTGCAAAACAGTCCTAAAAGCAAACATGAAGAACAACTGTGATAAGACTGTGGACCGAGTCTGAAAAAAATTGTAATATGATTTTATTGCCTTAATCGGCCACCCCTGCTTGAACATGAAGAACGATAATAGCAAAACATTATGCTATGCACAGTTTTTTGAAAAAAAAGAAAGAAACTTAACTACCTGTTGGCAAGATGTGAATATCTCCCATGACTCTTTAACGAACAGGCGGTTGGAAGATGGATGCATGGATGGAATATGAATCACTGTTGTTTTTCCTCACATGCAACCCATTTCTTTTTAAGCAAAAGCCAAACCAGACACCAGAATAGCCAAAAACGGAAGCAGAAAAGCCGATCAGGAGATCCAGGACCGGCAACCCAATTCCCCAACGTCAGCACTGGAGTAAGCTGTGTGAACTGCAAGTAGATCTGGACACCTAATCTGAAGGCCTGCCTAAGGTACCAGGTACCAAAGGGGCGTGGAGCTTTGAAGCAGCCCTAACAGGAAGAGTAGCCATAGTAACAGGAAGAGTAGTCATGGTAACAGGAAGCCCAGTGCAGCATGAACACCCTCAGCGTGGATTTATCTTATCTTACCTATGGGCAATGAGTGGGAAATTTTAGGTCGCATCATTCAAAAATCCTGAGTTAGAATACTGGATTAACCAGTATTTGAACTGTCTAATGGTAAATCCACAAGCGGTTAGTTAAATAACACTTTTCTGTGCCTGACTGGCGTTTCGTTTACTGCCGTCCGAAAAAGGGGACAGGCCGGGTTTAGTCAAAAATTCTGCTTCCCATCAGAGATGCCTTATAGCATGGAGAAACACACGCATTGCATGGCCAGTTTCAGAAATGCAGGGAAATGTGGCCGAGAGGAAGCCATAACATTCAGTTAGCCGTATCTTAGCAATGGCTACATTCACCAAAAGGCTCATTTTAATTAGAATGCCCAACATTCCCATTTGGCTACCTCATGATTCACACGTACTCCCTTTCCTAGGAATTCAGTGCAGGCATAGATCAGATCTTCTTACAACAGGTCACCACCCCTGGATTCCATCAAACTTAGTCTATTCCTGACCTCATCCATCTTCAAAACACTTTTATACATCCAGTAAAAGCTCTGTAATGGGACTACAACCTAGAATGCGGTGTAAAATTATTTGCTGGCAAAAACAAGCAAAATGCACTTAGTCTGAAAAGGACCAAGTTCATCATGTGTTCCACTTAATGCTTCCCCCGCAGTTTAAAAGCGCAGACTAAGGGACTCAGAAAGCCTTAAGGCATTCATATTTAATTGATAAATTTATTTAATATCTATACTAAACAATATCAACACAGGTAAAATGATAATGTAAATAAATACATCAGTATGTGTAGAGCTTTAGAAAATGTTCTGCACCAAAGCTGAGCGACAAATTCGACAAATGCCTCTAAGAAATCGGGGAACTTTCACAGCATATTAATTCGGCCAAATAATTAGGTGTTACAATGTTAGGACAGTGGGTAGAAGTGACTGGGCAGAGTATGGTATAGTAGGACAGGATTGCCAATTTCAATTTGAAGAAATAAGAAATGCCCGCCCCCAGGTCCCCGACGATAATATTTTGGAGGGGGATTACACGGTCCAAATGTATCTATGTAAGAAACAATTTGTATGAAAATATGGCACAAATCACATGCAGCAGGCCTATTGGTTCAAAACAGGACACAGCAATTTAATATACCAGAAGGGTGCCATCTCTAGAGGGGGGGATTGGACAACGTGGGGTTAAGAGAGTTGTGCAGCTCCTCACATCCAGACAGATACGCCCAGCTTAATGAATTTGTATAATTCAGCTTAAGTTACACCATATACCTTTCGGAACTGGAAGTCACATCTTAGCCCAGGAGCTACGCAGGTGAACTGAACGAGACACGCAGAGACACTACATGACCCTTCTTTACACATTCCTCTGTATTTGTTTCTGGTGACTGATAAACCAGTTTACGCATCATCAATAATCTTTGGTGTGTAGCACATACACTACACATATTACAAAGCTCTAAAATAACATAATTTTAGAGTGTTTTAGGGTGAAAACAGAGAGATACCCAATGATTTATTAAATACACACTACTCAGTTTCCAAAATGTGATCTTAGGCAGTATTTTCTGGAATCGTGGCGATAAACCCTGCATCTGTCAGACGATATTCGTGCTTAAACAAAGAAAAGAGCCGGTAACATGATAACTGAACTTCTGACAGAAAAGTTTCAAATTCAAATCCCAGGAGAAGTTATATACTACCTTTTATTCAGACTACTAACCTGAATGGCTTAACTCAATTATTCAGGTGTGTGATTACAGGAAAAAAGCTGAGACTACAAAATGTGCAATGCAGAGAATAACTATTATACATTTCTCAGACAATAATACTGGATGATTACAGTGACCAGAGCAGCACTGCGCCCTCAATCCAGTGGAACCACTTTGGATAAACTGAAATTTGGAATTAGGACACAACTAGTGAAGCATAATAATGCTTTAAGGGAAACACTGAGCACAAGACCATCAGCGTAGGGCAGAGACCTAAACCCTGAAGCCATCGTGCTATGAATTCCTACTCATAATCACAGGCGCCTCATGACTCTAGGTGGAATAGAATGGGGTGCAAGGCTGGATGGAAGCAGTAGCTAAATGAAGACACTCCTCAAACATGTACTGGATAATTGAATGGATGGATGGATGGATGGATGCACATAAATGCATAAGCATTTGATGAACAAGAATTCATTTTGGGCACTTTAGCTGAGGCAAAAAACACAACTGAACAGCATCCTCTTTAACTTGTATTTCCTCCCATGTCCATCCAAACATCTCATTGACTCGTGTGAAAGAAGCAGAATTAAACCAAAGCCTGGGGTCATGAAAGAAAAAAAAAAGGATACCTCACACCCCCACACACCCCAGGCCTGCCGCCTTGCTTATATCCTCCAGTGAGGCACTCCTTTCTCTATTTCCATAGTTATGTTTCTTTATTTGTGAGATGGGATCTGCCCCCGATAAATTAATGTGTTCAATTTGCTGTCCTGTATGACGGCGAGGCTCGGAAAGACATAAAATCAATGGCAGTTCTCTAAAAAGATCTCTGCACGGCCATTTTCTGCTTTGTCACCGGTGGAAAGGTCACTGAATGGCTCTTCATCTCAGCAAAATCTGCAGGCAGGTTTCTTTTCTAAGAAACATTGTGGGCGTTTTTTTTTTGTTTCGTTTCGTTTTGTTTTGTTTTTTAACCAAATCATCATCTGGCCCAATGCCACTGTTTTTTAGACCACCAATGGATTTGTTCCAAGGATTCATTCATGGATTCATTTACGTTTCAAACATATTTCAAGTTTTGATAAAAATGAGTCTAGTCCCACAGATTAAAAGGTGGGTTTAATGTCGAACACCTGTGAGGTTCTTCTTAAAATGACTAAACATACTGCCTTCGAGGAACAGAATGATTAACAACCAAGTATACGGTGCCACAGCTGCATAATCTTTAAGAGTTTAGGTTAAGAAAAAAAATCACTTGCTTCATAATTCCTTGCCACCAATGACAGTTATATTGTCAGCAAATAATGGCCGTGAAGTAAATGGCAGCTTTACTTCAACAAATTAAAAAAAGGAAAAAATCAATGCTTGGCAACTCTCCAATAGCAATGTGAGAACAAAACAAGATCACATTCAGCTGTTATGTGCCAGACCAGAGACACTAGTGGTTATGCCATCGCTGCCCTTGTAAAACAGCTAACATGAAAGGAGACGTGATGGGGCTGCTACCCAGTTTGTCCCCTTTAATCATTATCAGCCTTCCATACCACTTTGACGCATGTTTGTGACTGTGATTGACGAGTGCGATAATATCTCGGCAAAGTGGAATGACAGTAAAATCAAAGCAAGAACCTCTGGTTTAAGATATTACCTTTCAAAGTAAGACCTCAATGGCATGGATGACATTCAAGGCCAAGGAGGGGCGATTTCAGATCAAGGCAGAAAAGGCAATTACAGTCTGCCCAATCCATAGTTTGTGCAATCCAGGACACTGTTCAGCTTATAACACACAACAGGCCAGATAAGCAGCACGAAGACAACCAACTTTTCCTAGAATGACACGGGGAATTAAACTACAATTCTCAAAACAATCAAAAGTCCCCTGCATCCAGCAATAACAGACTGGGAAGGCAGGCAATATCTAGGATGATATCTTAAATTGTTTCATTCAGTAGCTCTCTCACTTAGCAATGATACAGAGCAGGCTGAAAGCTACAGCAATTTGGAGGTCTCAATGCCTAAGAATATAAAGGTTTGGATATATTTTCGTGACAAACACAGATCCACAAAATATAGCCCATATCATGCATGGATTAGTCCACCCTGCATGAAATAAACATGAAGACACAAAAGTAAATGTACTTAAAAAACTTCATTGCCTTTTCTAATTTTGGTTTATGTAGTTGTGATGCACATTCTCTGGTGTGGAATTAATTCTCTGCTTTGTGGCTGCAACTTAATTTTCTTGACACGTTCTTTTCTATGGATATTTCATGCTATGACCTACGTCTTGTGATCCTATCACCCAGTTACTCAGTTGACATGGTGAAAACAAAACCGACAGCATTATTCTAGGGAACAGGCAAGAAAAGCAAGTAAGAGCAGAGTGTTTCAGTTTTCAAAAAAGAGAAAAAAAGTTTCCCATGGGCATTATTAAACCTTTTTTTAATTTAACTCCCAGAGCACTTAAGATCACTCCTCGGCGCAGTTAACTACAGGGGCTAAGATCCGCCCAGTCTTAGTGCACCCTTAATGTAAACCATAATTTCACAGTCCTAACATATGTAGACCATATGCAAATTATGCCAAAAATACTAACTGAACACTGTTGTTGGGGTGATTTTAAGACCTAGGAATGTATTATTATGTATATCATTCACGTATGTTTTTAATGTTCTTCTCTCAATTTAAATTTTTGCAAATATGCCTTTTGCGAATACATGTTTTCTTAGTGCACAGGCTTTTCACTGGATGGAGTTCAGTGATACCAGCACCACAGGGCTAACCACGATTACTGAAGATATTCCGTCCTTACGTGTGCACAGCTGTCACTGTGGCAACAATGTGACCCCAAATTCAGTAGATTCAGTTAAGAGACGATGAGGATAGGCATGAAAGCCACTCAGGAAAATAAGTATTAAATTATGAATGAGACACCAATAACAGGGAGGCCGTTAATTAAGGTTGTAAAAAAAGAATGTAGCCGTTCAAGTTCTCACTGACTTTTGTGCGCTTGAAAAGGATCAGCGATGTTTAGCCTAAGAATACCTAATTACATTCATACGTATTTAGAATTTAATTGTATATATCAACAGCAGGCAAATAGTAATGAGTAATCGTTATATTTCAAGTTGTAACACGTTGCCTATAAACTCTACGGAGCATTATTATATTATAGTATATTAGTTCTGAGTTCTCGGGTTGTCAGATTGTATAGATTTCCCCAGCCCTTTAAAATTGCGGTTAAAACAGATTCTCTCCACTTGCGAGACAAATATAAAAACTATGACATTCATACACAGAAAGCTGCATAATATTGCGGGTGATTGCGAAGGCATTTGCTTAGAAAGCACTGTTTTACAGGTACGTCGGCTTTCTATTGTACCAGTCATTTAACCTAATGTTAAGCTGCTTCCTAACACATCCTCAGGACTTAAAATTACTATTATTACCTGAATGTACAACTATACAACTGCCGTTTCTGCACGCAAAAAAATACAAACTGTGCCCCGTGCATAAAATAAAGGTATAAAATAGTCGCCAAATTAAAAAACAACCCCGCACAAGTGAAGTCGAATTAGTGGTGGCGGGTGCTCGAGTAGGGGGACAAGTGCATCTGCATACGAATAGCATTACATTTCATTTATTTGGCGTGTATTTTTGTTATATGGTATGATACAGTACCTTCATGTCATTAACGATTGCCTGGAAGAGCCCTCCAAGCGCTCCACACTCTTTTTCCACCGTCTCCATGTTAACAAATCCACCTTTCACAAATTATTTAGTAGACCAAATTAAAATAAGAGAAGAAAATATCAATTATTTCCAATGAAGAGATGGTGACTTTCGGCGTTTCTTTTCCTCCACTGTGCACTCCTTCCCTGGAAACGGGGATGTATATTTATGATTGCCAGAAAATAATAAACAAATGAGATGAAGTGCTGGCGGTGGTCCCTCTTCTCTACCCCGTTTACGATCAGCGTGTGATGGTGAGTGGGGAGGTTTCTTCTCTCCCCTCTCACGCCCGGATTTACTCTTCAAGGCAGAACACGGGGACATACGGCCGGAAGGGCATTTTTATCCTCAGAGAACGATTTTAAAAATCAGAATAAGCCTCTTGGAAAAAAAAATACGGATAAAATTAGAAAGAGGTCAATCAAAATGTACAAAAGCGTCCCCCAGTGAGCGCTGGGTTTACAGTGATTGGACTGCAGGCAGCCGTCTGGAGGCTGTGGAGTGGAAGGGCTGTAATCCGATCCATGGGAATCGGAGGGGGGCCCGTCCGCCGGCTTCCCTGTCACACGCCTCCTCGCCCAGACGAACATACGGGCACACAAGCGCGTCCGTATCCTGTGTCGCTTTCTAAAGGGGGTGGCTGGGGGCATGGCTGGGGGGTCGACTTCGGGGAGACTTACTGCCTTGCAAATGAAACCGCAGCGTGCCTGAAGGGACGCCTTAAGCGGAAAATGCAAGGTGCTTTGTCTGGAAGACTTTTGTAAAGGGGAGAAAAGTGAACGTCTTGTTTTTTGTTAATCAGACTAAAATACCATCATTTCTATGGTACATGAAATGAGTTAGGTACAAATTTTTTACAGTAATGACACCCATTCTTAAACATTTAAAATATGTATTTAAGACAAAACTATATATATGCAATTGTTTTTATACGCATTAAGCAAGTATGCAAAGTTATCTCCGGATTAACAAGGTTCACGTGCTATTTACCGGGATAAATGACTATATTAGTACAGTGAAAAAGTTCAAGCTATTCGGCGCAAGTCACTTTTGATCGAATTTTAATAATAAAAACACTGAAGCATTCAAGTGTGGATAATTTAGGCCGATACAAGATCCAGGAAATCAATGACTGATTAACGGCATTCATCCCTCTTTGGTGTACACTCCCCGCAAAATCGGTAACTATAGGACGGGTTTTACCATTCGTAGCACACACCTAAAACTAATCTGTTGGAGTCTAGCCTAATTTCAAAGCTAAATTTCCCTTACATTTCACCAATTTACAAGTCGGCTATTTACTTAAAGTTAAGGAACTCACAAGTGGAAAGCGCAAAGCTTAGCCTAAGACTTGGACCAGTACGTGCACTTAGGTAACAATCCCACACTCAGGAGCGCACAGCCGCTGACAGATTTTGTGCACATAAGACACGTTTGCTCGCTACATTCATTTAAATGGAAATCAGCCGCAGGTTGACACCTCTAAGTACCGACTTGTTATAACTTCCTTTCGGATATCGGAGCACTTTCTGGAGGGTGTTAACGTAAATACCGCTTCCCTATCACATGCGTCATATTTGCCAGAAACCGTGGTTAAGATTCCACGAAACAGCTTAAACTTGTGGGAAAATTTCAATACTAAATTTTGACACTGAATTTTGCAATTATCCCGAGTAAGTCAGTTTCGATAAGTCTTTAAATCACCGTAAAAAGTATGCGTGAAACAGTGTATGAGTGGGCTACTTTTATAACCGTCAACAATATGTTCAAGAAAAGTGTTACAAGAAAGAAAAGCTGTGCACAGCTGCGTCGTATTAATATTATTCCAAGTCTTCTTGAGACATAGCAGCAGATTGGGGCTTCTTGTATTGGAACCTAACAAGGTTAGCACTTTTTCTATGCTCCACACCATAGCGCTGGTTGAAATGTGATATCGAGTTAAATTGCAGGTCATGCTGACCAGTGACAGCCAGCTCTTTCCCATCCAAGATAGGCAACGGTCATTGTCCCATCTTGGTCCTTCTCTCCGGCCAGTCAAACACCAGGACCTCACCTCTGAATGGCAGGCTTCTGGTGTCTACTTTGAGCAGTGGTTCTGAAAGCAGGTGCAACTTTCCAAATAAGCTGGCAGGTCCTGGCTTCTATTGGCACTGCCTTGCGTGGTCGCCTGCCAAATTGGACATAGCTCAACGGGGCCATCGAAAGGACCGCATTGTCACCATATTCCCACCACATTCGAAAGCCGACATACTCACCGCTCCAGTGTCCATTCTCTCCGGCTTCCTACCTCTAACCCAGATTCAGTCTCCCATTCAATTGTTTGATTCACCTCTATCCTTCAAATTCATAGCTAATTTCTTTACTCGATCATCATATAAAGCAGCTGGAAGTAGACTTAATTTCTCTCTTATGTGCATCTTTATAAATAAATAAATATATTATCCATCTTAAAAACTAAATTTTAATTCAAGTGTCACGACTAATACATTTAATTACATCCAAGCACGGGAATTATTCAGACTAGTGTTTCAATGCACATTGATCTTACAACAGCACAATGGCTGACAAGTTTAAACTGCTAATGATTAACATAATTTAATCCTGGACATATCATGTCCACAAAACGACAACCCGTGGCTGAGGACACACTTCCTTGGTTTGCTAGGCTGACAAAAAGGCAAGAACAAGGACTGGGCGACCTTGTTCCCACAAAAGCAGCAGATGGGCAGTGGAAGAAAAAAGACAAGAGTAAAGTAATAACATATGGTCCACGATTTACTGGAGTCCTCTCCTTATAGCAGATAGCAGTCATTTCACAGGAGATCGTTGGGCTCTGGGGAAGCATGCGAGAGGGGCAGGAGGCTGGGAACAGACGGGGGAGCAAAAGAGATGGGATGGTGAGGAAAAGGTGAGGAGATATAAAAAAAGATGGTGGAAAGTGAAGTTAGAAAACATCTGAAATGGAGTGAACTCAGATGGATAACAATGTGCATCTACCAAGACTTAACAGGAGATAAAATGTAGACAGAATCTAGAATACAACAGTACACTTAGCAAGAATAAGGAATCTGTTCCAAAACTCTTCCAAGGTAATCGGCAACATCCTATTTAAAACCAAACTTTGTACGATCATATTAAGACATTACAAATCAAGGTCATAATTATAATATATAATGGGGGGTACAGGTCCCCCACCAATATTCAGATGGGCTCACAATGTCTCCCCCAACATATATTATAATTACAGCTTTGACCCCCCCCAGTGTTGACTCCTTGACTAAGGGCTTCTTGCAAATGAATGTCAGGCCAGAAAGCACAGCTTCAGGCTTCAAAACAGGATTCAAGCTTTAAGACCAAGGAGAGTGTCGTGTGTACTCATCCATGTTGTTTTTGACAACCGACGGACATCGTGGCCGATGCGGAAGTCAGTAAAGAACACTTATGGACAAACGGAAAAAAAGCCAACTACAAAAACCAAAAAATAATAATAATGTATATTCAAGCTTTGACTAACATGGAACTGGACCCAGCCAAGGTGTAATTTCATGTTTGGTAGATGTGTGCATCCATAATGGCACCTCCATCAAAGCTATTAAAAAAAAGCTCATAAAAAAGGGAAAGCGGATACGTCATGCCTACAGTATGTTCAATAGTTTAAAACTGCATTAGCGCTAAAGTGTCTTTCTGTTGATAATGGCGATCTTGGTTATTGGCCTCCTTCGGGTTTCACAGCACCAGCTTCCGGTCGGAGCACTCGGCCCGTCCGGCCCGCTGGTGCCGAACCTCCAGGTGCTTCCTCTGGACCCGGTCGAAGTGCTGCAGCAGTTCTCTGTAGTCGACACGTGAGGAGGCTGGACACCTGGAGCCGGGAGAGCTCTTCAGATCAGGCCTGGAATGACAAGGTCGACACAAACAAAGCAGTCACTTAAGAAATGACAACAAACGACGAAACACGGACAGGCGGTGATCCTCAACGTCAAACAGGAAGGGGAAGACGGGCACTTTAAAGGGTAGGCTTGTGGGTGACGTGGTTGGAAAATGTCCTGGGGCACTTGGCATGTGTCTCACTGACTCACTGGATTAGCCTGGACTTTCAGTCAAATATCAGGCTTAGCTTCTGTCATCTCTGGACCTTCCTGTCATCTAAAACTGCTATGTTCAGTAAGCCTTACAGGAAATCATTATGAAGTACTTATAAAACACTACACTTCCCAAAAGCCTGGATGGGCATAAACAAAAAATTCAGAACAGAAGCTTTTTATTTTCTGACTACAGTAAAAACAAATGATATGCCATCCGGACCATTTTACCAGGTACAGACCTTAAAAACTAACCATATAAAGTTTAACAGGAACCCTCACAATATTTTCTAGCATGACAATTTAGCACAGTTATGGCCCGTTGACATGGATGTTTCGCCTCCAAAGCCTTGCATGTTGTTCTGGATAAGAATACAACTGAGAAAAAAAATTGTATGATAACCCCAGTTTTTACAAACAGAATTCCATTCATCAAATTTCCCTGATTATCCAGTGTAGGGTTGCAGTGAGCTAGAGACCCAGAATGCCTGAGGCCACGAGACAGAGGACACTGGGAGGAAGTCATTCCATCTCAGCAAACATTATTTGATTCCTTAATAAATGTGCTGAAGAGGGCTAATGAGTTTCTCTGAAGAGCCATCCCAGGGGAACCACGTCAATGGAAAAACAACAATGGACACTTTCCAAAATTCTTTCCTTCAGCTCGGGGTTTTTGACCATCTCAGCAACATCATTCCAAAAAGGGAGGACTCTTATTGAGACACAGTGCATTGTCAGCTGGCTCAGCTCACATTCAAAACCAGGAAGACTCCTCTGTGTAGACAAGCCACTGTAATTCAAAGACGAAGCAATATACCATCTTTTAACAACGCCTAACAGATAAACAGCAGGAAAGATATTACAACAAATGAATATGAGGCACAACAAACATTTTATCTATGCAGCATTCCGTCTTCCAAACAACGTCGACCTGTACACTTTACTGCACATGAGCATGACATGTGACAAACAGGCCTCCAGAGATGTATTAACACAGAAACGCTAATTGTCTCAGTCTTTTTGATACTACCTCTGAAGAAGCAGAGTGAGATCAGAGGTTTTTACCCAAGGGACTCCATACGGTCCTGAAGATTAGGAAAATCCCACACATAAGGTTCCCCCTGAGGACAATATAAGACCACGCAAAGGGACAAGAACAAATGGATCCGTCAGATAAACAACCGTGGATGCTGAATAAGAATCCTGGCGAAAAATTCACCTTCACTCAAGTTTAAGAGTAGATACTATCAAATGGCAGCAGGTAGAGCTGTTTAGGTAAAATGAGGCTTCTCAACCCACATTGTATGGGATTATCAAGTACACAAATTGCTTCAACCCAGTGTAATCAACTGTAATATAACAATTATTGGTTACTGTTTTGGTTCCTCTTGGATTAAACCTGGCTGAGATGAATAAGTTTACGGCTTCGTTGGGCTAATGAAGTTCTAGGAGCTTCATGACTTCTGCCCGCCCGTCACGGTCTGTGTATAAGTACTCACACGGTCCTCATGAGCTCAGGGTTGGGTACGCAGTGCAGCCGGTGGGAGAGCATCTGGAAGGCCTGGCTCTGGGGCAGCAGCATCAGGAGGCCGTAGAGAGCCTTGATCAGGTAGGGGTTATTCTCCACGTCGAGCAGCTGCAGGCGCAGGTCTGGTGAGGCAGACACAGGGGACCAAGGCAGGAGACCATAATGACAACCATTAGATAAACGCCCATCTTAAAATTTTACTATATGTGTTCGGAATGACCACTGGTCCAATCAAATTTTGTACACGTGCCAGATTTTAAAATATATTGTCATCTAAACGTATAACATATGAGTTCTTTTGGCCCACTATGAGAAAGTATGCTGACTATAGATGGGAAATGGCACAATAAAGTGTGTGTGTGTGTGTGTGTGTTTGTGTGTGTGGGAGGGGTTATAATCTCATTTGTTCTGCTTCATTTTCAGCTTTGTAATCATGCAAAGGCATGAATACACACTAACAGGACACACTAGCAGTAAAAACAAAATATTAAACACCTCAGCACACAAGGAATAGCACAGAGAAACAGGCATGAGAACCGTCTGGCAGTTGGCTTTTCTGTAGCCCTAGACGCCAACAAGTGAACTGAAGTGAGCTGAAGATTCGTGATTTAGGCACGAGCACTGGGGCCCACTTACAGGTGAAGATGGGGCTCTCGAGGAGCTGCACCAACTTGTCCACCTCCATCAGGAAATCCACAGTCACTTCCAGATCGCCACTGGTAAGCTGAGGTCAAGGACAACTTCGTCATACCCGACACAGTATATGAAAAAAAAGAACCTATGCAAGAAGTAGGGCCATCCATAAAATACTAAAAAGAATTGTGGGACTCCACTCTTTGGTCAGTATTTAGTAAATAGAAATATAAGCAGCTAATTGCAATACCACACCATAGTAAATATCCATTTTTTGAGCTGTAAGAAATAAATTAAATGAATACAACATCTCACAGTGGCAAAGAACTTCCAGGGAACTAATTTATTAACAAAAGGACATAGGCCTATGATGTTAATCTTTGTCACAGCAAACTTCTCTTGCTATTGGTGAATGTCATTCCGCCGTTGAACATCACCTCTGTCGCTGGACAGAGGCCGCAAAGGGGCACAGCCTGGATCAACGAGAACAAACCAGCATTCCCTTGGTCGTCATGGAGATGGGGGGGGGGGTCACCATTGCAAGAGGATGAGGAAAAAAAACACATTTTAATCTTTCAAAGTCAGTGAGCCTAAATAATTTGTGCTGCTTTCTCATGTAGCAATTATAATTTGTTCTTTCTATGACAGAACAGCTGTAATTTTTCTCACTTACGCTGCAGGATTTAAGATTCTGTAACAGTCTAAATAGGACAATAAAGGCAGAACAATTACGGGTGATTTGATACCCTCCACACCCACAGATCACAGTAATGACCAGATGTCAGGCATGGGCATTATCTTGTACAAAAATTTGTTCATTTCTATTATTCAGAGCCTCACTTCCACACAAACATTACACGCAGAATATACTGAGCAACAGATGTGTCCACATTTATAAAAATCCACCAATCACTAGTACGAGGCTCCAGAGTATGCTGTCCAGGTCTCTTAATATTCACCCCACAAAATCAAAGCTTTATACAGACTGCAGTTCAAAACCTATTAAAGTAACCCAGCTTTAACAAACCCACAGACACACACTCACATGTTCTTGCTTTTTGTATCATTTTCCAAACTGAACTTGCTCCCCTGTTTCTCCCCCATTTACTTCTGAACTATTGAAACATTTAAGGTCACCACTCGTTTGCAATCCGCACAATTACAGCTGACACAGGTCAGCTGGGGGGGCTCTCGCACACAGAAACTTCCAGAGACGAAAAACAGCTTGAAACACTGGGAAACGCTACATTTTTGGTGTGGTAAACCCCCACCACCACCTCTCAGGGGGTCCCACCCCCCAAATTCTAACAAAAACAGGGTGCTTTGACACCAAGCTTGGAGTCCAGCTGAGCTGGTGGGGGAGGCTTAAATGTGCTCGCTCCACTTTGGCCGTTTATAAAAAAAAGAAGAAGATGGAGAGGAGTTCAGGGTTATTGTGTTTGACTGATGGTGTGGAAGAGGACCAGGCTGGAACCAGCCTCAATCGGCAGACTTTGCTTAGTTACAGAGTACAGGGTTTTCAATTCTGCACCCCCCCCCCCATGTCACCGACATAGCATGACTAAATCTGTATGCTTAGTGGAAAATAGCAGATCCAATCATTTAAATATTACATATCACCCTAGTGTTCCACCAGATTATTCCAGAACCAGAGTCAGCCAAAGCTAAATAAAATCGTTTGGGCTGGCCATTGTCTGGTTAAGAATGCAGACCAGCAATGGACCTCAGAGCCAATTCTCATTCGGAGTGTGCTAGGGTCCCTCATATTGCTGAAGAATGTCAGGAGTCTTGAAACCAAAAATAATGAAGCACGGGAGTGAAGACCAGGAAACAGAGGACACTCAGCAGAGCTGAGGAATGATAATAAGACAGAGGGGTTCCATTTTAAAGAGCGATGAAAACAGGAAAAAATGCTACGTGAACTTCTGACCTCAGCAATGTGACTGATCTTGAAGGCAAAGCTCTCTTCAGTAACTAGCTGGGAAACTTTTAGCTGGTTAGCCCAAAAGCACTGTCAGTTTTGAATCAACGTTGGTTCCTCTTTAGGTAACAATAATGCAAACTCTACACCACCACAGTGGGCAAATTGTCAGCTTGACATTTCACTCGAACAATATCCAATAACCCCACCCAAAGATGCAAGTAAGAATCACGTATGACTGAGTTGTACATCTCGATGTTAAGCACAGTTTGCAGTTTCAACATCCTCAAATTGCCATTATCAGTTCATAACCTTGCATGGTTGCATAAGATTGGAATAAACATGGCAAACGACAGAGAGAGATATACATGAATAAATGAGATGCCTCACTGGTGAAGAGAGGTTACAGGATCTGCACACACATCCCCTACTGACAGGTCACCCCCTCCCAGAACCCCAGAGGTCATGGAACATATGCATTCCCAAAACAGAAGTGCTATTTACAAGGATCGTATCAGGGACTGGAATGTCCTCTCCTCCACACGCCAACATGGGAAAACATTCATTGCAGCCAGCACATAGGCTTTTCCCTGCAGGATCCATGTTGTGACATACATTTACAGAAGGCAGGCAGACCCATAGATATACAGGCACAGGCAGACAGTACAGAGTACAGAGAGACAAAGGTCCGTAGATATACAGACACAGGCAGACAGACAGGCCCCTAGATATACAGACACAGAGAGACAAAGACACGGTTCCTCACAGATTCTTCCCAAGTTACACAATTCATTGCAAGAATCAACATAAGTCTGAGGGTAAGGAACCTTCCAGCACTGAGTTGGTATTCGTAATCACTCTGCAGTGAATACACAGAAGAGTGCACGTGAAGGATACAACTTCTGGATGAGGTCATAGGCGTGCCGGTAGTTCTGGGTCAGGAAGCAGAGGGAGACTGTGGCCACAGGGTTATGACACCAAGAACGATACAGACAGCAGAAGAGGTCACAGCTCTCCTGTGGGAATGCATGAGAGCAGAAAGTCTATACACGTCACAGTATTCTCCGTAGAGGTGATAAACATCTCGATTTATACAATTCCCAATATACCTTCAGCTCTTACACTCTTTGATGGAGCTTCACACACTTGAGGTATACAGAACTTCGGTTCAGTACCACATTCTCCAGTTATGCCAAAATAGGCTCATCGCCACCGAACAGAGGACCAATTATTCCTATAGCAGGTGTCAGGACAGCCAAAACATGCACCAGCCATACCTGTGTGCGCAGATCCTTGAGCTGATTCCGAAGCTGGAAGAGTTCAGCCGACGTGAGCAGGATGGTGTTGAGCGTCTGCACCATGGTGGAAGCAAATTTTAAGTCTTCCTCTTTCAGCAAGATGTCTGCCATGGAATGGAAGATATTCTCTGCATGCAAAAGCAGACACAACTGTCTGAAGAGGGAAAGAAGGAGGGAAATGAGAGAGAGACAGAAAGAGAGGACTTGAATTAGTGACTGCTGAGAAGTATACCCGAGGTTTACCTTGAGTTAGGGTTTGCCTTAATGAGAGAGGATCGGGTCCAGTACTTATGCTAAATAACTACAATAACACAGAGAGACATTTATACAGCTGGATAACAGGCCATCCCTCTGGAGAGAGGATAAAAACCTACATCGATACACCCCGTCAGGGACCTGCCAGTCAACCTTTTACAATCATAGACAAAAACCACAACCCAATCTGTTGCCACCACAGAACACCAACCATTATCTCTCACGGGGTTTGTAGATATGCACAGAAAATTAAACATTTTTGAATATGACAAATAAAAAGTAAATAAACAGTAGAGTCAGCACTTATAGAGCTAGTAAACACTGCAGTAATCACCCTCAGGCTTATCTGTGATAAGTTTCACACGGTGTGCTGTATTCACGTGACCCAGTCTGGCGACATGCATACCAGCACGTTCGTCATCCCTGCCAACACCCTCTCAGGACTCATCTTTACCTGGGTCCTTAACTGAAAACATAACAAACATTACAGGTAAGACCAAAACTAGGCCTCAACAATACAGGTGGGGATAAGGGACTCGTAAAAATCAAACTGCGTCATCAGTTCCAGCCCAGTGACCATAAGCACATGGGCCTGATGCTAGTATTCAACTTCAACCCATCAGCTTGCATTCCTCACACGCTGGAAAAACATGGATCATACTCCCAGTAAGCCGTACCAAAGCCTCAGCGCTACCCACTGAGCACCTATGTTAACGCCGGTATTATCATCACCAGTATTATCATCACTACATTATAGAAACTATAAGCAGGATTCTTACAAAAGTATGACATGAACATTGTGTGTGTGAGTTGGGGGGACAAAACAAAACAAAGCAAATAATCTGATAAACACCATTATAAAAAAGAAAAATCACCCACATCCCCACTAGTCAAGAACTAGGGGTCAGAGTCATAGAAACAGGGGTCAGAGTGTTAAAAATGAAAGAAATCTGCCCTTCAGAAAATTTCAGGTCCGTTTTTAAGGAGAGCTAAACTGGTCAGGTCTCTATTTCTATATTTTCTAGCCCACAGTCAGCAGAACACTCATAGAGACTAATAATGTGCCAGTAACATTTCCAATGAAATCTCTCATTAAAATCTGAATCTCTAACTTGAGCAGGCACCTTGACAGAGAAAGGCTTCATTAGGCAGGCTGAGCTGAGGGAGGACACTGAGACTGAAAGTAATGGTGTTTATGTTCCACTGCATGTGCTGAGCCAAGAATGTCTCCCCAGCCTGAACAGAAACACAATATGTAAGGATCCCTGAAACAGCTTTCCTAATATGGTATTGAGAGCCCTGAAATCGAAGAGCAATGTCAGGAAGATTACAGCTCTATTCATACAGTACAATCAAAGCCATCAATAGTGAGCAAACTGCAATCGCTGACCAAAGTTCAGCAGCATACAAACCATGTCACTATCTGTGTGGCCAGAGAAAGCCATGATGGATCAGACTAGGTAGCAACTGGTGCAAAATGTAAACTTTTTTTTTCCCCCCATAGATTTGCACAGCCTTCCTTTTTGAATCTCCGTGCCAAGCAGCCATCTGCATTTACTCATGGGGTAAACTGAGGTCACAATGAAGCTCCTGGTAGCCCCAAGGTACCCTGCAAGTCTGTTCCAAAGTGCGGTCCATTGTTTTACTTTTTTCTAATGCCTGTACAAAATGAAGATGCTGGGTCACTGTATGTCACGATAGAGGAATTAACATCCGTGATCCAGAGCGCAGCGGTGTGCATGGGCCGATTTTTGTGTGAAGACACAAATTTTACAATGACTAAACCTGCTTACTTCATGTAGATTTCACCATGTACTGTAACAGTGCAGAGTACCATCCACCCTAATAGATGATGCATTTATTCCCCTCTGGAATTGGTACGAGAGCAGTACCCAGTGGGAGTATGCTGTGCACATCTGGCCTCAGCTCTACACCAGTACCCCATGCTATCCCAGTTTGTTTTTCTGTCTGTGACATAACACCATTGGCCCATCCCACTAATTCACCAGTTACTGGAATGACTTTCCATTGTATGCACCTGCAGTCAAAGTCAGATTTTCACCCCCACCACTGGACCTTGGACGTTTTGGCCCCCATGCTGTTGGGGCGCTGTGGTGACCGTGGTTTTGCCAGGTTAGTCATACGCATTACCTTCTAATTGGGATGGAAACTTAAACTCCCAGTGATACTGGATAAAAGACAAAAGCACTGTAACTGTGAAAGATGCTTTGTTACTCTATTACCCAGTACAGTTAAACTCTCATTCATTAACAAAGCTACATTTTCCGAGGTCTTAATTAGCCACAAAAAACCTCAGCATGCTCTTGCTTACTAAAACAAGGCAAATAAATACCAAGTGACTATTAGCAATTGAACTTGCGCCCTCCCCGTGGCTGCAGTGATCTTTCATAGCCCTGCATATGTGGCAGGGGTGGGGCTGTTTTCCACGATAACTAAAAAACGATTGCCAGTGACTTGTCCTACAGCAAATCTTTCAAATATAAACCATTTAAAGTTGTTGGCCAGATTTAGCTACTTGTAGTATTATACTGACCTCCTAAGCTTCATCCTCATGTTTCTTCTAAGCTTTTTACTTACTCCTACCTGGCTATGTCATTTGTTGTTATATTGCTTGATAATTCTAATATACATGTTGATCCTGTATGTTGCTCCTCTCATGAATTCCTGTCTATACTATACGTAAGGCTTTAAATTTCGCACAGCGTATCGATTTTCCAACTTGGTCATACTCAATCTTGTCTACCCCTTTGATCTTCAAAAAATTGCTGGCTCACAGACTGGTATTTCTGCATACAAGCTGACTAAGCTGTCTTCTCCTTAAATCAAGCAAATTTTAAAAATGTAAATCAATTAGCCGTCTATCTTTCTCAGTTTCCATTTGTGCTTTTGCCCATCTTGCATTTTGTCAAAACTTAAAAGCTGGTCTTGTGGAGATAACAATGTGACTCCAAAATGAACATGCTCCTGTTAAAAATAGCCCTGAACCTTCCTCTCCTTCCTCCCTGTGTTATACTCCTGAGTTTCAGGCCACAAAAAAAACTTGCAGACGCCTTAAGAAGCTCCGTAAGAAAATGTATCATTCTGTTCAAGCTCAAGCCTACAGTGAACACTTGAAGACCTAGAAAATCCCCTTAATGTTGCCCGCTCATTCCCTTATTCCTCTTGTAAATAACGCTAGCTATGGACCTAAAACACTTTTTTGCTATTATTAGAAATTCCTCCTGATGCTTGGAAACCTCTCAGTTATGTGAATTGTTTCTTCATTTGTCAAAATAAAGTTGATGCAATCCATCACAGTACATCTAGCTTTGTACATCTTTGTGTACCTCCTGTTCACTCACTCGTCCTCTTTCACAGACTTAATTGTGATACCAACTCCTCTTGTCAAATAGACCCTGATCCCAACACACTTCTTAAAACTTGTTTATCTGATAAAACCCACCAGTATTGTTCCATTTGATTAAAAACTGCTGCAGCCATGTCTGTTCACTTGGTTTCCACTCAGCTGAAGACTTATGGACCAAAGGTTGTTGTCAATTAGCTTCAGGCCCACTTAGCTTCCTGTAATCTTTATGAGCCTTTCCAATCAGGTTTTCGCTCTCTTCATAGCACTAAGGCAGCTCCCTAAGGGTTGTTAACGATCTCCTCCTTGCTGCTGATTCTGAGGCCCTCATCATCCTTCTCTTCCATGATCCTATCTCTGCATTTTATACAGATATCCATGACATTCTTTAGACAAGCCTCTCAGCTCTTGTTATTACTGGACTGCTCTCTCCTGGTTTAACTCTAGCCTCACTGACAGACAATACTGTATCTCACTTCACGAAAACAATCTGCGACCGTTTCTGAAAAATAAGTGATCCCCCAGTGTTTGACGTTGAGTCCTCACTAGTTCAGAACTTACAGATCCCCCAATGTCAAAACATTTGCTGCTATGCTCTTATTTTTATTGATGCTGATGGTACACAGACCTGGATCGCCAGCAACTCCACTACTGACCTCCCATTAACAATGTGCATTCATGACAAAAGGAAGACAAACTGATTTTTACAACTCAGTACTAATAAAACAGAAGTTCTGCTTACTGGATCCAAGAGACTTGTTGGTAGCCAAGCTGATTTAAGCCCTACTGTTGATGAAGTTGTTATTAAACCTGCACTCACAGGCTACAACCTTGGTGTTATTTTTGATCACTCACCTATCAAATCCTTATTAGCTACTTTGTGTGGACAGCACAATGTGAAGGACACCAAAACGTGAATTATGCCTTGACCACCTCTCGTTTAGACCACTGCCATGCCCTATTTATCAGAGACCCTTGCAAAAATCACTCCAGTCCTTTATACTCTGCATTGATTCCTAGTTTCATTCCTCATTCAATACAAGCTGCTTCTCATTACCTTCAAAGCTCTTCACGGTCTAGCCCCTCCTCATCAGCCTAGGCTCCCAAGTTTATACACTTAGGTCATCTATACCAATGTTCCCCACCTGGTCCTCAGGGACTCTCAGATGGTCCACATTTTTGCTCTTTCACAGCTCCTGGCAGGCTGTCCAAACGTGGGCAGTCTGTGTGGCGCTGAGGACCGGGTTGGAAAACACTGATCTAGACTGTCCTCCATGGGTGACAGGTCCTTCAGGGCGATAGTTCCAAACTCCAGAACTCACTTCTTCAGAGTCTCTGAGACATTGTGTCTGGATTTTCAAGTCTGCTGAAGTCACAGACATATCTTTGGCCATTTTTATTTTATAAAATGTCCTTGAGTATAAGAATGGAACTACAGAAAAAAAAATTGTATTTCTTAGTTTTGTGAAGCTATCAGGACTACAGTCCAGATGAAATCACCATTGTAGTATTATAGTTAATTACGAGACAGGTCTAGTCCTTTAGAAACCTCCGATTTTCATTGCAAAATTATTCAGTACAAGTCTCATTCCAGACATAGTTTGCAGTAAATCGGTCTGTTGCCTAAGGAAAATACTTTGGGCAGGAGAGAGAACCTAGAGTACAAGGAATAAACTGTTTAAATTGGGTTCTCGCTTTACACATATTCTTAAAAATGTTTGGTTTCTGTTCTAAGAGAAGCAGGCAGCACATTTGGTTTAAACATTCACACCATAACATTACACATCTAAAAATGGCCTTTTCACCAGATCCCAAGCGATCGTAAAACAGCACCAGACAACCCATAAAAGGTTAAGAAATGATTCCAGATATGTATATGCGTTTCACCAACAGATGAGTAAGACATCTTGATCCAACACAGGAGTGATACTGCTTTTGTGACAAAGTAAATATAGACCCCAGGAATCAAGAGTACCTTGTGAAACAATCCTAATTCTATATTTTGACAACGCTGCTGTTTTCAAGCTGTTCTCAGTTACATTACTGCCTGTCTTTCTGCAGGCATAAACATCTATCAGGTGGTATCAAGTGTCCCAATCAAACCATCCATCCATCACTTTTCTGTATCCGCTTGCACTATTCAGGGTCACGGGAGTCCAAAGCTTATCCCAGAAGCTACGGGCACAAGACCCAGGATCAGGGCCCAACCCATCGCAGGGCGCACTCACACACCATTCGTACATAGAGTCACACTTAGGAAACCCCACAACCACATGTGGAGAACATGCAAACTCCACACACATGTGATTCAAACCCCCCCCATGCAGAGGCGTGAGGCAGCAGTGCTAACCACTGCCCCGATCATAACTCAGTACAACAATACTGTGCCCCAGCTGGGTTTCAAAACACCGTAACAGCGTCCCCCTCTACCTGATGATAAAGGCACCCCGGATCTCCAGGAGCTTCCTCTCCAGGCTGAAGCGCTGCAGGAGGTTGATCATGAACTTGTAGAAGTAGGAGTTCATGCTAGGAGTGGAAGGTGTGGAAGGGCTGGAGTCGGCTTTGGAACCTGGGACAGAGGACAGACACGCATCAGGCGCAGCAACATTGGCCACTCCATACCAATGATGTTACCAGCAACTCAAGGTCACTGAGTTCAGTTGCAATGTGCCACTGCTCAAAGTGACTGAACTTACTTTTCACTGTACTCTCTTCAACTGCATATCTATGTATAATAGTTATATTACTGTCCATCTCCTTTACTAGTTAGAGCTCTTGGCAGCTGCGATTCAGGGAATCTCCGCATCCTATGCTCTCCAAACCGAGTTCTTGCCCTGTGGTGATTCATTATTAATGTGCTCCATGAACAATTAGCAAGAGTCCCTGTTGTTTATTTAGCCATCTCTGCTTATGTGAACTATAAAAGTTGAACAAACATGTCTTCTGAAGAAATAAATCAAAACAACGAAAGACCTTGAAACTCTGCGTCACTGAGATTGTGCAGCGTCCCAGGACGACCTGGAGAGTTTGTGACCCCTATACTGTGGTCAGCTCGTAACTCAAGATGCCTGTGTTTCGCAAAGGCCTATAACTCAGCTGTATCCTGTTCCAGGACAAAGGATGCCCTCCGATTAAGGGGAGTGACTGAGCCTGCCTTAATCTTAATGAACCACTGACTGCTAGGACATCTGCGACCACTGATCTTGCCAATAGAGTGCATATATTTTAATTCATGTGCCAGAAAACCACAAAAGATTAAGAAGGGTCAAAGATCTCCCCAAAAGATGCACAGTACTGCACAGATATACGAATCAACAGCCCTGAAAAAAGAGTGGACTATCTTCCAATGTAAAAATAAATAAATTAAAAAAATTACAACAAAAATCACATTTAATTCTGACAGCTGAAGGTCTATCATTCATTGTGGCGATGCTTCTTGGTATCGGAGGATATTTTTATCTGTGTTGGTGTACACTTTCAGATAATCTGACAGATAGGCATATATAGGTAGTCTACAGTTTCTCCTGCATCGTTCATTGTGGTTGCGTCGATCAATACCAGGGGATATTTCCAGCTGTTTGTCAGTACCCATGGCAGACCGAGTTCATCTGATAAAAGGCATAGCAAGAAGAACAGCAGTACAACAGCACCGTAGATGAGCCAGGGCTCATTTAGGCCCTCCCTCCTCCTGATGCTGCTCTCCCACAATTATTCACCCAAGTGAGGATGACAGAGCCGATTAGACCCCTGTGAAAGGGACACTGGTCTGATTTTCGCAGAGATGGTCCACTGGCATACAAAGGCACCAAAAACTCCATTTAGCATTCAGGCAACACGTACATGGCACCAATACACACAGCAACAACACACAAGAGGGCCTAAGCAGTGAGGTAGTGCGTCATAAATGACAATGGCAAAGGAATGTAAAAATTCCAGTCTGTGTATTTGTATACTACTATCCTCAACTATACGTTGCTTCGGAAAAATTGTTAGCTGAAATAAATTAAATGTATTGCCCCTGATGGCTATAAATGTCCATGTGTTGACAAAATTTGAATTAGGCGCATTGTTTTATTTAATTAATTAATTTATTTATTTAATGAAATTACCTTTATGATTTCTGAAATGCTTCATAATAACAAATGGCATACTACGACAGAACTAGCACTATGCACGAGAACCTGAAGAGGAAAAGCACAAACGCTATGAACTGTCAGGGTAGGCAAAACCACCATAAGTGTTGTCTATTCATGCTTATTAAATTACCATTAGTATGGAGAACGTTTAAATACCCTTTGTCTTTGCAGCTGCTAAATACACTCATCATTAAAGTCATAAAACTGCCTGCCTACTACCATAGAATCTCTATTGAATAAGTGTTTGTGAAAATGTTTAGGCTAAAATCTGGGCTTATTCTACATTGATTAATGGTGCCAGTGTGTGTGCTCGTGTGTGTTGGGCTTGTTGTTCAGTGTTCTGAAAGAAAAACGAACACTAAATTAAACAACATACTTTGTGAACTGAAATAAAAATTAAAAAACTATATTTATCAAACAAAAATGTTGAACTTTAATCTGCAAAAATTATTGCCACATCAACAACATCTTTTACCTTGTTTAACCACAGTATCTCCTCTTTTAAAAGTTATGGCTGGTGAGCTGTCCGTTTCTCCATTACCACTTCATTGCTGAGTTACTAAAACAGTCACATGTGGCGTGCTCGGCTAACGGAATTTAATAAGCGTAAACATACGCTGAATTTATAAAGATTACTAACTTTTGGCCATCACAATAGGCATCTCATTAAAGTTTTAGGCATACTACTAAGCTGCTTATCGAATTCTGTGTGAAAATAATGTCCGTATAGTGCTGAAAAGCCGGCGTGCATTAGCTAAAGTCCTGCATTATACATACAGTTTATTGTTGTCAAAATAAATGGTCAATTTGATTCTATGGAGACAAATTAATCTTTTAGATTAATCAACCAATTGGTAAAATAGTCGACAGATTAATCAGTAGAAAAATAGTTATTAGTGGCAGCCCTACCCCACTGTCACCGTGATGTATCTCAAGATCACCAAACGGTGGGAGTGCAGTGGAAGGGCACTGCTACAGCACTATTAGTACTTCTAGAACATAAATGCTGAAGATGAATGGGTGGGCTGACCTGGCTTGGCTGATGCTGGAACTGCAAGCTCCAGCCGGCAGCCGGTGCTGTAACATGGCCCTGAGGAGTCCGTCTGACCAGCCGGGGAAGAGGCGATCTCTGCCAGAACCTCCAAGTCCTTTAGAATGACCTAAGAGCAAGAGAGAAGGGCAAGTCCACAGGGCATCCGCATTGACACTGAAGGGGGGAAGCAGGGGGAGGAAAGTCCTCTAATGTCTTTGTCAGCCCATGTGAAAGGGCTGTCTTGCAAACACTGAGTTTCCTTGACGCACAGGGAAATGACAGCTAACTTCTGAAGAAGAACATAATGTATAGACAGTGAAATAAATCAGCGGCAGAAACCCCATGACCCCCTGAAACTTACAAGGCCAGGGAGCTGTGTGTCAGAGTTTATGCAGAAGTGAAGACTTTGGGGTTAGCTTTGGGATTGAGCATCAGGCCTTCCACGGGGCAGGGGGGGGTGGGCTCATTCCCACGCTCACTGCTCTGATCTCTCTGGCTGTGATGAATGTGCCCACTCCACCCCCCCCAGAGCCCTTTGACCCTGAAGTCTTTTTCACCTCTCACCCAACCAGTTTTGTTCAATAGTAATTTTTACATCAATAATAATGGAAAAAAAACAACAAGAAAAAAATCTCAACCGGTTGTAACGTGTTTAACCTTGTCCGCAGCTCCGCACATTAATTAATGTGTCCACTTTGGAACCTTGAGCGGCTTTTAATCTTACAGATTTATCATCCTCTTAAACATTAGGAGCCCATTCATTTCAAAGGCATACCATTATCTCCAGTTAAGTAGGCTGAGCCAGTAACTACACTAGCATGTGGTTTGAGCCCCATCCTCCTATACTTTAACCTGGGAATCATGGTCACAGGACTCATAACACACAATTGACCTTAAAGAAGACAGCCATGTAACAAGGCTTGCCACTGACACACCCTCTTTCCCATGGTCCATAGCATCACTGGCCAGTTCTCAATGGAAACATCCCTGTGGGTCCAGGGGTGAGTGTTTCCTTTGTGTACAAGAAGAGGAAAAAGCAGTTAAAGCTTCGGAATCCCACTTTTTATGACCAGAGACATCATCTAATCCCTTCCAAGGAAGCTCTTTGATTTCCTCTGTACATCTGCTATTCTGTCTCACATCTCTGTTTGCTGCTAATATCCGATGGGCTCAACTGGCTCCACAGTATTACAGGACATTATTTTAGCTTTATCCATCAAAATGGGCATCTCACCAACAAAACCACAAACAGAATGATTTAATGCAAGTAGTCTATAAAAAAGATGAAAATAAAAGGCAGTGAAATTTAAGATCAGTACTGTTGACAAGACATTTAGACCTCATCCAAGAACCAACATAAATCAATAAATGTTTAAAAATAATTTTTAAAATGCATACGTGTATAAGCATATACCAAGGATAAAACAGAATATTGCACATCTACAGGGGAAGGAATTGACTCGGAAGCATCAGAGGCAATAAGGGGGAAGATTATTCCAGCACTTAGCACCATGGGTCATCACCGTCATCTTTCTTTACTGGCAAGACATCTTTCTTTATTCCAGACTATGAGAATGACACTAGAGAATATAAGCAGTAAAAAAATTAAAAGGCTTACATATTACAGGAGTATGTGCAGCATAACATTAAGCCTGGAAGCGAGACAAACTGGATTCGCCGACGGAACCCCCCGGAGTTGGTGTTTTCCTCACTGCCCCGCCCACTTAGCCCTGGAGGCACTCAGAAGCCTCCTGGATCTGTGCCGGCTGGTAACGGTAGCCAATGGGGAGTCCTGGCCATTCAACAGCCGACCCCGCAACCCACCCCCTCACCCAATGTCAGGGGCCTGCAGAAAACAGGAACATCGGCCATAAACTATACCCGTATAATTTACTACCTGTGCTTTCTCCCCAAGCACCACACACAATGTGCAGAGTTACTGGCACAAATTCATTCCTGACAGACATGTGAGGCTGCTGGAGTGTATTTACAGAATCGGCTCAGACGGTTGCTAAATAATAGTTCTACCACACAAGGACACATGTTCTACATTTAAAGGAGCTGTATTTTAGCAAGAATGAATGTGGGGGGAGTGTAAGACCGTCTGCAAAACAAAGTCTATGAAAGGTTACCCTGTACAAAGGTTTCTACTAAGCAAGTGAAGTAGTGATAACCCAGAAAGCATTAATGGGGGGCGATGTGCCGAAAAGATAGCAGTAGGGTCCCACGTTTCCCAAGATGGGGGTTCAAACCTGACCCCAGCTCTGTGTGTGGAGTTCACACAGGTTTCCTCAGGAAATTCTGGTTTCTTCCTATAGACCAAAATAATGCACAAGTTTAGATGAGCTGGTGCATGTGCCCCATGATAGACTGGCATCCTGTCAAGGGTCCCCCTACGTTGCGGCCTTTGATATACCAGAGAAGTGGTTATGGAAGATGCAGGCAAGATGCATCGGCCGACTACTTCACTCCTCTTTACACACAATAATAAAAATAACAATCACACAAGCATGATCAGACATGCTCATAATTCCAAAGGCTTTCCTTCATTTTCTCTCACACCTGGCCTAGTGAGAGCGGCACCCACAGTCCTTCCCAGAGACACTGACATTTAAGACTGAAACGGTACCAGAGTTTTCACTCTGCCTTTTAGTAAAAATGCTACATCCAACCAACAAAGCAGGCCCAGTCCTACAGCTCTCACTTCTCCTCAGAGCGAAAGACGACAGTAGCAATTGGAATCGGAGGATTACATCAGTAATACACTGCTACACGTCTCCTCTGGGGCCAACGGCATAGACGTCAACAGTGAAACATGGCCAAGTTATTCAAGTCGACAACCAGCACGGGAACCACAGAGGCTACATCACTGTGAACACAAGTGGTGCTAACAGCTATGGCAGCAGACTGATGTCCTATCTGCTTGTGTTTATGGTAAGGGCTCAGACCACTGATATGGGTGACTGTTGGAGAACATAAGGGGAAGAGATTGCTCTATCAACATTATATATATTGAACTAGGGAGGAAGAGAACTGATTATTAACTCCAAAATATGTGTTACAGAAGCAGCAATGGGGCACTAATGGCAACATTGCAAGGGCAGAACAGAGAGAGTAAGGCTACCTCAAGATAAAAGTCAGACACCAGGAAAAAGAAAAACAAGTTAAAGTAAAAAGCAAAATAAACAGACTAAGCAACTAGGAAAGCAAGAAGTGGAAAGGTCAAAGAAGGGCAGTGAACCTCTCTCAGTCAGCTGCCCAGACATGTAAAGGCATTCAAACTCTTAATTGATTTTTTTTTTTGAGAAAAGATTAGGTCAGCTGCCAGTCACCAAGATGCTGGGGGCTTACCTCATCTGACTCGTCCGACAGAGTCTTCAGCAGCATGGGGAAGAGGCTATCGGTGTGACGGAACATCTGGAGAAGATAACGCACACAGGAAGGACTTTAGCAGAGCTAATAAGTTGGAGCTAAAAATAGTTCAATGTGGGGGCCGCAAAACTGGCACTGTGCCCAGAACGGGGCTTTCACCAAAAACCGCTGACCGGCCTGAAGTTCATCCAATCATTTAGACTAAATGCGTTTCCTACTGGTGGCAACAAAACAGGGGACATTAAACGTTTTATTGAGAAAGGGTTTCTTTGTTAAGCAGATCGAAAACAAAAACAGATGGGGATCTGAGAAAAACACAGAAAAGAATTTACTGTTACAAAACATTGTGTAATATTCAAATTAATAAGGTTATAAAAACACAGATGAATAAACAGACGATGACAAAATGGAACTGCAAGTAACTAGAAAATTCATTGGATATGACTATGTTGAGTCTACAGTCGACCACCTGGAGCGAAGGCTGATGCTCTGAACTGGCTGCTACGCACCTTGCGTGGCGTTTTAATGTACAGATGGTAGAGCCACTTCAGCACAGCGATGCGCGTCATCATACCAGTCGAAGAGTCATGCAGGTGACGCCCTAGCACCTGAACAATCCCATCCAGGTCCAGAGTCACCTGGCTTCTGTCAGTACTGCAAAAGAGAGGTGTGCTTAACTGCAGGTGAACAGCAGGACTAAGTTTGCCCTTTAGCCTTATGCTACTCTATGCTGGAGTCAAACGCTAGCTAAAACCACTAGCAATTTAAGTCAGGCTAAATAACTTTAAAATGCAGTTACATCAGTGCCAGCGATGCAGTTGGTCCCTTTTCAAACAATCTGATTTCTAGCATGCAACATGAAACATTAAAAAAAACAAATATTAATCCCGAATGATAAACAGCTCTGCTAAATTACTCAACAGGAATCGGATACATAAACACAGAAAAAGTTAGAAAGTCTGCTTATGGCATTGCTACAAAAGCGTCTTGAGTAATAAATAAATTCATAAAAATAATTAACCATAAATAAAAGCACAGATTTAAAGGACCACCTCCCTGTTTATAATTCACAGGAGACAGAGAGGCAGTATGAACCATAATAAGCAACTGACATGATATCTGTATGATATTCTGAATATCCCACTTAAAACATGTAACCAACACTCGTAACCCCAGGCAGAAGGAAGATGGATGAATGGATGGATATAACTGGCATAACAAAACTAAAGCAGTCACTCTGAAGAGATTACTTTTCCATCACCATTAATTGAACTCAATTAATAAGTAACGAAAATAATAGATTTCATTTCATGGTTACATAACTCCTGTCGTCAAAACTTCAAATTTATGAAGCAAAAAATAAATAACCTAGAACTCTGGCATGACTATAGACTGCCATCTAGTGGGCATTCACTGTTAAAGAATGTGCAACCCGCCCCCCCCCCCCCCCCCCCCACCCACGAGTTTTTTCCCGGTTCATTCTAGGACTCCTAAGACTTTCTACACACAAATACGGGGGGGTGGGTGGTATTGCGTTACTGAACATTGATATAATAAATACACATAGATCACACCAGGAAGAAGTTATAGGGTACTAATTGGTGACAGGTTCATCCAAATGCTAAAAAAATTAATAACTATTATAAAAAATGTTACAGCTGGCAGATGATTTAAATTTAACAGAAACTGAAAAGGGGCACATCACACACCTCACCTGTTACCGCTTATTTACTGGTTAATCATCATCATCATCATTCATAAATCAATTCATTAACTGTATAGCGATGATACATGCACAAATGCCAAATTGGACATTTTAATAAGTTGAGCCAATTTTTTAATAAAGAATAATTCTGGTTCATTTTATTTTATTAATTTTTCTTATTCATAATTTGAGTTGTTAATGTGCGGGCTCCGTCGTCAGTCTGCTACAGAATCACACTTTAAAATGGTGCTTTCTTTCAGTTTGGTGGTAGGGGGCGCAGGGGGGGCTGGTGTGTGAACTAAAGTGACATCGGGGGACGGTGCCACAAAGGCAGAGCAGACAATAAGCAGAGCAGCGGGAAGCTGCGCTTATGGATTCAAGCCAGAACCATGTGGCAGCAGGAGAGGGGGCAGGCCAATTCAAAGGTACGATACAGTCCTGAGGTAGCAACAGGTAAACAGCAGCGGTCAAATGTCGCCACAGAGCCCCATATGATAGAGCTCTGAAGGGTTACAGAGATGTCTTGCTTAATATAGATAAATCGAATTCTGCTGGGGGAAAAAAAAAACAATAAAGATTGCCTGACATGCAACCACCCAAAACGGAAACCAAACAGTGAGCTACAGAATAGAGGTGCACTTAAAAAAATCATTTGGCCTTTGTTCATTTTATTAGTTTTCCTTTCTATTCTGCCCTTTGCTTCATTTAGTAGGAGAAAATATGTAAAATATGTATATTTTATACATGTCTATATTTCGTCTTACTACTAATGTGTGTCACTATGTATATATTTTATTACTGATTTATATTTGTTTAAAATTTATACACTGTGATTTGTTAAAAATCAATAAAAATATTTTGCAAAAAACATCTTTTGGCTTAGGTTTATCTGGTAAGCAGAACCTTCACAACTGGATTTTCATCAGAAATGTTGCTATTAGATACAGGGACGTTGAAGGTGGTGTCTTTTTTGGACACAACATACATGAGCACACTATATTTTCACTGTAATTTCTGCATGCTGTACCTACCTGGTAGGAGTGAAGAAGCAGATATTACTAAGCCCACCAGAATCTTGCGATGCATTTAGTGAATCTAAAAAAAAAAGTGAAAGGCAGAAAAATTACCAAAAAGAATTTTTTTGAGAAGATCAAAGAACCTGATGGGGGAAAAAAGTGACATTGCATTGGCCGGGAATCGAACCCGGGCCTCCCGCGTGGCAGGCGAGAATTCTACCACTGAACCACCAATGCCTACATGAGACATAATACCTCTCAAAGATCTACAGAAACCAGCAGCTCGCCATCACTAACCAAGAAAAACAAGCATTTTGTTAATTTTTTTAAAAAACCTTCACCATTGACATTAAAGATCTTAATTACTGGATGAATCACTCATGGAATTGCTTATTGCGCTTCATAGTACCTGAAGTGCAATGACAATAAAACCCTTCTATTCAATTCTATTGTAAATGCACTGAGATTAAGTCACAATGGACTTATTGTCTAAAGTTTAAAATTTCATAGTTGAATTGAAGGCCATAAGAAATGAAAAGGGAAAGGCGAGAGAGAAAAGGAAGAAAGGAAAAAAAAAGAGAGAGCCTGCATTGGCCGGGAATCGAACCCGGGCCTCCCGCGTGGCAGGCGAGAATTCTACCACTGAACCACCAATGCTATGCCTATGCTGAGCACATGCCTTAGAACTGAAAAGTTAGCTCTAGCCTTGAAACATGACCCGGGCAAGAAAAGAACCAATCAAAATTGAGAAGGTGGATCAAGAAAAGAATTCAGCCATTTGACTAGTGGGAAGAGCGAGCAACACAGTGTGGGAAGAGCAACAGACAATATTGAACCGCTAAGCAGTAAACGGAAGCCAATGCTTTATGTCATAGGCTATAAATGAGAAAGTGTGGATTACTAGGTTGGACAGACAAAAAGAAACATTTAACATCTGCTGCACATTTCCCATTCTTTATGGTAGTGATACTATAAACGCAATATTAACAGGCATGCATATATACACAGACACATGTATATATTTTATACATATGTAAAAAAATATGCGCACCCACAGCTTGTTTGCATTGTACTTATTAACTTTCTAATTTTTCCAGCTATTTTCTTTTAGAAAATTCCATCAACTGAGAAAGTGATTACAAGAGTTAGTTCTGCTACAGTAACAGGAAACACAAAGCAGGTATAAAAGATACAAAAAAGGTTCCCTTATGTTGACCTAAGGCATTTAAAATTTGACACGCATTATGTAATAACACCGTATTATGTACTAACTAGACAAAATGTTACAGATTTATAGACTACACAACACTTTTATATTGCATCATTACCCTATTATCATCATCATTCATTTTGTTACATTCTGTCGAGTTATTACATAATGTGGCATTATTATATAATGCGCTGTTACCCGGTGGTGTGTGGCTGAATAGATTAGGACGCAGTGTCAGTGATTGGTTCGCAATGTGCAACAGTACACAAAATTCATAGTTCATTACAAACCTTTGTTTTGGATTGACAGTCCAGATCAATTTTAGGACATTATGGAAAACAGAATATTTTTCTACCTTGGTGCAGTCATACACACATTTGAATGATGTTGTTTCAAATGAGTTAGCATGTTGTACGCGTTTCCAGTAACATATGTCAGTTTGGTATAACAGAGCTGACAGACAGTCTTAATCTTATCAACTAATTTTCCTTCTGCAGTGTTTATGTAATTAATGGAGAAACCAAAATGTTCCCAGACTGACTGTAACCAGCATTAGCCATGACCAACTCACAGCCACAATTAGCATGTTTTCCGTTTTGAACATCGATTTGTGAATATAGTTCCCGCCCATGTCAATAAATGTGCTAATGTGTTTCATTGTGCATAGTGAACTGAAAACGATGATTACGTGTACTATTACAGCCTTAGCCGAGTAGTTTCACTTTGGGCTCTTGACCTCTATTGCTCTGACCCTGCTTTCTGAACTGTATGTTGTTTTGCATAAATGCACCTGCTACATAAGCGAATGCATTCAAGCAATACTGGGTTGTGATCAGTGTGGGGGAGGTCATCCCTCACCTCTCTATCCCATACACCTTGGGTGATGTTAGGCAACAATCAGAAGCAAATATAAAGAATATTCAACCCAAATCTCATTTCAAGTTCTACCATACTCACTGTCAAGTTCGTCCTGGGACTTGGGGGGGCCGTCCTCTCGGTGCAGTGTGTCACTCACTTGCCCGTCCACCTCCTCATCACCATCATCCTCTGGGGTCACCAGCTTCATCAAGCTGTGGTTGCAGGCACTGGCAGCCTCTTTGGTACCTGAGCAACTACGAATCAAGGATCTCCACAATCAGCCCAGGGCTTTGGATGGAAACAAGAAAGCACTTGCATGCAAAGATTCTCGTGGTGTATCTCCTAATGTTAGAAAGGGATTTGTTTTTATTAAACAAAAATGTGCAATAATTACATAAGAGGGTTTGCTGCTCCATGGACGTGCAAGTCCCACCCTTAAGGTTTCAGGAAATACTTTAATTAGCACCTTGAAGAATGGGGGCGATTAAATTTTTTTTTTTTTTTTTTTTTAAGGTGAGGGCATAAAAGGGGCTATAATTCATACAGAGTGACTAACCTTATCATTAGCCAATGATATGTTTTGGACCAGTGAGCAAAATTGTAATTCAACCCTCTACTGCAGGTCACTTGAGGAAAAAAAAAACATTGGATAAATGAATGTAAATGTGAAAGAGTGCATATCCCCAGACACACAGCAGCTTACAAACCCAGGCAACACTGTCAGGATGAAAAAGGGTGCCAGACTTGCAGAATGCACTGCTTCTCCTTTCAATTACAGTTAAGTCTTTGGATCTGCTTTCTTTGCGATTCTGTCTGAATGAAACATCACGTTTGCAGCAGTAAAACTTCTTGCAGTCAACCTCTTACATCATGGCAGGAATAAGATACACCTCATGCAGCAGGAGAGAAAGAGAAATCCAGTTGTCAATGATGCTGCTTCAGAAAAAACCTAGAGTGTAGCTGAGCAATTACAGAGAATAATTAAGATGAGAGAATCGCAGGGGAGGACTTAGGCCAAGATGGAGCAAAGTGTAAAAATGGTAAGTAGGAGAGTGTGATTTGACAATACTAGATCATGAACAGTTATGTCTCCATAATCTACCTTTACGGAGAGATCATTAGTATTACGCCGCAGTGTACATTCCATCAGCTGCAGTTCTATGGCTCATACACGCATCAAATCCACTTTGACACAATATACCAATAGCAGCAAACAGTAAGTAGTGCCTTGGATTTCTTCCCATCTCCTTTTCGCACCCTTGTCCCAATATGCAATGCGAAACATGCAACACATTCCCTATTTGGCAACATAGCAGCATGGACGACGTACAGGAGGTGGTCCCTATAAAGAATTCGACATCGGTAATATGGAACTTGAAGACGCCAGAAAGAGTACACCAATTATGTTTTTCCTTTTAGGTTTTATCAGCTTATAGGGCTACATTTTTTAAAATACAGGAATTAGTTTCGTTGTACTGCTCAGGAACTTGTAAAATAGTCTTAGAAACTGACATGAAAAGTAATGGTGAAAAGATAAAATATCGCGATATAATATTTTTGCCGTAACGCTCAGCCCTACAGTAAAGGATACTCTTCTTGCGGTCATCATAAGACAGACAGGGCAGCACGGCAGTCAGGATGCCAGAGGAATAAGGCAGCACCAGCCGGCCAGCCAGTTGGATGAACTCCCTCATCCACGTCATAGCTGTTAGTTGGATGAGATCGTTCGCTTTGGAAGAGAGAGAAACAAAAAGAAGGGGTGTCAGACTCACCCTTTCAAAACAATACCACACATTGCAACTTGCGTTTTACTTAAAGCGCAGCTACTCACCAAATCATGGGAATGTTTTCACAGTTGTCATCATGCATCTATTTTAGTGTCTTTTCAAAGACCCAAATTTGGTTTACCGTCAGCACAAATACTCTTCAAAACTATACTGCACAGCCAAGATGATTGCTGAGCAGCCGCATGTTATTAATCCGCTGCAGGATGAAGGGCTTCATAAAATACATTAAACAGAAAAAGCCCATAAGTCACTTAACATCTAATTGGCCCTGAATAAACACATGAGCTAGTGACTGGTGAGATTTTATATAACGAAGCCAATGTGACGAAACAACCTCAAAGGCATCCATGTCAATCCAGCCACTTCTGACAGTAGTTATATGTCTTTGTACTACAGAACACTAAATTGCACAAGACTGGCTTAAGGAATTTACTGCAGCTTGTACTTTGTTTCTTCCACTAAGCCAAGAAAATACTCAACAAACTGTGCACAACATTCAGCAGAGAGCAATGGCCAGTCCAGAGAGCAATGGCCAGTCCAGAGAGCAATGGCCAGTCCAGAGAGCAATGGCCAGTCCAGAGAGCAATGGCCAGTCC
>JAODKC010000021.1:23567892-23597110 GCA_026777985.1 Mormyrops attenuatus | reverse complement strand
AGAGAGCAATGCAAGAGGCCACATCTTGCGGAAGCTATCTGACCAGAAAACTGTGTCTGTGTGTTGTGGTGTTACCATGTCACAATCATCGACGTGATTTGAGAGATGTGACCACTTACTCGATTTAGATTCATCAGACACCTGGCAGTGAATGACCAAGATGTTAGCCATCTCTGCAAACTTTACAGTGGATGGTGTCTTCTTAATCTCTTTAAGGAACTCCCCCAAAGCCACCTCACACCTGAGGGACAAAAGCAACACCTTCAGACAAATTCCACAGAGCAGAAAAAAGACATCGTTTAACACTTTCGAGATAACGGAGGTAGAGAGTTCAGGTCCAGAAAATAAAAATCCAGACCAAGATTTTGTTTCAACCAACCAGTGGAGTACTCTGTGATTGAGACTCTTTAAACTCAACAGGTTGGTTAAAACCACATCTTGGTCTGGATTTTTACTTTCAGGACCTGAAGTGTCCAGCTCAGCTAGACAATTTGCAGATTATGCAAGTAAGCAAAAGGATACACTGGAAAAACAGTACAGCAGTGTTTCCCAACCTGATCCTCAAGGACTCAGTGCTGTGAAGAAGTAAAATCGGACTGTCTGCAGGTTGCTGAGGACTGGATTGGGAAACACTGCATTACAGTATCGTCAAAAGAAATTAAAGCCGGGAAACAGCACAGGAAAAGGATAACGGCAAGACTGAACTAGGGCTCACATCTTTCGGATCTCCTTGCTGCTGTCACCCAGGATCTGAAAGAGTCCATCCAGGATTTCCGGAAGATAATCCAAAAGGTTTATGTCTGGCACAGACTCCAGCACAAGTATCTGAAATCAGGAGCATTTCAGGTTCATTCTAATTCATGCAAATGGACATAAAAAGGCTTGAATTTGCAACACTCCCAATGGTGACCATTTAGCAAGATTGACAAATCCTCCATGAAATTCAGGACACATCTTAAAGCTTAGTGAAAAACTGTGAGGCATCCTATTTAACGTAAAAAAAAAAAAAACGCTACTGGTCATGTAGTAGAACAGGATTTTTCCACATCATAATAAAAATCTCATAACTCCAAATACAGTGGTATAACATTTCCATTTTAATTTAATTTCTAGTCATGCGAGAGTTGTGAATGCAAGAAGGCTAACATTTCAACATGAATAAAAAAAAAAAGAGAAGAAAACACGTACGGGCAAACATTTCCCAAGCGGTATTGCTAATCCTGTTTTTGGGGTTAGGTGGTTTTTGTTCCAGCCAAGATATAATTACTTAGGCTGGAATCTTGAATTTCTGCACTGAATTGCACATCTACTTCTACCACTGCAGACAGTATACTGTCAATAAACCTTTTACCTTCTCAAACGTTATTTATATGGCAACGTTCCTTAAAATTGAAGCAATTCTAATGGAGAGGGCCTGGTACTCCTAGGAAGGAGAACTAGGCTCTAGTTAATCTGTCCATCTATACCTCTCTTAGAGAACAGCAAATATACTGCTGTATTATTTTATTACACCCATAGTAACACAGTAGTAGCCACAATCTGAAAGTCCATTCTAGGTCACCCTGATGAAGCTAAGATTGTCCTGTCCCCAACAAAGCCACTTTCATCACAGTTCTGGGTGCAAGGTCAGTTTTGTTTTTGTATTGATCGTGGGCTGCCAGAACAATTTCGACAACACTGTATCCCCTGAAAAGGACACTGTCCTCCAAATAAAAGCCCCTTTCCTTTCCCAGCTGTGAAGTTTCCAACCAAAGATGGTTACAAATAGCAAATTGACCTTTTTAAATTAATTCATAGGCACCGAATTCATGACTAAATAAGCTGTTATGCACTGCGAGAGTACACCAAATTAAATAAAAGATTTACTAGTTACTTGTTTTTAATAAACACTCTTGTAAAATATTTCTTGAAAAAAATCAATAAGTTGTTGCAGTTAATGTCAATGGCACCTTGATCTGTATTCTGTGATCCAGCAAATCAAATAAAAATCTGGTCACAGGTCAAGAGAACGAGGAATTTAAAATCCTGCTTTAAAGCCAAAGGTAAAAAAAAAAAAAAAAAAAAAATAAAAAAAAAACTACAGATATTGCTTCTTTTAAAACATTTTAATTAGGTTTTTTTGCAAGGTTATGTGGTAAAATGTTTAAAGGAGATAGGAAAACATGTGCTTTATGTCTGTGTGAAAGGTTTTCTTGATTTAATTTTCCATCCTCAATTTCAGTCATTCCACATGAAAGGGTCAGTACGGTATTTAAGGCCAACATCTCGTTGCAGCTCTATAATCATGTAAATTATTACTTTAACTAATAAAGTTCCTTCATTTCTCATTTGATTACACAAATTATACACTATGCATGTTTATGGAAAGTCATAAAAATTTAATTCTTAGATTTATTAATGTATTACACTTACAGCATTGATTCTAGTGTAATAAAACCAGACAAGACGACATTTTATTCCCCTGTGCTTTTGTCGACAGAAACCCAAAAATGCAGCTTTCTGAAGTGGTACACTGCCATCATATAACTGACAGCTTAGCTGTCTATAAAACATTTCACTGTAACTGCATTACATCAAAAAACATTTCCTGTTGAAACATGTATCAGTAAACAGACCCCCCCACACACACACACAGTCCCACTGCTGAACTCACCCAGGAGATGATGAACTGACGTGCATATTGATTATTGGAATAAATACGCTCACGCAGCAAAGGGACAAAGGCCACCAGGTCAAATTTGGAACTTTCTGTCACAATGTCCTGTGAAATATGAACAGATAATGCCATCTCTTATCCAAACATGCACATACACACTCATGAAATCCACAAAATGTTTTTTTTTAATGTTCAAAATGGAAGCCCACTGATTAATGACCAGTCCTTCAAAACTACTGAAATATTGTTACTGCCACACTGGTTACCTTCAGCAGACGGTCCAGTAGTTCTGATCCACTCTTCACATTGGGATCCGGATCTGCTGCCAGCTTGAATGATATACAGATATTGAATTTAATATTTAGCTCTTTAGTAAATTGTCTCAGCCCCGCAAATCCTTTCTGAACAGGCGGCTGATGCTCTGACACTGTGGTTTACAGCTAACACACAATGATTGTTGCACATGTCCTGCTTTGACTTGCATTACAGATTTTCTTATGACTGGAGACTCATCTAGAGGCAAATTTATGATGCACACTAGTAGAGGCACCTTCAGTAAATGGAACAACAAGTGCTTCACAACCCATAAGGGTAAGAATACAGCTCTGTGCCTAAAATATTTGTCCTTTGAGTACCTCGAATTTGAACAGTGTTCCTGGTAGCTCACCTTGCTGAGCCCATCGAACAGCACATTAAAATGGGGCAGCACGGCCCCCCTGGCCACCTTCACGATGTTGTAAAGTGCCTCACAAGCATAGTAACGCAGACGGCTGTCAGAGTCATTGAAGCAGGTGAGCACCGGCTCAATCAGTTCCTTCAGGTAAAGGCCAGAGTCCTGCAAGCCAAAACACAAGTGGAAAGGGGGAGGGGTTGTCATTTACAGACACTGAGAATATCTGGTCATCAGATCGTTCCTTCAGCTGTCAGACAAACTAGGCAGATGCAAAATGGATTTCCGTTTGTGTCCGATTACATAGTACCAGGAGAAATAGAATAGGATATAAAAGGGCAGGATGAAAGGTGAGCCACTGGGCAACTGGGAATATGCACAGGCAAAAAAAAGGGCAATGAAGAAAACAATTCTTACGAAGGAATATGACCAGACAACGGGAAAGCAGGAAGTGGGGGAAAAAAAGCTAAACTCCAGGTGACATTAAGAACATGTAACCACACAGCTACAACGTTAAATGCCCAGGCTGAACCTGTTGTTGTACCCTTAAGAAAGGCATTTTCCCAGGGAAAACTTCAGTAAATTAGTACATTCATTATGTGGTTTGAATAAACCATGCTCTGCCCCAAGCAAATAACTGAAATCTTCTTAAGAAAGCAAGTTAAAGAAACTGGAAAAAGCCAAACAATGTTGTCACTGCTGGACTGACCCCTACCTTTCCCAGGGCTATAGAGCAGGCAGCCAGGCCGATAAGCCCCCCTTTACGACTGTGGGGGTGCTGGGATAAGGCAAACTCAGTGGCCAGGATCTGGATAACATGACGGATCTGAGTGGAGTTGTTCTGAGCCACAAACTCCCGCACCAGCCTGCACAAACACAAACACAGAGAAGGGAGTTAAGATTTTTACATTTACCACGTCTAGCACAAAAAACAGTGTACAGTAAATACTAACATATTTAAGATATACTATTATTTGGTCCATACTGTGAAAGATGCACTCTGTCATTCAATATCACAGGTCGACTCCAATACCTTTATATCGATTTGGCCAGAGCTTTAAAATTTAATATATTGCTCATTCACTATTTAATAAAGAAAGGTTTAAATCTGTAGTGGCTCCAGAAGTCGCTAAATATACGGTACCAAAAAGAAGAACTTCGATTATAAATTAAAATTAAACTTCTAATAACGAAAAACACTTAAGTTATAGCGAAACAACGCCGTGGCATTCTAAAAGAGCAGAAACACGAAAACGAAAGACGCATTCTCTAAAAAATTAACCACGCTAGAAAACAGGCAAAGGAAAACAAGTGCCACTTACTTTTCTATCTCCAAAGCGGCGACTTTCCTCTTTTCGTACAGCTTGTCGTTCAGGGCTCTGACGATGTTCGGGGTCAGGGGAGCGAAATCTTTCTCGGTGTTCATTTTCACCGAGGTACGAAAGCGAAAACCGACGGACGCTTCGAGGCTGACACAGATATGAACGACTGCTTCACCTTCACCTCAACTAAAATGACAAATTACAAGGACTGGAAAGCGGTAACGCTGCTTTTACAGACGGCCAGTTAGTAATTAACCTCTATCATATAGAGTCTATATGCTCATATTAGCCACAGGAACACCTTCTCCACTACGAAGACACTGTGAACAGTTATATAATAATAATAATAATAATAATTATACGCTGTTCTACTGTATTATCAGTACTATACAAAACTGGAATATACCAATGAAAAATATTATCCTATAACTAATTTCATAGGTAACGTTTTGTCCTTAGGAACCTGCGCCAGAACCAAGAGCTTAACAGACGGATTTCAGCGCGTCAGATCTACGGTTTATTTTCATAAACTACCGACAACATCGCGTTATTAAATAACGGGCCAAAGCAGCTATGAGATGTACAGGTAAATAAGCATAAGGTCGAGACTGTTCCTCTTCTGTAGCCCGTGTTATAAGGACGGTCTGCACATCCAGAAACAAGGTGACAGACTAGGAGACCTGGCGACAGTCAAGCGACCATTTTACCTCGGCTGGACAGACAGTAAAAGTCGGGTTGAAATTCGCGAAGGGGTTGCTTACTTCTCGACAAACACGACAACAAATATCAAGGCGGAGGAATGACTGAAGTGCGACTACCCATTATTTTTGTGCAGCCATGTTTCCCGGCTCACATGACTGTCACACAACCTCGGCAGGCGGCTTAATCAGCAGCCGAACGCGCGATCTGTTTTCATCGCTCGAGACCAACGCGTGCTGGGAGGGGGCACGCGGAATGCGGAGCGCGTGACGTCGCGTGAACTTCGTTGCCGATTTTTGGTTAATATCTCCTTCAGTTTTCTTTTGCATTTGTGATCAATCCATATATGCTAGAATCAGGTTGCTAACTCTCGCGCATGACACTCACGCTTTTAGAGTAGCACGCTTACGCAAGAAATCTTACGGCAAATCTACATCATTCCATTATAAACCTAAAACTAGTTACATCAAATGCTTTGGGGTAGTTTGCAAACCCTACAGGCTATTTGCAAAGTAATAAAACTGTTACAGACATCTAAATGCTTGCGCATATGTGTGCAGACTTATCCCAAATTTAAAATCTCACTCCAGCCATTTGACCAAAGTTAGCCACCCTGCTATCCCATATAATGAAGTTCCCCCTCTAACCCGAGCTGCCGTCTGTATTTTCCCTCATTCGCTCTTTTCCATGTTACTTCACTGTAGAAACATGTATTTCAGAAGTCACGGAATTTATAAGTAATCACGGAATATAATGTGCTGATCAAGCACGTTTATTATTCATTAAAACGTATTTGTTATGTCTTCCATGAGGAAGTTTCATCCAAGAAATGCTTAGGATATTTCAGAAAATAGAATCTGACACCAGTGGAGTGTCAACTGCCCACAGCCGAAAGCTGATTGGCCTGTGTAGTACTAACAATTTAATGACAGGGACGCATTAAAAAAATGAAGAAAATGTACCAGTATAAGGAAAGCACTAAAGTCCATCAACAAAACATTAGTAGACCTGTACAAATGGACAGGTTTAACAGCCAGTGCACCCTGGTGTCATCTCTTCCCCAGGTAAATGACGCACACGCACGTCTGGCTACACGATGCAACAGAAAACGCAACTCATCAGACCAGGCCACCTTCTTCCATTGCTCCATGGTCCAGATCTGACCCTTTGACAAGATCCCAGATTGCTTGGTTTTTCAAAACTCTTGTTAGATTGGTTGCCACAGCAACCACTGTAAGCACAAACTTGCCTGGAGCAGGTTTATTCAATGTAAACAGGATTAGATCTCAGATTTAAATGCAGGTGTCCACTCAGGAAACCCATCCAACCATAGCTGCACCATTCTTACAACAGCAGCCAATTGCAATCTGTGTTTTTTATTATCATTTTTAAATGGAACTTTATTGCATACCATGACAGTACAAATACAAGCAATTTAATACCAGGGACACATAAACAAAAATAAATGGAAAAAAAACATTATAATGCAGGGGTGGGCAATCATATCCGCAAAGGGCTGGTGTGTGTGCAGGTTTTTGGGATAACCTTTAGGTCAGCTGTTCAGACCCCGGTGTGAGGACACTTCAGCCAATCAGTCTTTGAATTAGTAATCTAATGAGGGAGTTGCAGTGAAAACCCACATACACAGCGGCCCTTTCTGGGTAAGATTGGCCACCCCTGTTATAAGAGAGGCACTAAAGTCCATCAACAAAACATTAGTTGATTTGTACAAATGGACAGTCTTAACAGCCTTAGCAAAATATTAGATAGTGAGATGCAATTCATATAGTTAAGTCACAGTAAAATGCAGAAAAAAAATGTTACGTTTATGTATATAGCATTCAGCAAATCAGAACTGAGCATATATCGCGTAATAATCCAGATCCTTTAGTGTACCAGGACATATTGCTTTTTGAGAGTTACTGCTTTGGTCAGGAGGGAATAATATTCACTAGCCATTTATTAGCTCCATATTTTAGGAGCCAAATTCGCCGAAGTCACCTTCTCCGTAAGAGTAGTCAGATACTGTGTCCTCATCGACATGTCAGATGGGTCCCCATCCCATTGCTGGGGCACTGGCAGAAGTAATGAGCACATTTCCTGCAACTGGCCCTACCATTAAAAAAATGCTTGTTATGTCACATTTATGACACATCCAGCATGAATATGTGCAATGGCTTTTCTTTACCTGAAGTGAATTGACCAGCGTGGCATCCCACCAGGATGAGCTTTAAAATGGGACAGTGGGCATTTTGCTGGATCGTCAGCTCAGCTGCAGTGAGATAAGGCATAGCTGGCCCTCACCAGTATTTTTTAAGTTCAGCCTTCTTCCTATTTGCTTTAGAAGGAAAGGAAATCAATTGTCCTGTAGCAATTACTGTTCATTAGGTTAGAAGTAATGCATGGGACTTTGAAGAATATTTTTATATTTTACTTATTCACAGGTCTTTGGTGTTGCTCTGAATATGACGCACTGAATAATTCATATAGGCAGTGGAAATGCAAAGATTGCAGTAGTAAACAGTTAGAAATGACACTTACACATTTCATTTGTCAGTCACTTTTTGCCAGCCCCCTATCATTTTGGTTGCTTTTTCTGTATTGCATATCGTTTCCTTAAATCCCTCGTATCCTTTCAGCAACAGCCCTTGTTTTGGTGGGGCGGAAGAATTTATAGAGCCAAAGTCCCAAAAATGATAGGCCTATTTTTTTTTATCTTGTGCGCACAAATATAATATAATATAATATAATATTCATGTATTCGTATTAATACACAATATATTAATGTATAATTATATTGTGTGCACAAGATAAAAAATTTCATTTTTCTGGACTTTGTGGGCTCCATAAGAATTGCGCCCTCGGTTTTGCCATTTTGGACTCGATCCAAAGCTATATCCTCAACACTCCGCCTTCATTATGAGTTACACTCAGACTGAGCTGCTCTCACAATCCCTATGTGCTAAAACTGATAAAAATGTTTGCAAGAAAGATTTGAGACGGCCTCACCCTCATCATCTTCTTCAGAAGAAAGAGGAACTGCATTATGTTGTCATGAGCCAGAATCGCTGACACAAGAAGCTCAGAAACATTTCTGTAATAACATATGAGTCTTTAAGAAAATAAAGAAATTTATCCGATGTGAGAAGACACCAGTTACATAGGCTTATCACACTCCTGAGCAATTTGAAGTTTACACATTTTGAGTTCATTTTCAAATAAGTAACATTTGACCTCCTTATTTTACATTTTTGTAACTGAAAGTGCAACCAAAGTAGTACCATTAGCTATTGTGAAGATGCAAAATTATATTGCTTAAATTAATTACATTTAAATTAATTTTAATTAAATAAATTTATATCTTTGTGACAAAACAGAAAATTCCAGTGTGTAAACATGAACAAATAAACACTAATGACAATTAAATATCCCATTGGTGAATCAATGAAAAAGGCAAAAGACAATTAACTTAGTGGATATTTCTACCAGCGACAGAGTCATCAGCCTCTGAGTCATCAGCCTCTGAGTCATCAGCCTGCATAAATCTCAGACTTTCAGCAAGGTGATGCATCTGTGTTCATGGGAGCATGCAATTATCTCGGATGATGTCATCGGGAAGACCCCACATGACCTGCCATTTTGGAGATGGTCTCACCCAGTCCTCTAGCCATCACAATTTGGCCACTGTCAAAGTCACTCATCCTGATTTTTGCTCATTTTTCCTGCTTCCATTACATCATATACAGTATGACCTCAGTTTCAGTTTATTATACGTTTGTAAAAGTTTCTTATTGTTTATTGTCTAAAATGTAATACCTGATCAGACTGATTTACTTATTCATAGAATCGGGAGTCACAGGTACCTGTGGTGTGGTTAGACTATTATCATCACCTTTTGACTTTTTCTTTTATAATCAGTTTACTTATTAAACCTTTATTATAACTGGTGATTGGATTGCAGTCCTTGTCTCTTCAGTTTTGAGCACAATTACATGCTCTTTCATCTCCAGGCAATAAGGGAAGGAGATCTTCACCTGTCTTCTAGGAACCTTCTGGTACCGTTGTTTTCAGTATAGGAAAAGAACAGAAACGGTGATGCCGCTTCTACATATTCTGACCGTGTATGTATGTAGTGCCTGTTTTAAGGGGAAAGCTTAAGGCTTTGATGCAAAAAATGTGAAAATGTGCTGTTTAAACACTAATGACAAATTCATCTGTTTCCATACTGTCTATCCAGTACAAGGTCACAGCTTGCAGTAGGGGAACAACCTGGATCCTTCTTCTGTGACCAGAAACATGGGGGGAACATTCCAACTCTGCACACACAGAGCCGGGGGAAGAATTATAAACGAAGTACCCTGGAGGTATATGGTGACGGGGCTAACAGTCTATCCAGGGAGCCACCATGCAGGTCAGCCAAATAGATGTCAAAAATAATACAATCCCATTCCGTGTTTTAAAAATATTCTTAGGATATACAGCATATTGTATATTGATTTTATTCTTTCATTTTAATTTTAAACTCACAAGATATCGAGTTGGTTTGTGATGGATAATCAGGACACCAATGTCAGGTTTTATTGTAAAAAAAAACATCTTTTTTATTGTAAAACTGCAAAATGTTGTACCACAAACATTACATGACACACACAGCGTTTTATAACTCAATGCATGCAAGGTGATCTCTATGCTAACATGCTCTTTAGCTTTCCCTCACACTGGTGAGCTAACCAACCAGACTGTGGCTAGCAGAGTGTCCGTTTTATTCCAAAGTTCCATTATGCCTTGTGCAACATAAGCTGTAAAATAAATATTTAGTCAATGATCTTGACATTTTAAATATTGTTTTAAAGGAATTCTATAAGAAGGCGATACATCGACAGTCTGAGAGTTTTCGGTTTCCGCTTTACAGACTATTAGGTTTTTTCCCCTGTTATTCTGCATTCTCATGCTTACGTGAGACAAGTTATCTGATGCAAACAGCCACCACTGTGAATGATGCGGTCAGTGTGTGAATTTAAATTTGAAACCGGAAGGGACCCAGAAAGTTTAAAAAAAAAAACAGCAAAAGCTTGAATGAGAAGATAAACATCTGTTAATGACTTTTGCGTTTATTTAACTTTTTTTTGTTAAGTATTACAATCTACTTGAAAAATTCAGCTAGTATGACTGTCTTATTTTGCGTTATCAGAGTGTAATAATATGGACATGAGTCAAAGGACACGTTGAAAACTGATGTAATAAAGGGTAACATCATATATAGTGAAAGTGATGTTTCTGAACATTCAAAAAATATAGGACAATACATATAACTGCGATAATACATTTTAGCTGCAGTAAGCAACATATTTTTCTGGCTGTATTTTTTTTTTTAAACTTTACACAATAATTCAATTTCATAAATTGCTCCGATCCACACGGACTGAAGTTGCTTAGGACCTGGAGGAGTGAGACGTGGTGTGTATTATACCTTATGGGTCTCCACGGGAATAGATGACACATCAACTGGACATTGGCGCACTGATTTAAACAGCCAAACAACAAACGTCACTGCATCGAGACTGTTATAACAACAATGTGATCTGAGAAGGTAGCATCATGTTTTAGTTGGGAATTAATGAAATGGGTGGTATCTATGGCCATTAAGGTCTGGGGTGTTCCAGATGTACTGAGCTACCTTACCAGAGTGCAGAACTACTCGGCCTGCATGTTAAAAAAATGTATGATATATATTTAAAAAAATGTCTGTCGCCCTACGAAGACAGAAACACGGCAAAGCAACATTCCCCAGTACAGCCATAAAAATGGTGTTTTGTATATATCCCATGATATTCCCATGTTTGCGCTGCACAGGAAACCACGTGAAAGACGACTGTGCGTAGAAAGGACAGGGGAAAAAAAAAAACAGATTTCTGCAACTCAGCATAGGTAAAAAGTCATAAAACGGATATACTGTGTTTCGATAGCTATAGCTGTTCTCCAGCCAGGGGCAAATGTGACTTCCAGTTCAATTTATCACATTCAAATACACCCACCAAGGTCCGATATGTCTATATAAATGCTATCTGTCATAGAGTAAAAGTCTTTAGACCTTAAGCGTACATCACAACTTAATCTTATCTGTGTACTGATGCCCCAAAAAAGCAGACAGCAGCTTTAAGGCAGAAAGTAAAACCTTGACAGAAAAGAAAGACCCATTTGTTATCCACTAGTTAATTCACACACCTTGCAATGACCAATGGACTGCAGTCAGATGGCTGAGAAGTTAAAATGAGAAATTCTTCCCCCCCAGGGTATTTAGCTACTGGTGTAGAAGCTACTCTAGCATTGCCCATCTTTGTTTAATATTCATTGTTTCTCTCAGTTTGTGAATCCCGCCCAAAGACGGCCGAGGCCATTGTCCCGCTGTCCCCTAAAAGATGGGCTTAGCCCAATCTTCTCACTTCCCACAGGTCTTGACACCCCAGATACACAAAGGTGAATCCAGAACAATCTGTTAACAGTGTTTCCCAGCATGCCTGAAGCAGGTTTTATAAAACAAGATGAGGTGCCTTGGCTTTCTCCTAACATTCCCCAAGACAGACAGACGCACTCACACGCACAGATTTGGAAGAACAGGTTCTCTATGTGACAGCTGCACAAAACAAAGAAATAAATAGCTATATGTACAATGGTCAACCCAGGTTATAAATACACAACATAGAGGAAAAAACGTGTTCAACAGAAGCTTAGATATGTTAGGGATGTGTTCAACAAAAGCTTAGCCCTTCTTATAGATAACATTAAATTACACAAACTCGTATGTATCGAATCGTATAACAGATCTCATACATAAATGTCTTCCCCACTGCAGACCAACAGGACAACGGATCCGTGGGGGCAACCAGTACAGAAACCAGTACAGGAACCAGCACAGGAACGTCCCCTAAGGATGCCAAGCCATCCCCATTACAGCTGGAATAGCAATCCAGCCAAGTGTCTACGTTTGGTTTCAACAATGGTTGGGACCAAATCAGCCCCGAACCCCCCCCCCAAATACAAACAGTACTCCCACATTGGCAGGACATGTCCCTACCATCCATATTCAAATTTATGCCCTTGAACCCAGCTCTGTACGAGCAACATGCTCACCCAACACGTGTAAATATATTTTTTTTCTGCAGAAAAAACTGTTTTTCCATTAATTATGACAATAAATAACTGTTAATAAAATGCAAGCTTTAAACTGGGCACCAAGAGGGGTGAACAGGAACATCGACGAGACCTAGAATTTCACACAGGTTCATTAAGAGTGAAGAGTCTCTTCCCCATCTCAGCTCTTAGTACAAAAAATAGATCACTTTGCAGCAAGCCACCCACCTGAATATGACAGACATATTATGTGTTACAGAGCAGTTAGAAATCTGACTACAGAATGCTCGCCATTAAGCCTGTGAACATAGCAGACTCAAGACGGTCACAGAGTGTGAGTGTAGCACTGGTTAGAGACTCAGAGACTGTACTGTAGACGTTGTATCAGTCTCATATTGAGACGTAGACTTCTGAAAGGGATGTGTGCTACATACAACAGACCCTGGACAGACCCCTGACTGCAGGCCCACCTGACGTGGGATGACTTTGCCAGCCCTAGCAATTCAGTTGATGTTAAAGTCCTCTTAGACAGATAGACAGGTAGATGAAACGTGGGAGGTAACCCTCTTATCCAGACCCACAAAAGTTATTCCAACAATGTTGCATCCCCCAAAGTAAGTAAAAAAAAACACAATGTCTCAAATAGAAGACCTATTTTCTCCTGAGTTATCTAAAAAAGTAATGTTTAAAATCATCTCCAAGTGCAAACTTTCAGTTAAGAACACACAAGTGCATAACCGGACCTACCATTAAAATTCAAAACACAGGTAACGATAAACCAATACCCACAGACATTTGTAGTCATCATTACCCTTTTATGAAGAAAAAAAATGCTTAGAAAAACAAACTTCAAAATTGTGTTGTTTCCTCATTCAGAAATGGAAAAGATTTTTTTAAAAGTGGGGATGAGTAAAAAAATAATTTAAGTTGCACGCTGCCGTCATCCGCCTTTTTCAGTCTTTCAGTTCCTCTCCGTTTTTTTTTTATTTTTTAAATGACGCTAGACAGTAATGCAACCACTGGTCCAGAGAAGCTTTTTCATGGTTTGTTTCACCAGCTGACAGAAAAGCCTTTGTCCATGAACACAGAGGCACCCCGATCAGAGGAAGGGATGAAGGGATGGAGGAAGCATTCCCAGTCCCAGGAGAGGTGTGTCTGTGGTTCACCGAAGAGCAGCATGATAAAGCAAGAAGGAACACAGCCAAAGGTGTTTTTCTCAGCGAATGCAGTATCTTGTTTTCTCATCCATCCAAAACGAACTCAACTCAAGGAAACATCTAGCTGTCTGGTTGCTTTGTTGCCTACAAAAGAAAGACGCTGTTTGCTCGATCCCCCTCTTCCTTGTCTGAGGAAGACGTTGTTCTCTCTCTCTCTCTCTCTCTCGTGCAAGGCTGGCCATCACGCTCACGCACGCGCCGTCTTCACCGGCACTGATGTCGTCGTGTACTTCCAGGAGCAGAAACGCTGCTATAAGGCCCAACGTTTGTGTGCTAGATTAAGGTTATGGGTTCAAGCACGGGGAGTGCAGACTTGGTTTCATGCTTCACAGCTGCACTCACCATAGAAGTTTCTAGACTGCTTAATTTTCTTGCCCATAAAATTGGGTGGGTATGGGTGATCTCTCTCTAAAGGCAGATTTCACCAACAATAGGATGTCATTGGGCTTGTCTAGTTGAGGGGCCCCTAAACACTCGCATTCGCCACACAGTCATTTTGTTTCTTGCCAAGGGGGCCATGCATAGAGCAGCTCACGAAAATGTGCCCAAAACAACAGAATTACACAAAGGTCCACGAGTCTCAAAACCACCCCCCTTTTTCTTCCTTCTTTTTCAGGGCTGCTGGGAGATGGAGTTCTTCATGGAAGGAGTGTGCGAGTCTTGTCGATCCTCCGTGGCCAAAAAGAAATTCTCCCTGTGTGTGTGTTGGGCTCTCACCCACCTTCGCCATCGCCACCCTGGATCAGTGGGGGGCCTGAAGAGATGAAAATGAGGTCCCAGCCCCACAAACATAAGGGAGATTAAACATCAGGTGGGAAGAATCTGCAGCACCCCTCACTGGCCAGGGTAGGAGTGGTAGTGGTCGGGACCATGCCGGCTGTGGCTGATGGGGGCTGTGTTTTGGCGTTCAGGGGGCAGACGCCCGGGAAGCAGGTCTGTTTCTGGCTCCGTCTGTGAGCTACTGAACACATCACCTAAAACACAGAAGAAGGGGACAGGTCATCAATACAGATGGGTGTAAATATGTCATATTTTTTGTCACACTGGTTACATAGTGCTCCTTAACAATGGCTACACTAAAGGCAGAGAAGTAGTAGGCAAACTTTAAAACCCACTCTTGGTATCCATACATGGTTATGGTCTAGTTTATGGATATTCAGTAGGCGGACATACAGTTTAATCTGGATAAAACACAGCATCAGGAACAAAGGTTTTCTCCACAGCCTAATGCAGACTCTTTATATCGTATTTCCCCAATAGGTGGAGGCCTGTGAGAGTTAAATGGTTGGCCCGCACACCCGATCAGTTCGCAAACTTTAGGCAAGTGGACCTTGGCTTTGGGTTTTTAAGGGAATTTGGCCCACTTGATGGAATGAGCTGCCGAACCACATCTGGTCATCAAACACCCTCCCTCTCCACCTTCAAGAACACCTCAAGATCCATCTGTTCCATGAATTCCTCTACTAGCCTGATGCCTCTTTACATTTTCCAATGTTGATATGTTGCACTTCTGGTCCTTGATTAATTAATTTTATAAGGTTCTTGCTTTCTTAGAAATTGTTGTGTAGCTGCTTTGTAGTTCCCGCTGCAATACTGCTTACACCTATACCTGACCATTCATTGGAAACTCAGCTTAGCTGCCTAGTTGACTTCTGCTAAATATTTTTATATTTAGCATCTGCTAAATATGTAAAATGTAAGTGTACTTTAACCCACTTGTTCAGTGATGGTTTCCATCTGGTTAAAGTGCACATTGACTGACAGGGTACAGAAATCCCGCTCACTGCAGGATTCATAAGGAGTTCAGTCATAGTGATGGGGCTACATTGGCCAGACACGTTTAAAGCACACTGTGCAGAGGCAGGGTGAGTCACACACGGCATTTTCCCAGCATACCGTTGGTGGAGCTGCCAGTTATGTGGTGCCAGAAGGCGCTGCGAGGCAGGATGGCGGTGGGCGTGCATGGGTAGGACCCCGCCTCTGAACTCTTCGACAACAGCTGCTCGGAAAAACAGAGACAGGCAGAGGGAGACAGAGGGAAACAGGGAGACAGTGGAAGACGGAGACAGTGGCAAACAGAGGGAGATAGAGGGAGACAAAGGCAGACAGAGGGACACAGAAACAGACAGAGGCACAAAGAGGCAAACAGAGGGACACAGAGGCACACAGAGGCAGACAGAAGAAGAGAGGCCCGTCATTATTCCTGCTTCTCAATCTCCTCGTCTGCTTTAAGGGCCAATTAAACACAACATGCAAGCGTTTTAAATGCGTCTAAAACATCAATTAAACTCAATTACTCGATTACTAAAAAGCATAGATGAAAAATTTCCTTCTTGATTACTTGGCAATATGGCGGAAGGGAGACGGTGCACAGTGAATGAAGGCGGAAGTAAAGAGCGAAAACCATCAGTTGTGTGGTAGCATTTCAGATTAAAAGTGAAATGCAGTCTTGTGTCATTATTGCAAAACAGAACTTAACTACCACCACAGAATGACTGCCACAGAAATGTATCCTAAAAGATATTCAGGTTTAAAGGACTCATCCAATAATGTGAGGTTAGCAATAGATATGTGTCATTTAACCTCTCAGAGTACCCTAGCCTGTCTTTTTTCATCAGTTTGACTTTAAATCAGTTTGTTTCATTTACTTTCTACAATTCCTCTATCAAAATATTAATAATCGCTGCTAAAACAAAAGTTAGTTCTGTCGTTTAGCCACATCACTTACACAATACAGTATATGTTAACCATATAATACCTTTTTTTGGTGAACAAACTGCATGTTTTGAGTAGGGCTGAACGATATTTGTTGTTTTTGCAACATTTAAGAGTTGAAAATTAACTATATAGCCAAATATAACTTATCTACCACCAAAGTCAAATAAGTTGGCGGTATTGCTGTTAGTTGTGCCAATATACACAACGCAGTGCCGACAATCACTTGTTTTTGCTCAATATTGTCTCTATGAAATATATAATATTTCCATACAAGGGAAGACAAAGGTCTTTTCATGAGCAGTTACTGTTCGCTTTTGTTCTCTTCACTCATTTTGTTTAATTTCTCACGTAGGTGCTCACGTAGTCAAACAGCAAGGCCGATAATGATTATGATTGTCTCAGAGAGCACATGCAGAGCTCATGCCAAAGTGGTAAACTTTAGACAGATGTTTTTTTTTCCACATATGCTAGATTATTTGGAAAAGGAATCATCGTTAGAATTGCTTGCTAAATTTTCTTTCCTTCGACTGACCAAAAATGTTTTAGTGCAATGTATTGATGGTTTGATCCCAGCAGACTATTGCAGTCCTTGCAATGCAACAATCGCATGTGCATATTAACATGGCACATTGTACAAGCCTGTTAGGGCAGTGCAGTAGCGCAGCGGGTAGTGCTGTCATTGCACAGCGCCGCTTTGTGTGTAGAGTTTGCATGTTCACCCTGTGTGGGCGTGGCTTTTTGGCGGTCTCCAATGTCCTTCCACTGTCCAGAAACATGCAACTTAAATGCCTTTAGTTGACCGCATGTATGACTCTGCAATGGTTGGTTGGCTCCTGCCTTGCGCCAAATGCAATGTATCTATTATTTTATATTATTTCATATTATTTTATATTATAAATCATTACTCAATGAATCGTCAAATGAATCAGTAGATTACTCAGTTATTGATATAATCAATAGTGACAGCACTAGCCTGTGCCTTTATGTTTTTCTGTGTTTCTCACCCGGCTGTTCTTCTCCATCTCCATCAGGACCCTCTTGTGCTGCTCAGCGATGGCCAACGTGGCAGAGTGGACCCTCTGGTAGATCTGCTCTCCTTCTCGTGTCTGGAAGGTGTAGAGGCCCTCACCACTGTCGCACATCCTGAAGCACGTGTACGCACACACACACACACACAGGATCAGGTAAGCATCACTCATAAACACCACTATACGAACAGGAAAACCAAATGCTACTTAGTAGTAATGGTAGTAATGTATAGTCCCTGCAACCCTGACCAGGACAAGCATACCAAGAAGACTGATGGATGGATGGATGGATGGAAATAGTGTAGTACTATGCTGGATTTCATATCCATTCATATCAATTAAGTGCATAGACCATATAATTCCTCAGAAATATCAACATTAAAAAGTAACTACAACAGTATAAATGTCAATGAGCTCCGCAAGCCAGCAATGAATATGCAGCTACAGAACAGGTACCAGATGTAAAAAGCAACAGGACTATGGGAAAAGTAACACACTACCTCTACCACAAGGGGGCAGTGCATTGTCACCTTTTAATAAAGCTTAGGCAAGAGGCACCCCCCCGGCACATCTAGTAGTGCATAGGGGATACGGTTTATTTCATCAATGAGAATTATGCCCCAGGAGGGCAGGCCTTTCCTTATAATCTGTTCGATCAATATCCTCACAGTTTTCGGACAGGCCTGTTCTGAGTGTCTCCATCAGAGTGTCTCATTCGGGCTGCCTTATTAAACAGCCCAGATTGATGCAGGGAAGCTCACTTTGCTGGATCACACTCCAGATAGCTGTGCCAGGCCTGTTCACAAAACTGCCACGATGCAGAGGCCTCAACTGTTACTCTGTTTACCCAGAGTCTTTGTTCTCCTGCCAATCCTCGTCAGTCTCAATCTGTCCTCCTTGTATCCTGCCTGAATTTTCTTCTTCTGCCGCATTCCATCTCCCACTGGTTCCTTCTCTTAATTAAGCTGAAGCCGACCCAATTAAGCCGATTGTGAAGAGCTAGGTTGTTATCTCGTGTCTTAGCATCCCATTTATGTGCATCATTTGTTCTATCTGTCAATCGTGTTTCCGTCCAAACCTTCCAGCCTCGAAGGTGAAGCGGGTGGCGTCGCGGCCATAACGCCTCAGGGAGCAGAGGGGCCAGGTGACCAGCTTTGTGCGAGGATTGTGGATGTCCCACAGGTAGATGTTCTCATGGGTAATCTGCATCATGCACTCCCCGTAGATGTCCAGATTGGGACAGGGTAACAGGAACACATTGTAGCGCTCTGCCGAGGAACATTAGTGTAGGTACCCATCACATACAGTAGGTTCAGATGTCAGGCACAAACAACGATCCCGCACAGATTTGGGATCCCGGCTACAGATGCTCACCGGTGTGCTCACACTGAACTCCTGCTGCCAGGAGGTCTGGCTCGCCAAGGCTGATGTCATTGAGTCGGGTCCCAAGGCACTCAATGGACAGGGTCTTGAACCACTCCTCAGCTTCCAACTCTGAAAGTGGAAGAAAAGAAAAGATGAGGCTCTCATTGATCGAGCAGGACAAAAACAAGCGTTACAGGAAATAAATAAAACATGCAGCTCCAGTTGGATTAGAGAGGTTGGTAACACTTTACTTAAAGCACTCATGTATAATGCATTATAGATACCTTCATAATGCATTATAATACATTCATAATGTATTATAAACACTATTCATAAATACCTTTATAATGCAGTACAAAGTATCCTCAATTCTTATACTGACCATTATAATGCATTATGAAGGTATTTATAATGCATTATGATGACTGCTTTAAGCAAAGTGTTACCGAAAGATTAAATAAGGATTAACACTTTAGACATTATTAATAATCCTAATTAAAAGGCTGAAGAATGTTCTTAATTGAAGTAGGAGTTAATTAAGTTTGACTGTCCAATGCACTGCCTTGATGTATGATTAAAGATGGTTAACTGACCCTCAGGGAACTGGCCCGATATCCAGCCCCTAATTGATGACAGGGTACCTGAGTCACAAGTGAACGTGCGTGAGGTGTCATCTGGGAAGACGATGGCCACGGCCTGGCGCTTTGTTTCCCGTGGAAGCCGCGTCACGTTCTTCACATTGCTGATCTCCGTCACCTACGGGAGAGCACAAATGACGGGTTAAGGGAGCACCTGAGCCGCAGGTGTCGGCATGGGTGGATCCCTGGCAAGGACACGATGGGCGATTGCCCAGGGCGGCATCTTCTGAGGCGGCACCAACTTAGCAATCCACTGTCATCCCCCCTACAGCAAGCTTTACTGCTGGCAACTCCCTGGTGCACGCCGGCTAAGACAAAGTGAGATCAGGTGGTGAATTTTGCCGGAATGGCTGGCATTAAAGGTTGTCCAGGGTGCCACAAGTGCTCCGACCAGCACCGGGTGTAGGCTTGGACGACAAAGAGAATGGTGTGAAAGAGGCGTGAAGGACCGAAATATAACAATCTGTATCGGGGAGTCTTCTTGAAAAAGGGGACTGGAAGTGTTTCAAAAAGGAGAACGGGGGAGATCTGAGTAACTAATTATGGGCTGAAAAATGAATGATCGTGATGATTGATGAATGCCTTATGAAGAGGCCCTCATTGCGGTGAAATCCTTCATATTGAGAGCAAGAACGTGGGAGATGGAGAAACTGCAAGACTCAACAAAGGCACCGTGAGTGGGGGACCACAGCGCGTGCATGCGCTGGGGGCTTCTGTGCCGTCGCATCTTTTGATGTTGACTCTAACTGCAGATCTAACACTTCCTCACATCTGCTTCTTCTCCTCTGAATTCCCCGTGACAGGTGCGGCGATGAGTGCCCAGAGATACGCGTGAGCCCACCCGCCACGCCTTCATTCTGCAGACCCACCTCACGACCTGCTAAGCCCCATTTCCAAGTGAATAACTAAAAATATGCATATTCCACTGCAAGAATACACACAGTTCACATTCTCCAGCTGCAAACTATACACCCTTGTCAGTCACTGTATAATCAGAGTATTTTGGATTTTCAGAATGAACATAACTGGCTAGCCATTATATTATTAACATGAGGGCGGATGCAAATGTACTTTGAAAATGTTGGGTAACAAAACATGTAATTATAATGAATTTCCAGAGCCTTCTATCCATCTGCTCTATATACATAACCAAGAAATTCAGCTTTGCCTATTCATTTATTTCTCATTTTGATTTTTTAATTTAACATTATTTTTAATTTTCATTTGAAATCCAGTTTAGTTTTATTTAGTGTCCCATGTGGATTTATTAGTTGTTATTTTAATGAGATATTTCTATTAAGGGGCAGCACAGTGGCACAGCAGTTAACACTGTTGCCTCACATCTCTGAGACCAGGATTGTGCCACGGTCCCATGTATGTGGAGTTTGCATGTTCTCCCCGTGTTGTCATGCGGTTTCCTCTGGGTACTCAAGTGTCCCACCACAGTTCAAAAACATGCTGAGGCTGACTGTAGTTACCAAATTGCCCGTATGTGTGCATGAATGGGGTGTGAGTTTGCCCTGCGAGATGGGTTGGTGCCCCATCCTGGGTTGTTCCCTGCTTTGCGCCTGTAGCCTCTAGGATACGCCCCCCCCCCCAACCCTGAATAAGACGAGCAGTTACAGAATATGGGTGGATTTCTATTGAGCTTTTACATATTTTATTTTTGGTTTAAGTTTTCTGAATCTTATTTCTAGAGACAGATTGAAAGTTGTATAGCTATTTTATGTGTCTGATCTTAAGAAAATCCTACATGGATATGCAGCACACATTATGTACTAATGTCCTCAAAGCAGGCAAAACCTGTTCCAAGTATTATTAATGGTAAACAGAGGTAAACAAAACATTACTTTTGCTAAAGAAAGTATTTTTTCTATTTCAGTTAGTTTCAGAAGCAATATTTATAGTTTTTGTTTAGCTGTAGTTTTTAAATATTTATTTTGTATATTATTTTATTTCAGTTTACAAACATGTTTTTGTTTAGTTTTACCATTAGTTCGGTAACAGCCCTGGCTGGATTACAGTTAAACATCAATCCGGATGTCCGTGTGCAAGCAGAAACATGGCATACCTTAGGGCAGGCCCGGATGTAGGCCGACTTCTCGTCAGGGTACTTCTCCAGACGTCGGGGGCCTTTACTCGAGGACTTCTTAAACACCAGCCAACAGCGGCGATAGATCTGGAGACGGAAGATACACCAGTCATATATTTAGATGGTTTATCCCTCTGCCAGCATCACATTAAAAACATACAGTAAATACGAAACCACTGATTAGCCATTGTAAGTGTACTCACACAATCAGCCTTTGTGATAAAACGAATACACAAACATTTGTACCCATTTAACATGTTACAGCTGAGAGATTTAACGATTCAATGATGAGATACTCTTGGGGTCTTTAGCAGAATAATTCCTCAGTTCGCCTCTTTTATTGATTATTAACACACAAATCTAGATCCATCCTCTCTTAGGGGATTTAGTTTCCAGCTTGTTACTATATTCAACGATTAAATCATGCAGGCATACAAGAAAATGTTTTATAGGTACCAGAAAGGCATTCAGTTCATTTGGGATTGGCAGTCTGTAAGGACTCTTTTTTTTGCATGTTATTCATTCTTACATGACATTTGCACATTTATTAGGATATAGAGCTGAAAAGGCATGCTTTATGCCATACTTCTCCTGATACGGCACCTTTGCCTCTCTACAGTACAAGCTTCTTTTGTCAGATCAGGGACGCGGCAAAAGGTGTAAACAAAGAAAGCAAAAAGGTGACACTGAACTGAGGGATTTCACTGCAGAGATTTCACAGAACAACACAGGTCATTTCACAGGGCAGCACAGGCATTTGTGAGGCTAAAAATACACTCCAAGGGAAGCTCTGGCACTGCAGGGAATAAATGACAAACATGATATTTCAAGCAATAAAAAACAACAAAATTACAAATAATATATTATATAAGCAATAAATGAAAATTATTGGTACCACTTAAAGCAGTCATCATAATACTTTATAGATACCTTCATAATGCATTATAATGATCAATATAAGCATTATATATTTACAGTGCATTATAGATAAGAGCTTCATAGAGCATTCACAATGCATAATAAACACGACTATAATGTGTTATACCTTTTTATAAATATTTATAGGCGTGTTTATAATACTTTATGAATGTATTATAATGCATCAGGAAGGTATCTATAATGCATTATACAAGAGTGATTTAAGTACAGTGTTACCAAAATATTAAAAAATTAAATATGGCTGGTCCACTGGTTTGTCTGAAAAACTGTGCTTCCTACTACCCAAAAGTCTTAGTACACACATGGATTAAAAATGTATTTCTAAAAGCTGCTCTCCAAACAAACTCAAACACAAAAAATCCTAATTTTACTGTTACAATACACCAGTTTCCAATGCATCAGAATAAAACTGTTTAAAATATACATAATAACAAAGAAATGTAAAGTAGGACTGGTTAATAAAAGCACTTTACACCAAGAATGGTTCTTAATTTATCAGAGAAAGATTAAACATAGAGACATCATGACATTGCCTGCTTTTAACGATATCATGACTTATTATTATTATTATTATTAGGTGCAACTTTACCAAACATGGTATTCTCCAGTGCACTGGGTCTTCTCATAATAGGCCTAAAATTAGATTCAAGGGAAGGTTTAGAGAATGCACTTGCATGTTCTTTTTGCACCCCATGGCATTCTTAAAAGTCTATGTCAGCACCAAAGTTTAAAGGCATCAATAATCACCCTGCCCTGCTACTTCACATCCATAAAGTGTGATGGGAAATACCATGTTCTGAACAAATCTGATCTTTGTCATTGTGAAGTACAGATATCAGAATGAGACATATGCGCGCATTTCGGAAACTGCAGCCTCGCGAGAGGGTCAACCAACAATAGAGGGTAAATTTCACCATGAAATCCATAACATCTGAATAAAAGAATTATCATAATTCAACTCCTTGCTCTGCATACACAGGGGTGGGCAGGACCGGCCCAGTACTGTGTTGCTACCCTCCACAGCTCGAGAGACACTGAACCACAGAAAAGGAACTAATTTATAATTTACAGGGTTCTCATTAATTCATTTCACTTATTATTGCTGAATATCATTTTTGACCCAATGGTTCGGTTGACCTTCAAATTGACAGTTCACTGGTTGAGGGCTACATTTCTCTGTCATTTAAATTGGGTTTTGCAAGTGAGAGAGAGGTGGAGAGGTGAGTGAGGCAGAGAAAAGCAGCAGAGAGAACCATTTGCCCTGATACCTGAATATTGCATACAGGACAATTTTACCGTGCATAAGTTACTGGAGAAAAAACGTGTACACACAAGCTGTCTAGCAGGAGTAATGAGAAATCCATCTCGAGGACACCGGCAGACACCCCGTTGCTGTGGAGACACAATTGTTTTAGAGTTCTGTGGCCCCACTGAACTTTTGGGTTATTTCTTGTTTCAGATGAAAGATCATTCTTTCTATTTACATTTATCCTGCCCTGCACTAGCAGGGATCTTGTTGCCCAGGAAACCTCAACAACCTCTACCTCCCGGTCAAGTGTCTGCAAGCAGCCTTTCTCTTGGAGCAGCTCACCCTTTAGTATCTCGATCCCCGTGGGGAGGAGCTCAGACACACACCATTTGTAAAGCCAGGAGTTCCCATGCTCCCCAGGACCCTAAAAACTGGAGAAATCAGAACACAGACAGAAGCAGGACTGCCACACACATCCCGACAGGGACACAAACAAACAAACCATCGGGGAAAACAAAACAAAACAAAACTTAGCCAGTAATTTGTGAAACTGATGATATTTGAAACAGACCAGCTCCAAACATTGTTTTCAGCAGATCAGGATCAAGTAACACTGGAAACATTTTGTTGACTAAAGAGATCCACATTTAAAATCTCACAGGAAGAGCAGTAAAGCCTATCCTTAAATTACATTTACTGCATATGTAATTTGGATCCTGAGAGCTCACACACAGAGCGCAGTGCTGGCCCGACACAGAAGCAAACAGCATATCTTGTCCTCATTTAACTAGACTGTTTATTGTGTGCCAAATGATTTAATGAAGAACAGTAATACCCAGAGATAATGAATTAGTCTGAAGCGCTAATATAATTTCATCCTTTGAACCTCCTTATTATACTGAATGCAGTATCATTAATAGCCATGATCTGGATGACAGGATGTCTCGCTCGTCTGCAGTTCATTTCATAGGGTTACAACACATAAATGCTACATTTTTGTTTTGTATTTGTGTGTGTGTGTATGTCTGTCTGTCTGTGTGGGTTATGTATATATTACATTGACGGGATCAAATGGCCCCACAATGTGATTAAAACCCTGTTATTTTGACGCTGTGGGGACCATTTTTTCAGGTCCCCACAAAGGGAAACTCAGTTTCAAATCTGCGACTACAATCAAAAAAGTAAAAATGGCAAAAGTCTTCTATTTTGTTGGGGTAAGGTTAGGGCTGGGTAGGGGTTAAGGATGTCATTGTTGGTATGAGGGATTTGCCCATTGCAATGAATGAACGGTCCCCTTAATAATACGAACAGAAACATTTGTGTGTATGTGGATTATGTTCATTATGCTATGACCAAATGTTCTCCACAATGTAATAAAAACCTGTTACTTTGTCATTGTGGGGACCATTTTCAGGTCCCCACAAAGATCTGTGAGTGCAATCAAAAAACTAAAAATAGAAAAAGTCTCATATTTTGTTTGGTTACTTACGGTTAAGGTTGGGTATGGGTTAAGGTCGTCATGTTGGGATTAGAGTTTTCCCCTTAGAAATGAATGGAGAGTCCCCACAAAGCTATAACTACAAACCTTTGTGTGTGTGTGTGTGTGTGTGTGTGTGCTTTGTAGGATAAACAAGCTGTAGTCTGTGTCTGTTGTTGAATCCCTTCCCGTTCCCCCTCTTCTCCAGTGCAGGGCTTTCCTTGCAATCATACCTTTCTGCTGAGCCTGGTGATTTACAGAATAGTAACTAAACCTGTAGTTTCCCCGGAGATGTAGCAGACCAAGGAGAAGGAGCGGATCATCATGGCGGCAGCCACCTGGGGAAGGCTCTCATTAACACTGGTAGCCCGTAATTTTCGATTTATAATTAAGACTCGTAAATACAGTGTTCTCACAACAGGGTGTATGGCAATAGAAAACTAGAACCAACAAAACATATTACTGAGAGTACATATCTGATTGCTAGGGGTTTTACATGTCTAGGTTATGGCTTTTATTTTTTAAAGGAGCCACACAATTTGAAGGATTTGTGTCTTGTGACTCACACAGACGGTGCCACAAGAGGCAGTAAGATAGGAATACACAGTTAAGTAGCATAAAACACAACTCCCACAATGCACTGCTGACCATTATTCATTATACTACACTGGTTCATTATGGGCGCCACAACACTACTTTTTCTTGTACGTCGCTGTGTATATAGTGCTGACTGTCTTTCGGAAGCCCTAGAGTGACAATCCAGTATCCTGTTTGTCTGTCTTAACCAACACCCTGTTCCCCGGCTTCTCTCCTTGCGCCACCTGTTAGTCTGGCTAACAAGACAGAAGAACTGCATAGCATTATAATCATGCCTTGATATCCTTGGCCAGGGACGTCGACTGGGCACACAATGTGAGAACAGATACATCCCCACAAACAGAGGACATTCTCTTTAATGCTTCTCTTCTTTTCTATCTACATCTTTTCAATATATATGGAGTTTTCAGTTGTCTGTATATTAGGAGAAATATGTCCCATTATCTAAATTCCACTCCAGATCACTCCACAATGGACACCAGAAGAAAACACTCCATCGATCTAGGAAACACTGTTTGACTGCACATCAAAGCCAGTCGTTTAGGTCCTATAAAATGAAACGCTGATAGATTGTTATCTCAAGGGAATGGAGAGACTGCAATAAAGTCCTGAAACACTACAGGTGTCAACATGGGCATATAACCAATGAAAAACAGTCTTGCTCACTGTTTCTCACTCACAAACAGAAAGAACGGGATAGAAAGTGGGGGGGGGGGCTCTCCTGGAGAGGGCTATCTGAGTGCCAGTCACACCCATCTGCCGTGTGGAGGCCCAAAATTACACAAACTGGCTTCAGGGTATAAATACAGACCATCATTTCTTCAAACTGTTTCCAGAGACATCTTTGTTATCCAATTTATCAGGAATTCTATACCAGCAACTTAAACCTTATGAACAAATATGTTTTACATAACAATGGCATGCAGGCTACGGCAACAGCCCTGAAACAGAACTTATACATTCTAGACAAAGAAAAAAATAATCCATCCATCTTCCAAACCGCTTGTCCTTCTGGGTCACGAGAGGTTCGGAGCCTATCCTTGAAGCTACAGGCACTAGGTGGGGAACAACCCAGAACGGGGGGCCGGGCCATCGCAGGGCACACTCACACACCATTCACTCACACATGCACACCTATGGGCAATTTAGTAACTCCAGTTAGCCTCAGCATGTCTTTGGACTGTGGGGGGAAACTGGAGTACCTGGAGAAAACCCCACGATGACATGGGGAGAACATGCAAACTTCACAAACTCTGAGACTCGAACCCTGGTCCAAGGGGTGTGACGCAACAGTGCTAACCACTGCACCAACATGCTGCCCCCAGAAAAAATAATGTTTTCCATAATAACAGTACTCAAATAATTCCAACTGTTACCAGCTAGTTAAGCTAACAATGGTAAAAGCTACATTCCTGACAATCAAATACAGGTTGGGCAGCCATAATTTAGAACTCCGGCACCACAGGGGTTCTGTACAAAGAGACTGGCAGAGCATGGGAAATAACATAGAGCGGTTATGTGCTGTAACTGAGAGAACCTTTGGAAAAGTTAATGATCCAGTTAAAAAAAAAGTCACCATTTCCGGTGCAAGAAGGATTTTTGACATAGTTCTCTTTAGTGGAACATTCATCACCATGGCTTCAGAAATATTCATATGTGAACATTGCTTCAGGTTAAACAGTATGTTGAACACGGAAATAATGATAATGAGCAGTGCTGCGCGTGGGGTGGGGTGGGGGGGCAGCATATGAGTTGGTTTTGCAAAGGCGATACGGATTGTTCTGAGGCTCTGAGGTCGTCCTGCAGAGCACTTTGGCTTTTTGTGATTTTTGGAGAGATGTGAGTGCACAGAGGGGAGGTGGGGGCTGATAAAGTCAAACCAATTAGTCTCCTGCTGATTCAACACTCCTGCTGCAAAGGACTCAAGACCTTGGCATTTTGGACGTGGCCCTGTAAGTGCGTCGAAAAGGATACAAGGCCGCGGCAAACAGCAACGCAAACGGCACGATACTGCAGAGATACCTCCTTTTCTTGGTTTAGCTAAGTGTTTATTTTGTGAAAAAAGCTAATGTGTAGCAACAGCTACATACAGAAGCAAACTGTATAACACTCTGTATAATCATAATTAAATACCCTCTGTTTAAGCTCCAGGGAAGTTTTAAAACAACATTAAAATAGCTTTTTTGCTCTAAGGAGCAACAACGTCTCCTACTTCAGTCACAGAATTCTGCTTCATACTGCTGATGTATGTCTTTAGCTCATCCAACCTAAACCCTGTTTCTCAGCAGTTTAACTGTGGCTCTCTCTGCTCACTATCGGTCTTCAAGTAACAACTGCTGGACAAAGGTAAATACTGGAACTGCGAGCTCATCCATCAAGGGAAAAAAGACCCATCAGACTCTTCTTTTCATTTAATATACTATAATAACCATCACTATTGCCTTTCAGTACTGGTCAAGGGCGTAGCAAAGAATTCTGGGCCACCTGACAAAATGTCACCTTGGGCGGCCCTGATGCAGGTGCGTCCCACACCGTATGATCACCAGAAATGTAGCAGATGCAAGCCAGCATATAAATACAATTTCTCTGTATGAAACATAAAAACTGAGGTTTCGAATCAACATCTCCTCGTAGCAAATCCAGCTCAGGCAACTCTCCTCTCACTCTAGCCTTCACTGACACATGCAGTGCTGAGAGTCACTTATCCAGAGTAAGACCCAGTACAGCAAATTCATCTCTATATTCAATAAATGACCCTGCAAATCAAAATGAATGTAGGGCGGTTATTCTTGCTGAGTCTGTTTTCACTGGTTGGAAAAGCTGCACTAAGGAGCAGTAATGATGTCGAGAGGAGATGTGGCCTTTAAGGGCGGAGTCTCCTGAGCTGAATGCGGTTGGTTTAACTCCTTGGGCAAAGTCGGCTGCAGTTTGCCTGAATAGCTATTTAAAATTACTAGATCATTTAACTGCATATCTACAGTGATTGATTGGGTATGCCTGACCCCTCCTAAGAGATTAGGGCCAAACGGCACTTCATTGAATAAAGAGCCCGCAAGAAGGCCGGTGCAGCATATATCGATGTATGATTGTTTACGTTAAAAACACAGTGGAGCACACACACCCCCTTGTTTTGACATGCTCTGTAACATAAAGACACCATTAAGAGCAGAAAAAAATCATTGCTACATATCCAATTCTACCGCCTTTGTTGCAGTAGACTGTCACTTTCAGACTGGAGGGAATTGACTAGCCCCTGCTCAGATACCTGGGGGGTTTTAACCAAACCTACTGTCGTCCACCTTTCCCATTTGCTCTCTGGAGCCTGACTGATGGGTCAACCAACACCCCCCCCGGCCGCCCCCCCCCCCCCCCCCCCCGGCGGGGGGGCGGGAGGAGGGGGGGGAGGGGGGGGGGGGGCGG
>JAODKC010000021.1:23537313-23554204 GCA_026777985.1 Mormyrops attenuatus | reverse complement strand
TTTTTTTTTTTTTTTTTTTTTTCTTTTTTTTTTTTTTTTTTTTTTTTTTTTTTTTTTTTTTTTCCTTAAATCACCCCCTCCCCCCCCCCTCCCCCCCTCCCGCTGGTGGCCCCCGCCCGGGGGGGCCCCCGCCGCCCCCCCCCCCCCCGGGGGGGTGAAATCTAGAGGCTGATGTGAGCACAGTGGACATAGCAGTAGAGTGAGTCCATGTTCTTAACCTTGTGGGCGCAATTTTGGGAGAAATATCAAAATATCCCCATAGGGATAGTACACCTTGAAAAATCAGACCTTATGAGGTCATCCACACAAGCTGAAATGTCTTTTTTTAAACACAGTCCACTTAAAAAATCTGAACTTTCTTTTTTGCTTGGTACCTACTTTTAAATGTTTTCCAGTATTTTATTGAGGTTAGACTTATGAATCATACATTGAATTCCTGTGAGAGTCAATGCGAAATCCCGACAATGATAGGTACACTAGATAGGTGTCTGTGTGTGTCGGTGTTTATGGAGCGTTTGATTCTGGGCCGAATGACGTTTCAAAGACTTCACGATGACACGACATAAAAGCTACCATTTGTGCATACTCCTCATATTTTTGATTTGTTCATAAATAAATAAAAAGCAGGCTCCTATTTCCCTCCAGATCCGCGCCACATTAAGGGCATCTTCGGTGCTTCGAGCACAGCTTCACGCCCACGGAGTTTAAAAACCTTATTCTGAAAGCCATTAAACGAGACGAGAAGGCGAGGGGGGGCAGCTGCTGGCTTCGGGGTAGGGCAGTGAACAGCTGGTGCGCAGCCCGCTCACGAAAACGTGAACGTGAAGACCAAACGACGCAGACAGCTCACCAAGATGCGTCAGACTGGAGGAAGTGCTTACTCGCTGATCTGAATCTCAAGTAGGGGCACATTTTTGAACCAATAAAAATTACTTAAGCTGAATCACTTCAGTGATATATCCATCTGTACAAAATGGATTAACTACAGTTGCGTTGAGAAGGAATCTAATGAATACATATCAAACTAAATCAGGTAAATAAATAAAAAGGAAAGGCGACGTGAATTAAAAAGGGTTATGTAGCTGAGTTTTATTTTCGACTCTGGAGGTTAATTTTCACTTTTTAAGGAGGGGCTGTAGTGCACCGCTTCCTCTCTCGCATCTTGATGCAATTCTCGGAGTAAAATTAACAGCCCCCATGTCTGCGCCCGTGCTGAATCCCACAAGGCCTAAGTAACCCCTGTGCCCCCTCCTTCACGCCTTCCTGGCAACGTGCACCAAAGCAAACCCCCCCCCCTCCCCCTCACCCAATTAATCTTCAGATGCTGTAATAATTCTCTGGGGAGAACGGGAGCATAGTGGGAGACCAACCGGAGAACGCAGCTTCTTATCACTTCCTCTCTCTCCTTCTGTCCCCTCAGTCCATGACCTAACAGAGCACTGCTGTGGTGTTTGCTGGGAACGTGGATGATAATAATTATGATTAATGTCGAGGATGGCGGAGACGTTGCCGGTGACGATAAAGGCAGGGACAGGAGCAGATACGAGATGAGATTACCACTGGTGTTTACCACAGACTAGGAGATATGTGGCAGAGGGCATTTGAGGTACCAGTACTGAAAAGCAAATGCCAGATGTTAGCTAGTAACAGTGGTCAGGCTTTTAGTAGGATGCTTATATTACAAGCACAGTGGCGACAACATTAGCAGCATGGATGATGAAGTTAGTACGATACAGTATTATAAGGGCATATACAGAGATACCTGGCTGGATACATATGGGTTAATACAGCATTAGCTGGGTGGATGTAGAGTTGGCATGATGAATTAAGGATTAGTAAGGGGACACAGAGTTAGAACTGACCCTGTACAAAACAAGCATCTCTATAGACAGCAATTTAAAGAAGGACCACTTAAGCAGTTCAGAGGTTAAGATATCAAGAATATCCCAAAAGTTACCAGCACCTTAATGGCTTCCAGATAATAATGTGGCCACAGTCTCCTACTAATTAAGTAATTATAAGTTAGAAGCCAACAGACCCATTGATTTGTCGTCTATTCCGGATTAGAAATGTTGATTCAAAATCAATGGGAAGATTGCATTTGGAATCGAAATTGTCTGCTGTGGAACTGGGGATTAAATCTGAAATCGACCTGTGTACTGAGGGTAAACTGTGCTGAATAAAAGGACCGTTAAATAAGAGAACAAAGGCAGCCATGAGACAATGCAGAACGTTGAATTTAAACTTTTCAAATCAATGAATAACTTTTTTTTTTAACTCTAACGTACAGCGAAGCACTGGACAACAAAACATGATGCAGAACTGCAGCGAGACCTTTGATATCGAACCTGGATTTGTTTTTCCTGAACAGAAAAGGGCCGGGAACAAAGACTCCGGAGCTTGAAAGCCTTTCCCAAGGACAAGAGATATAAATCGAGCAGGCTGGAAGACACACACAGTCCTGCTTTCATTCTGTCATCAAACGTTTACCAGAGGAGATGCGTGGAAGGTTCCGGCAAATCACAAGCGCAAAAGGCCCTTTTAATTAAAAGCATGCCATTCACTCGCACCTCTGGTCAAGGACGTCACGTGGGTTTTCTCAAAGAGCCGAGGGCCCCATTCATCCGGGGGCATTTGTCTCTCGAATTAGCACAAAGAGAGTTATCGGGAAAACAGAGCGTCGGCCAGAGCAGGGTAACATAAACACTCAAGGCCGCCAAAGGGGGCGGGGGCTGGCAAGACGCGCCAACAAATGGAGAGAGAGCTCAAAGCACGAATACGGAGCGAATAAGGAAGGAGAGGGGAAACAGAGAGAAACCGAAGTGAGGGAGCCATGAGCGGAAACCACCTGTACCCCTCAAAGAGACAAAGACCTACTCAAGACATGCTCTAAAATCACCTCAAGGCAACATTTCCACTAATAAATATTTAAATATCTGTGAAGAGGTGCTTTGCTTTTGCCAAATGAAAAAACAGAGCTACCAGCTATAGCCTGGAGGCCAAAGCATCCATTGATGCACATACTCATTCAAAAAATAATATAATTCTGGGTTAGCATCCTGTCCAGGGTGTAGCCTCTACCTTGTGCCCTGTATTGCCTGGGGAAGACTCCAGGGCCTCATGTGACCTCGTGGATCAGCAATGTGACCAATTTTAAAATACTACAGTGTCACCAAGCATACAAGGCTAAATTGCTGAGCATTCTTGCTTAGGCTCGCATCCTGACCCTGCACACCAAACCCCAGTGGTAATCTGTCTTGACCTGACCATTCTTGGAAGAACTTCCACAAGCGGTCACGACACAGCAGTGGATTGAGATCTTCGTTACTGCTGATCCACCGGGGAGGTCCTACTTCCTCCAGCGTCGGCCAAATGCCCCAAGGCAGCAGAGCAGATCTATAGCCGTGCTGATTACAGGCAATGCTCCACGTGATCCATGCACCAGGTCCAGCTGTGCTGTACATCAGCCACTAAAGCCCTATTATACTCAGGCAGCCATAATTACTTTCCAGAACCAGACAGAAGAAAAAGAGTGAAACCAAAAAATATGAAATGAAAAATTATTAAAAATACACAAGGTGCTTTGGATCAGACAGACTACAAAAGGTCATCCATCCTACAACCATATTTCCCGAATATAGTGACATGGAGGGCTGGAACAGCAGAGGGCATAAGGCAGGGGACACACTGGATGGGATCACAAGTACTGATGCTAAAAAAACACTAAAATACATGAGAACATATGATTTATTTTACCTTAATATAGTTTTTTAAGAAGGGAACTCAGCCATGGACCATTACATAATGACTGATGGTTATGCTGATTGGCTGCAGTGTGACCCTCGCCTGGGCTCAGCAGTGACCTTTCCGATTTGTTGATGATGAGGAAGATCAAACTGAGAAGGCCACTCACTCAGGTTCTTGTTCATGCTCCCAGTCTTTGCCGTGTTTTGTGTTCATTTGCTACTGTTGTCCGCCAGAAGGAATCTAGTAAGGGCATCACTGTATGCGCACATGGCTATAGAAGAACCCTCAAGTTTTACCTTGGTACCTATAAGATCGAGGTTCCTTTGTTCCCAATAAACACGCCCAGAGCTGGATAGCCAGACCTACCCTCAATCTCAGCCCTTCCATGCCACAGGCCTATTCTGCTTTTTGTGTACCCGTTTCTCCTCATACTAACATGAATATTTGGTCTTCACCCCCCCCCCCCCCCCCGACACCCTTTGTAAAACCCATCCATCCTCCCATTCCCAAAGTTGCCAGTCTTTCCTCAAACTGAACTTGCTCATTCGGTCTGATGAAATACTACAATGAAATATATTAGTCAGTTTAACAAGTTAACTCTAAAAAAAAACAAGAGATATCTACTACCATAGCAGAGAAAATTGAAGTTCTACAGGTATGTCCTTCAGAAATGTTCTACAGCAGGGGTGTCAAACTCCAGTCCTGCGGGGCAGGAGCCCTGTGTAGCTTAGTGCTTTCCCTGTTCCACCACAAATGACTCAGCTCAAGAGCTGTGTGACAATTAGCACAAGGAGGCACAAGGAATTGAATCAGGCGCGTTAAATGAGGGGAAACCCAAAAATGTGTAAGGCTCCACCCCCCAAGGACTGGAGTTTGTTCTACAAGTAACTGTCATATGGAAACACCTTGTAAATACTTGGACCCCACTTTATGGGAGTAAACAGAAGATATATTATAAATGTTATAATTTTAAATTGTGAAAGTATACTGAAAGGGTTCCACATAGGTATGGTTTCTGTGTTAATTAAGCAATTAACATTCCATCATCTCATCATGCATGTATAAAAATGTTGGGGAGGATTATTTGCCTATTACCTTCACTACCCTAATTGTTGGGGCAGGTTAGGACACCTTAGTGTGACAAAAGCTGCTCACCCTGCTACCGTTTCACAGCCACTAATGAGGCGCTTGCATGAAATGGTGAAGGAGAGATTCTGCATGCATTGTTTCGGCGTGCAAGGGAAAGGTGATGCATCTGGGAATGAGGTGACTGCAAAAATTAACAAGCAGTTTCAAGTACAGAAGAGACAATTTCACAAGCGGTTATATTGAACGTCTTAAAATGAACTTTTGAGAGTGCTGTAAAGAACAGTATTGAGATATGTATCTTTGTAACAGTTAATAACAATAAATAAGAAAAGTGCATACGGTGAAAGTTTTTTAGTTTGTGGTGAAGTGTATTTTCCTGGCTTCTGTGAGGTACAGTTGTAGGTAAATGTCATTACCTACAACATTCTGAAAAATTGTGTTCACCCTAGTATCTCCATCCCGGTGGAACTGGAACCTTCTAGACCGATAACGTGTCACGGAATGGTTTGATGAACATGAAGAAGATGCAAACCATATGTCATGGTTGTCCCACTTATCAGCTGCGGTGATCACTTATGGGAAATTGTAGAGCCAGACCCAACAGTTTCAACCAGCATCAACGATGGAGTTTCACATCACAAGCTACCCTGCAGAGTTTGGGGCGGGTTTTGATCCTATTCCAAGGGACAGTGATGCTGTTCAGGTGCCTTGTGGTGGCCCAGAATCCCATCAAGGCACTTTATGTTGACGTCTCCCATATTTTAGCAGCTACTTGCACGTTTCCAGGAGAAAGCAACCTGTGAGGATATCGATCCATCAATGTATCGTGGTTCTATTTTAAGTTTTGTATATTTATAACCAGAACACGTCCCGTGCTGATGCAAAAAATGACAGACGCTACAGAAAATAAAACACAAACACAGCAAGTTATGTTTAAATATAGTACACAGACATCCAGCTACGGAGCAGTCAGACAGCCTCAATGGAATAGGCAGCAGCAAAACGGTTTAAGCCTTCATTAAAATAAGGCTCACCTCAGATCCCTGAAGATCCATTGGCAAGATAATTTAACTCCTCAGACAAACCACACTTACAGTACTCCGGTGGAAGCATTTTGGCGTGCGCCTCATGAATGTGGACTGGAGAGTCTTTATGCGATAATGTGTATACTGGCCCTGTACTGTCTTTTACTGGACCACTAGGAACGCAGGTTTGACTACTACAGGTCTCTGGTTGCTGTGAAGTGTGTATGTCACTTTGGACAGTTTTCCACCATACCAGGTACCATACTTTTGGCACTTTGAGAAAGTTACAATCACAATGTCACATCACAATGCAAAGCAGGGTATTTTGTACTGAATTTTAAAAATGGCTGTAGTATATTATGGGGCTGGATGATGTGCGACATTAATACCAGCATCGCATGCTATGCACATGCAATTCTTACATCGCAAGTAAGCTAGATTAAGATCTGGCTTTTTCTTACTTTCAATTCAGTACAGACATTGTAGCGCAGCGAGTTTAAGTTTTGTTAAAACATTTTTACTCTGTCATAGAGAAAAAATATTATTCCTTTTATAGATTATCTAATATATGTTTTAAAATCAGTTTAAAGTTTACCTCTGCTGCTTTTGCATGAACGATGTGTGTGTTCTCCCAGACAACCACAATCATTTTCATCCTTGCTATTTAAATCACTCCTAGACGTGGTTTGTGAGAAATTTATGAACTCCTTTTTGAATTATAAATACCCCAATATTTTTTACAACAAAATCACACTGCTATATTTACAACACAGTCACATTGCGTACATTTACAACACATCGCATGCGTGCTGTCCTAGTATATTAAACACATCCTAGTATATTAAACAAAATATTTTTTCTTGTCATGCCATCCGAATCTTTTTGTTGTATCTGTTCTTCTGGCCAGATCACAATTCCTTTTTTTTTTACTTCGTTTATCATTGTTTTTTGAGTTTGTAACTTTTTTCAATATTGTGGTTGTACTGTGTTTAGAGACGACTCTATTTGCACAACCAAATGAGAAAGAAATCTTTTCAAGTCCCACACCAAAGTACTGAAGTACCAAAAAAGTACCCCAGCTTGTTTCACACTTTTGATACTGGAACTTTTGATACTGGTAGGTGAAAGCGTGCCCTTACAGGTTCTGCCCAGATCAATACAGCATTGATGTGGACAGAAAAGCAGATGATTAATAGTGGCTAAAATATATTCATTATTATTACTATTATTATTATTATTATTATTGTTATTATTAGTAGTAGTAGGTTAACAAAAATAACAACAAATAAAAAACAACATGATAAAAGCATTGTTTTCTTTTCTAAACATATTGAATTTTTTGTCAGATCTGAGACAGTGGAATGCTGCTCTTGGGCTCTACAGGTCATTGCTCAGCTGCGTATGACCCCAGTGCCCTTGCGGGGTGAGAATAGCGGCTTCAGACGGGATCCTGCAGGAACACCCACAGACAGCAGCTCACAGCCGAACGCCCCAGGATGCAGGCGACTCCAGACATCATGTCTCCAAGGCGCTTCCAGCCGATACACCCAGATAATGGAGAACGCTGGCACGCACACCGCCCCGATGCATGCAGATAGCAAAGCGCACACACGCACACGCACACACACACACCTGAGTCACGCAAATACCAAAGCGCCTACAGAATTTCACCTTCGCGCAAGCATGAATGCGCACACACACACACACACACACACATGCAAACACATAAAACTGTCAGGCTCTCCCAACAGTCAGAGGGGGAAGATCCAAGCACTGACCCTCGCAAATACACTCTCACAGCGTGAAATGTGTTTATAACCTCGTGACGACTTTCACAGTTTTCCATTTCCTCCTGTGCTACCGCACCCGCTTGCCCTTGCCCTTTCACACTCAGCAGATCAGCCACTCCCTTGTGAAAATTTATAAATGCGTCATTACTGTCAGAAGCATGTGAAAAGAGTGGCCAGCTACAGCAGATATGCCAAGACCAGGTGTGACTTCCATCAGAGCCAGCCAACAGCTGGAACCTCCAGAAACACCAGCCCCGTTTGGTTTGACTGAAGCATGCGGTGTCATAATAATTGCGTGCCTTCATCAGGAGGCACTGTCACAACAATGGCAACATGCTCATTTTAAGCAAATTCGCAGTTCTCTTACACTAATATTGAGATAAATTAAGCAAAAATGCCATCAGTATGCCATCAGTGTGCATAACCTGTGACACTGCACATCCAAAGCAAAGGGTCAGTTTTCTTAATATTCAAAATTCCCCAGCAAAACCGTAGATCAGGGGTGTATAAAGGCATGGCCACAGGAGTACTGGCCCCAGCTGAAAGCTGATTGGCCCCTGGAGTGCCCGCTCCTTCCCTGTCATTCACTATTTCCAAACATGTCATTGGCTAGTAATAAGGCAGGCCCCTCTGCATGAATTATGGCTTGCCTCTTATGCCCCTGGAACTGTGTCCTCATGCCTTAAGGGTCACACCTTAAGGTTAAGGGTCACCCTTCTGCCCGCGGGTCTGGGTGTGTCTGCCTGTCCTCCCTGAATTCACAGAGGCTCCCTCCAGGCACTCTGCATTCCTCCTCCAAAAACATGCAGATAGACACACCGGTGTCTCTAAATTTCCCATCGTGTGTAAGGAGTGTGTGTCCAGCCATGCACTTACATCTGAGTCAGGGTGTTCCCTGCCTCTAGTTTTGTGCATCCTGGGATAAGCTCCCGGTCCACCGTGGCCCCTGTACTGAATAAGTGGGAGTGAAAGATGGATGAATGGCTTTAAGTTAGAGTTGTAGGTATAGTCAATCAGTCTCCTACTTTCCATCAAGCCATCTACAAATAACTTCTATTCTAACAAACCATCATCAATCAGGAGGCCGAAATAAAACCCAACTGGGCATGCACAGGCTAAAAAAGCCCTTCAGGGTAACAGAAAAGTCGTCCATTACCAGTCATGCAGGGGTGCACTGTGAGACCTCAACCCCTGCGGATACTCCTAGGAGATAAGGTCAGGAGTCCACCCCCAAGTCCCGCCTGAATGCATTGTCTGCGCATGGTCATGGTGCCCCAAGCCCTCTCTCTGCTGCTCCAAGAAAGAATGATGCCTTCAAGGGACCCTTTAAAGCTGCCCCTGATTCCCTAAGGACCCCAGGATCACCTGCCCCCCTGCCCAGATAAGTTGGTCTGTGCAGAGATACTGGAGTACGGGGAATGGCTCTGAAGAGGCCGATCATGGGGATGTCGCTCAGAGACATATTTATAAAGATGAGGATGACAGCAAGGCCATGGGGGGGGGGCATTTTTATCCTGCCACAGACTCCGATCTGAGGGCGTTTTAATGAAAGCCCTCATCCCTGCCAGCTCATAGCAGCAGGGGCAGTTGTCAGGGCGATGGCCCCATCGCTCACAGGCATGGGTAATGGCCCCCCCAGGAGGTTCAGACGTGACCCACTAAATAAACCTCTGGGTCTGTGGTAGCAGATGGGAGGAAGGACAGGAGTTATGGGCCTGGGGGGTGATTAACGAAAGCTGCAGTGTCACTTGATCTAACGGCTCACCGCGGGTTGCCCCATTTGGACCCCTCCCCACCCCTCCCCAGGCCCCTGGCTCACACGTCTCTGGTTGCTTTACATCACCCCCCGACATGAAAACGCATACATAAAGAAGCCCGCGGCATGGCTACACAGCGGGGGGCCCTGGTGCTCGTGGGCCCCCACGCTCTTAACAGCGTTTACCAAAGCCCAAAACGACAGGCAGAAGTTGGAAACAGGCATTGAGGCATCCAAGGATGTGCTGGGGTCCGAAGGCAGCCATTTGTCTTATTTTCAGCTTCTTCACTTCCTGACAGGTCTGGATACAGAGCCCACATACAAATATCATACATATTAATGAGGGCAATTCCATGCAAAGGTCTGTTTGATGTCATATCCATGATAAAACGCTGTGCATTTCTAACCAGTAATTTAATATATGAATATTGAGGATTTGCCTATATTCAACTCAAGAGGTATGCAAATTGATTCAATGATACTAAGCTTTTCCCTGCCGTGAGGCATTCTGTTTGCCAATATAAGTCTAAATGTCACATCCATAAAGCTGGAATTGCCCAAAAATAGCCCAAAAAATGCATTGCCCTTTCTGTATATATGGAGGTTTTCTCTGGCCTTCCATAATCAAGGTTCTGGTAACACAAGGGCTTTAAACAAAGCTTTCTGTGTGATCGAGCGTGTGTAACCGTACCTATGGGTGCCAGCATCCTGTTCAGGCTGTATGCCGCGTCATTCTGTCTGCTTCCCAGGAACCCACTCTGATCCAGACTGAAAATATTTACTGACAATGGATGGATGGATTTGCCCGCCAGATTTTTGAATTTTCTGTAAAATTCGAATTTGTCAACAAACACACATGATATATGGGGCCCCTATTGGTGACTTTGTTCCCCCATATTCGGTGTGTGTCCTGTCCATGTGCTAGACTGGAGAAAACAGCAGACAGCATATTTCTGAAGCAACCTCTAATTCCTGATAGAGCTCAGGTCTCTGGACATAATGCCCGTGTGCCAGGAGTGCAACTGGAGGAGTTTATCACCGCTGCCAGCCCCCAGCTCCCTCTATCAGCCCCCTAGCATCCAGCCCCCCCATACCCCCTGTAGCCTCTTTACTGAGCTTCTAAACAGCACAGACTCCATAACTGCCCCCAAACACGATTCGCAAATAAACATTGACACTCGTCCGACAGAACCAGGCTCTTTCATCTACTTCACATCACGCTGCATCTAAAGAATGAGGATATTTTTTGTTCATTGCATCCCTGACGGCAAGCAGACACAAATACGATTTACTGTTGTGAGCCCAACTCATCCTTAAGACATTTTAGTTGTTTTTTTTTAATACACATCACCCCCATGTGTTTCTGGCAAACAGAACAGAGGCAATTTGCAGCATGTTTTATTACCGTCTGCAAATCCATATTCCAGCCACTTATCCAGTGTGGGATTTTTCGGAATGGGGGGGCTGAGTGCAACCTGGATGGGATGCCGGTCTCTCAAACTCACTATGGACAGTTCTGGAAACAATTATTCATCGTGTCTTCAGACCGGAGAAGGAAATCGGAATATCCGGAGGAAACCCCACGACCTCGCAAATGTACAAGCGCTGCACCCACAGAGCAGAGGCGAGGCTCGATCCCTGGGGGGGGCCTGAGGTGATGGTGCACCCCACTGAGCCACTGTACTGCCCCTTCCGCTCGTCCTGCTGGTCGATACATTTATCACAATTGGGCTTTCCAACAAAGACATGCGCACTCTGCAAAAAAAACACCTAGTATATAAATAAAGAAAATCAAAAAATGCACATTTCATCATGTGCTTTGCAGGAACATCTAACATCTAAAGCAGCTTGAGGTAACCAGAGGAACACATCTGGGGGTGATGGCACGCCTGCCACTCCTAGGTGTGCACCCAAATTGAAGTTCTGCTGATTCAGACTAGAACAGCGAAATGTCCCCTGAAGATGACCACCCCCGTCAGCAACTGAGTGTGCATAGCAACCACGCTGGCCAGCTTTTTAAGAAAAATAGGCTTTTGTCCAGTCGGAACCTCATGTGATAAATGCCAATAAAAAGCTAGAAGGTGTTAAGTTTAGGATCCTGCAGCACTGTCACCCTTGATCTAGAGGCTGCAAAGTTCATGCAATAATAATAATGACATATTTAATGTATACAGCGTTTTCAGAAACCAAAGACTCTAAAACAATAGGTGAGAAAACACAGCAAGGCAGTAATAAACATGGCAAAATAAACAGACACCCCAATAAAGCAAAGTATATTGACCATGGTAAGCAATACAGTAATAAAGAAATACAAGTATTACATGGCAAATTCATGGCTATACAAACGGAAGAGACAATGTAGCATCATGATAGTAAGTCACAGAATATACAAATAGATAGGATGGACGGAGCGAGCAGGATACATGATGCTAGCAGGGCATGTCCTGGTCACTAATAGGACTTCTGCTCTCGTATTAGAACCCAGAGGTTGGGTGTGGATGGTTATTGATGGGTTCTTGACACATTGGAAGTACAGCTTCCTCATCTGGTACAAGTGGAGTGCAGCCTGCAGCAGTACCAAGCTACCAGAGACGTTGCCAAGGAAAAGACACCTGCTGTCTTTAATGCCCTTGGCCATAACGGATGTTTGAATTTACCTGATGTTTTTATTCCCTGGCTTTTATAATTAGAAATGTAACTAGAGCAATTCAGGCTAACCATGTTGCTCAAGGGTACTAATGACTGGCAGTTGAGTCAGCAACTTTGGCGTTACAGTCTGCGTCCTTAACTGTTACTCTGCCAGCTGCCTGCTCATAGCCCAGCACCATCGACTGTAATAAATACAGCATTACAGGGCTGTAGCCCTCCTCAGTATCCACGAGTTGACAGACTAGCATGTGCAGATAAACGGAAAGAGAAACCAGAGAATGTAATGAAGCCAGATTAAGATCTACTGGCGAGATGCAGTCGGAAGACGTGTTCAAACCCATTCCTAATCACGGCGGGCTAAATGCTTCTCAGAGGCATGCACGATAAAATATACGCAGACAAAAAGACCCAAAGTCAGATACTTTTCACTCTGACGGTCAACCAGATTAGAGGCATGAAACGGACACCAGGCGTGCCGATGAGCTCTAACGAGCGAGTCGCTGTCATACCTTCCTATGAATTTCCTCTCCTGACACATTTATCAGGCAGATTAGCTGTGCACGTCTCTGTTTCTCATAAAAAAATATACAGACGTCTGGAGGGTTCTCACCCTGTGGCCCCTCGGGGAGCGATAACTGAATGGCACTAGCCATAAACCAGAATTACTGTCTGCCGGAGATGAGAAACTCTTTTTTTTTCACGCACCTTCAGGAGCCAGTCAGGAGAATATGATACCCCTTAATTACAGAGAAGCTCCTTTTGTTAGTCGGGTTCCACCAAGTCTGGTTTGTCAACCTACAGCCCTGTCGTGGAGGCAAAAAGCGTCATCCCCAAACCGTGACTGGCAGAGGATTCAGTGCGCTGTCGCAGTAAAACGAAATTAAAGCGAAAATTAAACTAAAGACGCTCTTAGAGAACAGACAACGGTGGTGCCATAGCAACGCGGTTCTCCTCATTTTTTTAGCCACCTTCAAACAGGCCAGTTGTCTGAATACCGCAAAGACTTAATTTAACAAGTCGAAAAAGAATAGCGTAGGCCTCCGTCAGTTGGGTGGATATGCTGCAGAAGTCAAAGCACTAGATGAGGACAAAGGAAGTTTGCTCCGTTGCACCATCCCGCTCATTCTGGAAGTGTCTGGCTGTTAAAAGCCAAACATAACACGAGGGGAAAGTGGGAGTCACACAGCCTGGCGTCTGACACCTCCTGCACAAGGTGCCGCAACACTTACAGTTAATTTAATGCTTTGGCTCAGTGTCTTCACTGATATTCATTTATTCCTCTGGGTTTTTTTTTTACTTATGGGGCATTTTTTTGCATGCATTTTGGACTTGTTAGCTATGGGTTCATGCCTCACTGGCAAACTGCAAACACTCCAAGCTTTATTACACAGAAAATCAGGATAACGGGCATCCTTCCATCCAATCATCTTCCAATCGTCTATTGTGGTCAGAGTTGTGGGGACGTATCACTGACCAGGGGCGTCAGTAATAGGGGGGATGGGGGGCGCACGTCCCCCCCCCAATATCAACAGACCCCCCCCTGCCCAAACAAACAAATAAACAAACAAATCAGAGCATGTTCCTTATTTTCTATTATGAATCAGTGTGCTACAGAAGCCAATGTGCAGTGCCTTACGGAAGCCAATGTGCAGTTCCTGCAGAGGGTGAGGATGAAACTTAAACCTAAAAAAGATTGCTTATTTAAAATTTTTTCTTGCATTACATCCTTTCACAATGTGACTATTGCATGTGTGCCCACTACGATATTATGATATACATCGAACCCCAATCCCCCCCAAATTCAGTCAAACTCCTTCCACAGCCACTGTCACAGACACCAATATAACGTTCAGCATACTAACCACACAAGCAAATTACAAATCAGGTATACAATATGTAAGCTAATAGCTTTTTAAGTATACAGACACTCCTCTACTCACGAACGAGATACGTTCCGAACGACTGTTCATACCTTGAAATGTTCGTAAGTCGCTATTCACCATCATTTTAAGGGTATACGCAAGTACTAAGAACTAGGATGTTGGGAGTACGCACGCTACGCTGCTGCTCTGCGGGAGTAGTGGCCAGAAGTCGTACTAGGTGGAACTGGCATGCAGAAAAAAAAATTGATGTTGCGGGTAGGAAACGGGAGCCCAGTGAACACAATTTGGACTTACAGTCCTCTTCGTTCGTATGTCTGAAAGTTCGTAAATTGAACGTTTGTAAGTAGAGGAGCGTCTGTATAGGTATATTTAGGTATATGAGTAGACTTTAGTTTAGATCTATGCACAATTTACCTAGATGTCCAAACTCAATTATGCATAAATTAACTTAAGCAGCTACACTACATACCTATGTACATGATTATTTCATATTAGATAAGTGTATCAGATAACAGACCCATGTTAATGGCTAGTTGTTAGGAAGAAGATGCTGATACTGATGTCAGTTTGACTCCTAGCCACATGCAGCCTCTTAGTTTGTGCTATTAAAACCAATCCACAAAATAGCGTGATACAGAGAGAGTACACATGTGCAGCAGTGAAACTACAAGGTAGAGATAATGAACCCCCCCCACCCCCCCGAAAGCCAACATAGACTAAGCCTGGGGACTCGACGCTCAGCGCGTAGTCCCCGATCGCGGTGTTGTCATGGTCTTACAGAATCTCACTGCCAGCCATGTCCCGTAAAAATGAGGATGCCTGTCTTGTACTTTGTGAGTCCGTTTCCCCTGATGAGACAGAGCCGCTCGAGACGAGGACTGGCACGGGAGACCCATAATGAAAGCCGTGGATGACGGCGGGCCGCTTTTGGGAGCTGGGGGGCCTTGGCGTTTAACCTTGTTACAGAGTACAAACACAGGCTCTGCAGGGATCCCATGATCGATCAGCACCGTAACTCTCTCCCGGGCAGCCGAACCTGAGAGGGCGCCGCCTCGAGTGCTCGCTTGCCACAAATTACGAAACATGTCGGAAACAACTTTGATATTTAAGATGTGATCCAAGGCATTTCATAATACATGGGGGACACCCCTTCATCTGTGCCTAGGTATCTCAATCATTAAGCTTTAGTCTCCAGCAACAGGAAACAGGAAGAGGAGCCCATTGTAAGGGGGTGTAAGGGGAAACAGGGTTCAAGACCAGAAGGCAGAACGTTCAAAATTCCAGGTGAACTTCCCTGGAATGCTATTGAAGCATCCTTTAAGAATTCCGGCATGCCCAAAAAAAAGAAAAGAATAGATCAGGTATTTCATGAGGTTTTTCCTGATTACTTAATTACTTTTAAAATTTTACGTATGCCAAACACATACCAAGGATCCAGTTTTAAGGAGATGTGGGAACGATATGGAGAGAACATTTAAGTGTCCAAACTTCTGCTCTTTAGAACTTTCTGGAAAAAGAAGCCTCAGAAAGCACAAATGCATCTTACAGAACAAAAAGAATTAAACATGTAAATATATGTAGTCCCCAGCGCTTGAGATGACTGCCATAAAAAGAAACTGAGAAATAATAAGAAACCAAACAGCTGCAATCACATCAGCATATGATGGTGAGAAGAATGAAACCTTCATTCATACTGCATGGATTTTATCGGATATTTGTGTGACACCCCCTTCACTTGCTGGCGAATCACAAGAAAAGCCGTTTGTGGCCATATGTGTAGCTTTCAAACATGAAGAGACAACATGAAAAAAAAGTCATACCTGGGTCTCAGACTAGTGAATTATGCAGGCAGAAAGTACCCACATAGCACAGCCAAGAAAATATGCATTGGTTTACTTCATGGCATTTTTCCTAGAAGCCAAAACAATGAATTCCACTCTCAGCTGGTATCTGTGTGAAACCATATAACGGCCACAGGAATGTGGGTATTATGGTAAATAAGGGAATGCAACCTTGTAGGATCCAAGACAGTGAAAAAACAGGAGAGAAAAAAATCACTAGAAAACAACAGTTAAAATGTTGAAAACCTTCCTTTAGCAGCAAGCATCAGAAGGTCATCTAGTTCAAAAAAAAAATCATCATCCTCAGGCTCACAGAGCTACTGTCACATCTGTCACTTTGACATGATTCTAGAAGGCAACTAAATAGGAAAAAGCTATTAAAATTGTTATCCGGCTTATTTTTGTACACACTGACACTTTGAACACATAAACCAATGAGAGATGTGCAGCTTAAAGCACGGGCCTCGAGGATCCTCACAATAAACTTGCTTCTCTATTTTTCTACAGAATATATTTATGCTCTTATCAGCTCTCTAGAGAATCGCATCAGTGCTTTATTTGCAGAATTTGCCACAAAAAGTTAATACTTCGTCATACGCCAGCACACTTCTCATGTCATGTACAATGGTATTGACTGAGGCACATGAAGATATTGTACAGAATCATAATGATATAATGTTTGTCATTATATAATGGATAAATATCCACTACATAAAACAATTTAATGTGAGATCTCTGCAGGCCAGATTCGGACCACCTCACCTCAAAGTCCAAAACATGCAAACAGACAATTTCTTTCACATGTCTATAACTATCATTAAACTGAAAAAACAGTCCAAGCAATAAAATAACAGACTTTCACTGAATATGGGAATTCTCTCAGATTCGTTTATGTACATGACGGCCAGTTTCTTGGATACCAGAGAACATTATTAACTTTGGTGATCTCCTTTAGAGTTCTTCAAGCAGCATTTCGCTGGTAATAAATGCCCGTTTTCAGTTCCAGAAGCCATCAATAATGTGTGTGTGTGGAAGCCAGAGGTGGCAATTTCAGGTCCAGAAAGTAAAAATCCAGACCAGGATTTTGTTTCAACCAACCAGCTGAGCGTAA
>JAODKC010000021.1:23526283-23537213 GCA_026777985.1 Mormyrops attenuatus | reverse complement strand
AGTCAAATAGTACTCAAGTGGTTGGTTGAAACAAAATCCTGGTCTGGATTTTTAATTTCTGGACCTGAAATTGCCACCACTGGTGGAAACACGTGGAAGTTACAGTATTTACATAGGAGCAGAGAAGCATACACATTAATCATTCTAATTTATTAACATATATGTACTTATTAACATATTTTTCTAGAGGTTTCTGAGAGGTTGGAAGAAGGGATGAAAGGAATGAGTCATATGGCTGGCACTGATTTTGTATGAAAACAATCAATATTAATTATGATTTCCTGGAGATGAGCAGATTCACAGCAGCACAGACGATTGTAGATTGTTTTGGAGCTCACAGTCTTGTGGCACACTGGGACCAAATCACTGGGAAAGATGCTCTTAGTCACGGGCAGCTCGATGCAGCTACGGGTCCACGTCCGCTTCAAAGCCAACCACTCGGCTGTAACAGCAACAGACAGACCAAGGCAGAAAGGGGGCAAGAGAGGGAAACGTACCAGAGACAAAAAAGCAAAGGGTTCGGAAACAGCCACATCACCCGGACCTCAGGCCACACTCGCTGTCAGCAAGGGACAGCAGAAAAAAACACTGTGCTGTGAACAGAGGAAGCAGATGCCAGAAACGATTACCACAGGACTGATTCCAGTAAACATATAAGCACGCTTCCAATGTTAGGATAGCTCAGTCAGTCGACTGTTCATCTATGTGTTACTACAAACCTGCCTTTTCTGTGTAGGAAAAAAAAATCACATGCTTCCAGCAGCTGGTACGGTTGTAGTTAAAGGATTTTACACAGGCTTACTTATGCTTGAGCAACCCCCACGCTGATGATTACACCATCGCAGAATACAGTATAGGGCCTTCTGACTACAATAGCCCCTGGGCCTGACCATTTTAATGCTCTGTACATGACCCAAAGGGATACTAGTTTGCTATTTCAACAAGAAAGAGTTTTCTGTGGTATCCATTTAGCGGGGTATTGCAACAAAAGTGCTCCAGTAAAATATCCCGCATGTATAAATGGATCGGAAATGTAGGTCATGTTGGAGAAACAGTCGGCAACTAAATGTCAACATAAACTGTAACACAATGCGAAAACCGGGAAGTGTCGTGAACGGAAATGCATCGTTAGCTGAATTTAGGTCTGCTCAATAACCAAAGTCAAATGTGATACTTCAGGGGGTTGTCTCTAATGGATTAATGGGCTAGTTCGATAATGCGGTAAGATCTGGCTTCATATTCACACTCCACAGTATTTACTGTGCAAAAACGTAGATTTAATGGGAATCATATCTGCAATTGTTTTCAAAGGAGCAGAGTCTTGTTTAATGTGAGCGCGTATTCTGACATCACTGTTAAAATACTGCGTGCTAATCAAATTTGCACTAGTCCCTGTCGTTAATCTTTAGGTAAGTGTGTTTTTAGACACACACGCATAAACAAATTTGCACATCATGTGGGAGGATAAGGCAGAATTAAAGTATCACACACATGCAAACAAAGCAGCTCACTTGTCAGGATGGTAGGGAGAGCCGATTATTATCACCGTGCAATATGGTGAGCAAAAAATGAGGATGAAAGCATGTAGACATATGCATGCACGTGCACTGACACACAAACACACACATGCCGTGCACTGACACATATCGACACACATATGCATTTGCATGAACAGACATACATACATACACATATGCATGCACAGGTACATACACACACACACCCGCATTCATGCACGTGGACAAGCACACACACACAGACCCCAGAAAGTCTCACCAAGCAAGGCTCTATGAAAAGAAGCAGGTTGGGCCAGAGGTATAGAGGTGTGGTTTTGTAGGATCTGGTATAAGTAATGAATTATTTTAGTAGCGAGTACTGGTATCAGTTACCACAGCCTCATCTCACTGATAATACACTGAATCACTTCAGTGTTTATTCAGCCAATTATTTAAGCCCATAAGAGGATGGATTTGGTAGCAGCTCGATCCTACACTATGTCACAATTATGAAAAAAATGCTGTTTCTGAACTAGAAATGAACTATTTTGAGATTAAAAATTTGTATGGTATAGAATTGACTGTGCCAAAAGGTCACTTGCATTACAAGTTGTGACCGGACTGAACAGTGGGAACTTGGGTGTGAGGAATGAACACACACACATACACACATGTTTGTAATTATATCTTTGTGGGGACTCTCCATTTCTATGCGGAAAAACATGACAACCCTAACCCCTACCCAGCCCTAACCTTAACCATAAGTAACCAAACAAAATACAAGACTTTTGGCACTTTTACTTTTTTGACTGCATTCACAGGTCTTTGTGGGGACCTGAAAAATGGTCCCCACAGTATCAAAAAACAAGTTTTTGTTACGTTGTGAGGGACACCCAATCCACACACACACACTACAGTCTGACTAGTTTGCAGCTTCTTTCTGTGAAAAGGCATCACAGTCTGAATAGGTGTGGAACGACTGGTGAATATTTTTCCAGAGTAATTCGGATTAAAGATCCTTCTGGCTGGTGTAACTCCTCCTAGGAGCTAGCCGGCTAACTTTCATACAAGTCGTCTTTGAGTAGCACTCTACCAACCGTCAACAGCAGTATGATCAAACCCCTTTGCGGGCGTCATCCCTCACGCTCACTACGAATTACGAACCATTGCTGTTGCAAATGATTTTTCACACATGCCAAAGTGCAGTGCGACCTTTATAAATAATGCCACCACATCGGAGTACCACAGAGCAGGCCATGTGGGACCACTTAGTGCCAAGGCTCCCAGTCTGCTCAATGCCTCTGTGCCCGTCTGAGATGCAGGTAGCTCACTGGTCACCTCACCTTCTGCAGGCAGATGACAAACTCAGCTCGAAAACCACTGACACCAGCACAGATAATTCATACTCTAGGACATGCCTACGTGTAGTAAATGTATATTACGTTATAAGTTCTACATTATAACATATACAAAGGCTTTCATTTAATGTGTATATATACAGGTATGTGTGAGCATGCATGTGCTGAGAGTGGAACCAGAAGGTAAGAGAGAAACCAGGTCCAAGGGAGTCTTTTGTAAACAATTACCAGATGAAGAAGGCTATGGACCTGACGTGGGAAAAACAAGCAGCAGAATGGCCTGGCAGAAGGCCTGATCACACGGTAGCAGGGGGGGCAAGGCAGGGGGGAGTTGGCCTCACACAATCAGACCTGAGAAGCCTAACAGAACAGTCCCGGCAGGTCTGCGATTCGCATCACGGGGAACGCGGCAGTCGACTCAGGGTGCTAATTACAGACCGCTCCTCCAGGATGGAAAAGGCCGCCCGCCTGCTTCCACTGGGGCCAGCCAAGCAGAACCAGACGGCTCCCACGATGCCTTGCATCTAGCCAAGGCTCAGCATCACAAACAGTGCAAAGCAGGCTGCGTGGGACCCTGCCTGTGAGGCCGCAAGCAGCAGCTGCTGCTATATTGCAATAATTTGGTAATGCAGTCCCAGAATGCCAAGCGGGTAAATAATCCGGATAACTCTGTGAGCTAACTGGATAAAGCCCAAACCCAAGATGCAATCTACACATCTTATTTCTCACCAGAGGAAGAGAAACAGATGGATAAGGGAGAATGAAACAAACAACCTTGTTTATATAACTTAGCTTTTCACTTTTCATGTTAATATGCTAAAGCGTGCACTGAAGCACAGATTCTGTAACTCTTTCCCTGTTATGCCTCCCTTGAGACCGAGGCTGAAGCACAAATTCTGTGACTCATTCTTTATTATGTCTCTCACAAGCCCGAGAATGAAGCACAGATTGTGTGACTCCTTCCCTGTCATGCCTCCCTTGAGACTGCAGCTGAAGCACAGATTCTGTGACTCATTCCCTGTTATACCTCCCTCAAGACTGCAGCTAAAGCATTGATTCTGTGACTCATTCCCTGCTATGCATCCCACAAAACTGAGGCTGAAGCGCAGATTCTGTGACCCATTCCCCATTATGCCTCCCTAGATACTAAGGCTGAAGCACAGATTCTGTGACTCATTTCCCACTATGCCTCCCTTGAGACTAAGGCTGAAGCACAGATTCTGTGACTCATTCCCCATTATGCCTCCCTAGATACTAAGGCTGAAGAACAGATTCTGTGACTCATTCCCTGTTATGCCTCCCTCAAGACTGAGGCTGAAGCACAGATTCTGTGACTGGTGCCCTGTTATGACTCCCTCAACACTCACTGGCTTCCTGCCATACAGGATTTCTATCAGACATATTGTCTCTCTCTCTTAAACCAGTTCAGATCAATCATAACTCCAGCAAACAAACTGAAAGAGTATCATATGGAAGAAACCTAGCACTAAGGAAAAAATGCTGCATGCAGTATATAGCAATAACCTTGGTACCGAATGACACACACCAGCTTATCTAAATGAATCATTTATTTGTTGAGGCCTGCAGAGTATAAAAGAGAGAATATCCCAGACATTAAAGTGATATAACGAAAAGACCAAGGAAATCACCTCTCCTAACAGCCAATCTAGCAACTTCATTGGCTCAAAGTCACCTGCAACTAAAATAAGGGCAGGTTAACTCTTATTCAGTGGCTGGTGCCTCCTCTCGAGTTCACAGCTAAAGCCAAGCAAAGTGCTTGTGTGCGTTCATATATTTTCTGATTATTCCAATCATCTCCCTCCTCTGACCCTCTGAGCTGTTTACAATGAAATGCTGAGGCATTCATCCTACTGTAGGCATTCTGCAGGAACGAGTCAGGATGGAGTCAACTGTGGCACGCGGGGATACCACACCTGGTAGACTGACAGCTCCAAATGACAGGACACAGAGAATGAATGACATTGCTGACAAACGATTGTTCTATGCAACCTTTACTGTTTATTCCTGCAGCTCCTAGACTCAAAGATGGGCTGGGGGGGGGGCAGACCTACGTTTCAGCCTTTCTGTAAGGTCTGTTTCCTGCAGTGAAAATAAACGAGCACGACTCACTCTCCATCCTTCCCCTAGTCCTGCCCAACTAGGGAACTATGTTTAGAAGTTTTGTGAAACAGAACTTTGGGCTTTTCCAGGTCGTTCTGACCCCTGGATTGCCGGCAAAGGAATGCCTCTCACCATAAAAGACCCCTCCTAAACGTGCTTGGCTTCCTGCTCTTTTCCCAACAAGGAAAAAAACGCAATAAGCAGGGAGTGAAGGAAAAAACGAAGAAGAAGTTGCCTCATTACCCTCATGCTGGATGTAGAATGCAGGCCAGCAGTCACGCTTAGCATAGACCTTAATGTCCTCACATCCACATGCACCGGGCATCGCAATGGAACCAGCAGGCAGGGTCCTGCATCACAGCTCAGGCTGCCCAGCATCTCCGCAAATAAATATTGCATGTGATCTAAATGCGCTCGTTTAATGGACCGCAGGAGCCTTTAACATGCCACAGGTTTTCATTTTTTTTACATCCCCTTCATCCTCGCTGCCTTTTTCCAGAACGCTTTTAAGATCAGAAAGTCATGTGATTCTGAGTGTATATAATGGTGTGTGTGTGTCTGTGTGTGTGTGTTTGAGGTCTTATACACAGGGGCATAGGAACCAGGAGGGATGGGTAGGATATGTACTCCCCCCAATATGGGTTCATCACCCCCCTCCCCCCACTTTACATTAAAATTATTAAATTGACCCCCAACGCCAAAACGCGCTCCTACACCCTTGCTTGTAGACTACTCGGAGTCAAGTATTCACAAATTTTAAGCAAGTGGAAAGATTTCATAGTGGAGTATACAGTGGTGATTCTTCCCCCCCCCCCAAGTTTGTCATTCAGTAAAGGTAGGAATATATAAATATATATATATATATAGCTTATTCTTTGTAATCTATATGGTGCACTTGAACACTCTGACAAAATCCCCTTCCACCCAAGTCACCTCCCCCCCCCGCTCAGTTACGCACAAATCCTACTAGCTTGCTTAATTCATTCATGAAATGCCAGTCATCTTTTACCTGGGTGGCACTCAGGTACCATGTATACATACGTCAGGAGCTGATGTGTAAAGCCACCGCGTTTGCGTAATCAGACAAACAACGCAGGGCGTTTGTGGCATTTCAGCCCCCATGGTGGCATAGCTGTTTGCCATACTGCAGCCGTGCGAAATGCCCAGACCGACATGAGAGCGCTAATAGGAGCGGTAAATCGCAGTGATGGCCGGACATCAGTCTCACTCGTGGGATTTCGGTTGTGCTCATCGAGTCTACCGGGTTTATTTATTCCCCTTTGAAATGGGAAGACCATTTATGCTCACCGGCCGTTTCATTATTCGTGTGAAACAGTGCCATTCATCTGCGAAAACAAAGGGTAGCGTTCCTTTTAATTAATAGACTTAGAGGACATCCACGGAATAATTATTCCGGATACTTTGTCTTTGGCAAGGTAACACGGAGAAATGTGGTGAGCCAAATTATATATAAAAGACAGTGAGGTCTTTAAAAAAGAACTGACTGTGGTACGAAAAGACCCTTGTTGTTTTCCATTAGTAACTATGGATAAAGACATACCTCCACGTTTAATTGTATATACATTACGTGAAGCTCCCGGAGTCAGTTCCCAGGAAATAATGCTTTTAAAGACAATATAAAACATACGCATATCATCAATACAGAGATAAACAATGGCATTCTTGCCTATCCTATTCATTTTAAATACAATTCGAGTGTTCGTGTTTTATTTCACATCTCCAAACACTATCGCTGTATCCTTTCGATCATTTCCTTAACAATAAAACACATTCGCTGGTCTCCCGACTGCTACTAATATGGCGTACTTAACATAGCAAAATGTGACTTTTTAAAAATAAAAACATGATCTAATAGATACGCGAAATATAGCAGCTATCTGTAGGTGCATCAGCAATTTTACTGACATATTAATATGCAAGCTTTAGGCAGGTAAAGGAGAACTATACTTAGGAATAAAAGCATGTTCATCGTAACTGGACTGTACATCGCCCTTTCGAAAAATATTGTCATGTTATGTAGAAGATGCCATACATAATTACGTGTCTAGGAATGCGATGTGTTTTGATCGCGAAAGAAATCATACAGTTTGCATCATGCGCGTCCTACTGCGAACTCTTTATTGTGAAAGGGCAGGGTTTATACGAGGTAATGGACTGAGGTTACTTTTCAAATGCAAAAAATGCAACGACTTATTGCCTTATTTCCACATATGCAGGCACACACACACCCGCACATATGTATATGTTGCACTATGCATCAGTTCACAATGGTACATTAAAATGCGTTGAGTCATGAATGCATGTGCAACCTCGGACTATTATACAGTGATGATAGATGTTAACAAAATATTCATAACGACCAGATTCATACTACCACCTTGTCTACGATTTATTAATCTAAGTCGTTAGAGATGATTTTAACATATATAGTAGCGATACTTTTTCAAGAAGAACAAAAGTCAGCTGACCAATTCTGAATTAACTACAATACACTAAAGCAGCACCTACAATTCAACAAGTAATACACTAATACTAACGCAACCGCAAGATGCATGTGTGTAAAACAGATATTAATATTTCATATTGCATTTCTTGAATGGTCCTCTTACCTGTATGGTTTGCGGTCGTCCGCCGTTTTTAGATCTAATGAAGAAGGGCAATTCGCAAATTTAGTGCTCCTGTCTCGGTGCAACACTTTATGACCTTCAGACAGCCTAGGCGACTACGAATTCTATCTAAAAAACACAATGTGAAATGTTTAATAGTAATCCCATTGAATGCCGGGCGATCTGCGTTTACGGCAAACGCGGTGAGCGGAGTGTAGCCCCGTGTGTGTGTGACAGCGGGCTCAAACCCACCCTGATCGCTCCGATCTGCGATCAGCTTCGGTCCTGCATGGTAGAAGCTATCTGTCTCCACAGAGACACGTTTCAGTAGTTTACCATTACCGTAAAACACCCGACAGCAGCCACGGCGCAAATTTATTCACTCTACCACAACAGACGCCTCTCATTCAAGTCTTCTATTCCGGACGCCAATTTATCTTTGACTTCAATTGGAATTAAGCAAAATCATTAAAAACTAGATATGGCTTCGATTTTGTAGTTAAATTTATATTTAACTTAAATTGGAATGAAGCAATATCATTTAAAAATGTAATATGAACAAATATAAACAATAATAGATAAGTAATTTGATTACTTGGACATAATGTTGAGCACAAGTTGTATAAATACTGTGTAAAATTTTTTTATTACATTTTTACAATGTTGTCATTCTGAATCCATTTTACCAGTATTTATATTCAGATCAGAATATATCAACAAAAATGCCATAAAGACAAACTAGAGTATCCAATTACCATTTTTTCTTTTCGAAAGGGGGGCGTGCAAAATCTTAAGGAAAATAAATAAATGTCAAGTCGAAGATACTAGAAAGAGTACAGTACAGCTGTTTTTGAAACCTAGGCATGGAACTCCTCCCTACCCAACTAAACTCTATTGCAAGAAGGGCGCTTTACAGTAAAAGACATAGATCTGAACGAACCGGAACACAGATTGCCTAAAATAAAACAAATTCGCTATTGTTTACATTGGCTACTAATTTAGGGTCTGTTAACCTATGAGATATAAGCTTAAAATTTAGAGAAATTAATAAGACAGAAAGGCGGGACAATTACAGCAGAAGGTTTTGCTTTCCAGTATGTTTCCCTTGGTTAAGAGAAAAGAAACGACAGTGACGCCTTAGCATCAGCCTGCATTGCTGTTGTGTAACTCGCCAGGATAGGTCACGCGTGGGTGTGGCAAACGGTCCATGGGTCACCGATTTCAGTTCTGCGTCAGTGGGGTTATAAAGGACACTCCACGTTTGAAGTGGGTCAACTCCGGCTCTGAAGATGGCCCCGATGCCTACAAAAATGCGATGCATCATTTCAGGGATAATTGCGTTAACAAACGCAAAGGTGGTGAATCTAGTGAGGTGCGGGGACAAGGTGTGAGGAGCGTTCACTGTGAAAAGAGTAAATTTAAATTCCTCACTACATCTACTGAAACAAACAATTTTTAAGAGAGGATTACGCACCGCGTATATTTGTAATATGAAGGTAGTTGAACTGGTTGTGTTGCTTGATGCAACGACAATTTTGAGTGCCGCAATCTAATTTAATCTTATCTTTACAGCGAGATACTCACGCAGAATTTTATATAGATATTAAACGGCGAAACTATCCCTGTATTGTGATAAATGGTTACAACAATTTTTTTAAATTAAATGTTAACTGCACAAGCAGCCCATTTCTGGAAAGAAATTAACCTCTTTAAACAATTAAAAAAATCAATAACAATTAATGTATAAAGACAAAATTCAGGCAATTGAAATGAAAAGTTAAAATATAAGTAAAGAGGGCTGTAAATTTCATTTATAGCCATATTATCTGAGCTACTGATTCCAAGCTACCAGACTGTCAATGAACTGCTCATTAAATGTATTCAGGAGGCAGTCAGGACAGAAGGGCTCCTTTATCCAAGACAAATTCCACTAAAGGCCCAACTTTCTGCTGCCTGTCCTCTGCAGCAGCCCCTCCTGAGACACCCTCCTGTGTGACCCTAGGCAAGCAGCTCACCCCTGGCTCTCCTTTGATACTGCCGCGGTCCATCTCGGCAGCGTGGAGACAAGCTGTGTTTCCTGTCCTCGTCGGCCCTCTGGAGAAGACAACCTCATCTGATCCCATTTCCCTTCATATTTGAATAACAAACACTACTTTAATTGCTTTGCATGGACAGAATCTGCACAGGGAAAGGCCACAAAGAAGCTCCTGCGTTCTGTGAATATTAGGTGTAATATTGCTGGATTTAGTAATTATTTATCTGCTCATCACTTCAGTGATCGGTTTATTCATTTTCTTTTTCCTAGTATAAGTCTAACCAAAGACAGCGTAGCCATTAGGACCGTTCTTGGGAACAATTACAGCACTTTCAACTTCTGGATTAAATCCCCAAAAGGTCTTGGTTCATAAAACAGACCTAGACGGTAACAGTGTCTTCATTTGCTTTGCTTGAAATTAAGTGCCAGGGCAGTGTAGATATATTTAATCTGACCAGCTAATAATTATCCATCTATGATCTACCGTCTAGCTGTTTATTAAATGCAGTGTTGCAAAGAGCCTGGGGTCCATCCAATGAATCACAGAACAGTAGACAAGAAATGCCCAAGATGAGAGTCCGTGACAGGGCAGTGACCAGAATTTACTAAAATAAGCAAGAAAACAGAGCGGTGGAATTAACACTAGAGCAGCCCCCGTGTCTTAGACAAATGATGTTTCCTGTAGTGTTCCGCTGATGAGATCAGACCAGGATATTTTGTGGTCAACATCCAAACAGTGAAAGCAGTCATGAAGTTAACTTCAACCCGAAGGTCACTGGCAAAGCTTGAGAGAGAGAGAGTGGAGTGGAGTTAATGATGAGCTTCCTCTGTGAGTCTTTCTGCAGGCACTCGGGGAGGAACATGTCTGTGGACAGGCTGGAGCCACTCGGCTGATAGACGAGACTGATAGCACCATGGAGGGAGACGGTGTGGGCCTGGAGACAGATGCCAGAGCTGGCTGTGACAGCCACTGACACGCACACACATAGACACACGCGCGTCAAACATGACAGCCAAAATACCCACATTAGGCACATTAGGATGTCACATGTGGCTCAGTTGTGTGAATGTGTGTTTGTAGGAAAAATAAATAATATATATATATAGGTGTTTCAGCATGTGAGTTTATGTGGGAGGTAAGAAGCTGCAAATGTACTCCTGCCTCTTTGCACACAGCGAAAGCCGCTCCACTTTCACGCACACTTGGAAAGACAGGGGGGCGCCGCCCCCCCCCGCGGGGGGACCGGCGCCAGCCGCCGGCCCCACACACAGCCGAAGAGTCTGAACCGGGCA
>JAODKC010000021.1:23487230-23524421 GCA_026777985.1 Mormyrops attenuatus | reverse complement strand
CTGGTCCCAGCATTGCCCTGTGTTTTGTCCCGGGCCCTTTCTGGAATTTTGTTTTCCATTTACCCCCCCCCCCCCCCCCCGTGCTGTCTGTGCAAGGTCCCATCCCTCAGACTGGGAAGCCAAAATCCAAATAGCTACGTGAATAAAAACTAGCACGGGGCAACGGAAAAGCCGCTAACGTGCGATCTTGTTAAAATCCGACGTCCCCGTTGAGGCCGCAGTTCAATTTAATATCTTATGGAGAAGAATGCAGCTCATCCTTTGAACAGAAGCTGAATAACGGTGCAATTTAATACCCACTGATCTATTTCTGAGTTTCACAAGTGCGTATTCCGTTGAAGGAAGTTGACATGCAGCTAGAGATAAGATGGGCTTCCCACTGCTCTCACAGATGAAGTCAGCATGAATTTTAGTCAGTGCATTAATACCTCAGTAAGGTCAAAATCTCATATGAAAGCCAAATGTCAATTGCAGTGTTTCTTCATTTGCTTTCATTTAAGATGTTTCCCTGCTATTCCACCAAGATTTTCCCAGCCAAATGGTGTAGGTGGGACGCCAGAGATTCTCCCATGACGACCCACTTCTCCATTGGCACTCCACCCACCTGCTCTAGTTGAATGTTCCCTCTGAGGGTTTTAGACCCAGAGCAATTAAATTTATCTGCATAATGGTACCCCCCCTCGAGGACGTCTGCTCCGACAGTGACTTTACAAAGAACGTCTGCCTTCGGTTGATGAGAGCCTTTTTCCTGGTGTCCTCCCAGACTTGCAGACAGTATTTATCTCCTCATAGCAGCAAAGGGTCTACTTCCGTGTGAGTAAAAGTTTTCAATGACACTGAGAATATCAGTATGGGCGTAGGCTGAAAGCAACCCAACACAGTGATACTCAACCAAAAGAATCAATTTTCTGCCGTTTTTAAAAGGAATCAGCATGATATCACTGGGAACAGCACTGGGCCGCAGTGTTTGCGGTGTCAGGGTGGACAGAGCACCAAGCAGTTGGTGTTCAGTGGAACCAGACTGAGCGTAGCTGTGACACATTGTTGTAACTGCGTACGTGGGTGGAGCCAAATTGTTTGGAAGGTCAGAATTGAGGCCTTCTGAAAATAATATGAATGGTCTCCTGGCATGAATATTACCTCACATTTCAGAGGGACTCTGACAGCGTGCTCATATTTGTTGTACACCACAAAGCCTGAGATTAATGGCGCTGAATTTGTCATAAATAAAAGCAAGTAAATGATTCCTCTTACTGCTATTTTCACACGCACACGGAGCACATGGACGCTTACAGTGTGTTAGGGAATCGGTAATATGTCATATCATATTTTGCATGCTGTTAGATAGACAGACACACTATAGAAAATGCAACCAATATTAGTTCCACTCTGCTAATAAAGAGTACAGTTTGTAGGGCAGATTAAAAGGTTTGTTTTGCTGTAGGAAATGCAGGATCTAAAGGTCCCTGTTTATGTTTTTGTAAAAGTGCAAGATTTATGGGTCATTTACGCAGTTAGTCAAAGGGAAATTACAGACTTTAACGCACGTCACTCCCAATGTTATTTTATGCTAACCTTATTTAAAATAATTTTCCTCATAAAGCACAAAAAATAAAAAACATTTCATATTTTACTTGCCATTTTACCCCAGCATAAAATTAGTAATGTCTAGTATGAAATAGATAATAAAATAATATGTGTATCTGTATGCAAAAGAATCAAGCAAGCTACATTAAGCAATCTTAATAAGGGCGCTTTCGCTGGATCTTTTAGAGAATGTTGTTGCACGATTTTATTATATTTTACCGAGCTGAACAAGTACCCAAGCGACAGTTTGTTCTTGGCCCAAGCTATCCTACTATAAGTAATGAGCTATGCTGGCAGGCTACATGAAGGGAGAAAGAGCGCTGCTGAATTCTTCATATGCCACAGACTGCGTGGTACAGCTTCTGTCAGCGTTGCATGGCCAACGAGGGCCAGACATCGTGCCAGCATCACCACGGTCAGAGGGAATCTGATACTTTTATCCGAAGGGAGCTACAATATTATTGTTTTTTTGTAAAGCTGTTTTTTACCTTGGTAATTGTCAAATATGTAAAACAGGGCCCCCCTTCCCTGGAAAGTGAACATGCACCCTTCAGATGAACGCTGTCTTCAGAGGAATATTGGGGGTGGAGCAAGAGAGGGCTCAGTCTCCCCCATGTGCCGGGAAGGATGCCAGGGTCTGTGTCTCTGATGGGTAAACATGTCTCAGCTGTAGCCCACAGCAGCGAGTCGCCACCCAAAACATGCAGAACAGCTAGAGACCCCCAACTGCCTACCTGAGGGAATCGGACATTGGCCATCCCATAATCATATTCTGTAGTGGTGCTTCACCAGTTCAGTGGGCGCAACGTGTAAGAAATATAAGTTTTAGCGGTGTACGCTGACGCTGTATTAGGGAGTGTGCTAAATAATAAAAATAACAGTGTAATGTGCACTGGCAGGGAGTCAGGGGGGTACAGAATGTAGACTTCTGAAGGCGGAGGCTTCATCATAAGACACACACACACATACAGGAGAACACGCACACACTGAGATACACACACAGAGGAGCATAAGGCAAGAGACATAAACACTTACTCAGACATAAACTGAAAAGTACAAACAATGAAATATAAACACAGGCAATGAAAAACTCACAGACGCACACGCAAAACGAAACGCTCAAGGGTACACATCTAGAAACAAGAGCATAACATACTGATATAAATACACAGACACACACAGAGTGATAAAAACCGCGGAACTGTAGTCCCTTCCTCGCTTCATCTCACAGAGCAGAACACACTGACATTTCTCACATGTCGTTGAGGACTGAACACCGCACTGCCACCACCAAATCCAATAACAGGGTTGGTCCAAACTGAACGCTAAGAAAATGCCATCACTCTTCATACTATAAAGGCTGCTGTGAACTCAACACAGCAAGAACAGGCAGCTTGTGAAAATCTGCTGTCATCACTGAACACTGTGAGTGATACTAACAGATTTTGCCTTAAACTCTTACTGCAGTTTACCTAACACAATTGTATGTTGTAAAAAAAAGAAGTATGACAAGCCATGCTCCAATGTCAGAAATCAGACCGATCTGAGCATCGTCACCTTCAAAATACCTGCCAAAGTCATCCTGTTTAAGACAAAGCCCCTTGCCCAGCACGAAGAATAGCCATTATTGGCCTTTTCTGACTAAAAGTATAAAGACATGAGGTGCAATTATTCTATCAAGATTTCAAAATTGGTCAGGTGGGAAAAATTGACAAGAGTAAGGATGGTCTCTCTATTCATCAGACCCTGCATCCTACAACAGCAAGGATGGTCTCTCTATTCATCAGACCGTACATCCTACAACAGTAAGCATGGTCTGTCTATTCATCAGACCCTACATCCTACAACAGTAAGCATGGTCTGTCTATTCATCAGACCCTACATCCCACAACAGTAAGGATGGTCTGTCTATTCATCAGACCCTACATCCCACAACAGTAAGGATTGTCTCTCCATTCAGTAGACCCTACATGCTACAACAATATGGATGGTCTGTCTATTCATCAGACCCTACATCCCACAACAGTAAGCATGGCATCTCTATTCAACAGACCCTACATCCTACAACAGTAAGGATTGTCTCTCCATTCAGTAGACCCTACATGCTACAACAATATGGATGGTCTCTCCATTCAGCAGACCCTACATGCTACAACAGTAAGGATGGCATCTCTATTCAACAAACCCTACATCCTACAAGAATAACAATAGTCTCTCTGGCCAGCAAATCCGACATCGTACAAGAGTAAAGATGGCCTAACCATCCAGCAGATCCCACATCTTAACCAGCAGCCTATACTTCCAATGAAGGTAAGCATGATTTCTCGAGTTTTCAGCTCCTACTTCTTACAGGGTTATGAACTACATAAAACAAAATGAAGAATTACCTTTACTGTAACAGGTTGTGACTACAGCTAACTATGGGATATTTTCTGCAAGGCTCTGGATTTTCATGGAATTAATGGTTCTGACTTGGAGAACTGTCATCCCTTGTCTCTGTGGGCAAGCCTGAAAAAAAATTCCTCTTCCAAAAAATGACTTCTTGGCTGCTTAAGCCTATTTGGCAAAAGCCCCCAACGCTGTATTTGTCATACCGTACTTATCCCTATAGAAGTATTTTGTAAAGCCATCTTTTCTCTTGCTTGATTCATCTTAATATGGCACTTCGATCTTGACTGGTGTCATAATGAGACATTCATATATCAAATAGCTTGCCATACGAGTAAGCTGCAGCAATTCCTTCACTGGAAACACCATATATATGTCATTTAATACCCATTTTGTATAAACTCTACACTCTACAAAACAAACTATATAATAATACAGCATAAACTCTGCACCACTTACGCACGCATCCTGGCAGATGGATACATCTAGAAACACTTTTCATTGACAAACATTTTGACAGCTTGCAAAAATCCCAGACATTGCTACAAATCCAATGGCAATAATTCAGCACAGGGTGAAAGGCAGAATGCACACTGTCATTAAACTTACTGTGAGTGCTTGATCCTATTATCACATTACATCATAGCAGCACAAGCAGTAATGGGTACATTTGGGGGCATATTCACTTTGGAGGACAGATTCCAGGATGTATCTTTTAGGTAATCAGGTATCAGAAATAAGAGTGTATTGTCTGACAATAGGAGTGACTGTTATCTATTCAATGTGACTGATGGGATAAGAGGAGATGCTGCTCCAACGTCCCAATCCATTAAAGGCCGCGTGTCTCCGCTCACCAGGAGTGAGCCTACCTTGTATGGACACACAGAAATGGCTAAAAGCTACACAAACGTATACACGTATCTATATGCACGAACAAACAAAGACATGTGCAGTCATAGGAACATGCACAGACGTTTTTCTACATTTTCTACATACAAACACAGAAGCTCGAGACACTGCAGTTGCACGCACATCATTTCCATGAAAAACATGCACATACTCACAGATTTTCCAGTAAGAGGGATGAATATAATTGTAATTCAATCTGATGGGCTTGACTGCCTGTAAGATCAGGGCTACTCATTGGCCAGCAAGGAACCTGAGGCAGAGGGCTGCCCATCACCGCAACCAATGAGAGACATTTACTGGCTCAGAGCCTCCCGCCCCACAACTTCTGTTCCTAATAGCCATTGGATGTGGCCCTTCGCTCTCCGTAGACTGTTCGCTAGCAGAAAGCCCAAGTAATTTGACCACAGGTTAATCATCCGTATGGCCTCCAGGACCTATGGCTGCTCACAGCTGCTCCAACACACCTAATCCAGGCCATGGTATCTCTGGATTAAAATATCAGGTCCATGTTTACAGCTGTGCGGATTCCATGTGGCAGTCTTGGGAATCAGCTTACACTCCCGACAGAGTTCTTGGCTGTCTGGGAAAGGGAGGGGGGCAGGGAGAGAGGGGGGAGAGTGAGTCACCATTGCACCACTGTCTAACTGCTTCACGCCACACCCACAACCACTACAGTTGTGTCCCAGTTGCCCTCCCAGGCCCTGTAACCCTGCTGTCCCTTCATATCCTGCTATGCCTCATTCTCTCATACTTCCCCTCACTGAAATCAGCACAATTCCCCTCTCTCCCCCCTCTGTGCCAGGCCAGTGAGGTGCTGCTGCCCAACCTCACTGCCATCTCCGAGCATGCCACTGTCCTCCCGGACTCCTGTTTGTGGCACCCTCTGCTTGATGTCTTGCACTCCTGTCTCATGCTGGTGCTTAACAGCTACCTCGGCCTATCAGCAGCCGCGTAGTGAATGAATGCTAATATTTAAAATTACGGAGCGTCTGCGCACATGCAAACCTCAGCATCACCTTTGAGTCTTGCTCTCTTAAAACTGCCTCATGCTGGTATCCTGCCAGGGAAAAGAATTTACAGTCATTAGTGGGGCCCTTCAAGTCCGTATTTGCTATGAGTATCACTGGACAAATTTTTGGAAGTTCACGCTCTGGTCTGGTCTGTCTTGCAAACCTCTGACTGACAAGGCACCTCATTGCCCATCTCCGGAGAATCCCACTGTGGATGAAACAAATCTATCCCCAACCCCCCAGCCCCCCAAGCAAAAAGGAAGCTATTAATCTGAATCCCATTGGGCACAAAGGAGAAGCTGGCGGCTGGGACGCACGATCCTTGTGAACATTAGGGCTGGATTTAAACTTGCTAACAGGCCCCTCTGGAGTGAGCTGACAATACCCTGAACCGGGCCCAGCCATTAAAGGGTGAACAGAGTGACACAGCACACCCACCAAAGGCTCATTAGAGCCCCCGTTTCCCATAGACCCAAGAATTGCCAGTGCTGGCCTACAGGTTACTCACGCATGATTTCCTCCAAAACAACTTGTCAATAGGGCCGTCTGCCAACACTCTGGTAGGTTCTGGTGCATGTAGGCATGCAAGAGTCACTGGCATTTCTAATTATCTTTTGTTCACACTAAGAGTCACCGAGATTCTATTCATTCGTGATTTTGTGAGTAACGTCAGAACTGGAATTGTGCAGAATGAAATGCTAAACTGCATATTTAACAATGTGTACAGATCTCTTCCAACTCATGACATTTATTACATCGCCAGGTTTTTGAGCAAAAAAATACTGATGAAGGGGTTCTGTAACACCTAAAAATGTTCCCTTGTTCTCATCAGGACTGCCCTACTGTTTCTTAAATATTGAATTATAGTGCCAGTTCATTATTTTGCATTCAACCGCACCAGTGTCAATGTTTAACAAATTCCAGAATAAGGAGTGTTATTTACACAAGAAAGACAGATTATCTAGTAAGAGTGATGTAATGTTTTATTTGAAAATGCTTTAATGGAAAAATAATTTCCATCAATTTCACAAAATCTGCAAAGAAATTATGCATGATTGGACATAGGAAGAGAAAGAAAGCAAAAAAAAGAACAGTAGAAATGTATTTATGTAGACCAGGGGTGGCCAATCTTATCTACAGATGGCCAGTTTGTATGCAGGTTTTTGGGATAACTTTTAGGCCAGCTGTTCAAACCCAGGTGTGAGGACTCTTCAGCCAATCAGTCCTCTAATTAGTAATCTAATTAGGAAGCTGCAGCAAAAACCTGCACACATACCCTTTATTGGATACGATTGTCTACCCCTGATGCAGACTGGACAGAGAGTGAAAATTTGAAGTAAAATTATGCTGACATTATCAAAGGAATATAGCAGAAGATATAAAGAGAAGTAAGTCTGAGACTGAGACAGATAATAGTATAAAAATAGCTGACAGTCATTGTTAGTTAGGATTAGGGCGTGTCAGCAGATTACGAGGTGCAATCTTAAAGGGTTAACTGAGGGATCAGCACAGCTCAGGGAGATGAATGTGGTTCTATCAGGGGCACCGCTTTATGGTCCGCTTCTCTCGGCAGCAAAGGGAAATGGATGCAGCAGTTCAACAACACCAGCAAACGTCTCATGCAAGGAAGAAAGAGATACAATAGACTCTTGTTGTTTGCCCTCCCTCTTTTTGTGCTTGCGTCTTTTCAATGCACAGCGAAAGCCTCCACACCTGTGTGAGACGTTTCATGAATAAACCAGTCCTTTTAACAGAGACCGTGAAGATACATAGAAAACTAGCTGCCTTGACTGAGAAGATGAAGACATGAGGCTTCTTCACAGAGAATATAAAATCACAGCCCGATCCATGTGTCTTTTTGCCACCCAATCAATTGAAATTGAGGTGTCCTCCTGCCTGTATTTCAAAACCACTGAGCAACTGTTAAGACGTGCATTGAGAGTCTTTTTCTGGCTGTGTCCAGAGGGAAAAACTGAAGCAAATTTTGTTTAGTAGTCTGGGATGGGTGTAAATGGGAGAAGGGCACAGAACAGGAAAGTGAGAAATGGATGAGAGAAGACCAGTAAGATGGTCTCATGTCTTTCCCAAGTCAGGTGAAGATTCATTAAAGATGCAAAATAATCTCAGGCTCGGCCCTGGTCAAGGGAAGAAGCAGTAAAGGTACAAAATTACTCCCAAGCCAGGGGAGGATACATTAAAAAGACAAAATTAATTTTATTGTGGCCTCCTGTTATAGGAGAGGGCAACTCTAATCACCAGAAATGAAATACACTGTAAATTAATCTGGCATTTTTGCTTTAGCAGATGCAGTCAGACCTTATTTCCCCCTAGAACGAGCAGCTTTACACATAGGCCACACCTCCTACAGGCATAGTTACCTTGTCTTGCTGGTGTCAAGCATAAACTAACATGTAGAGATACTGGTCTTTAAGGAGTATTAAGTACTCCCCCCCCCCCCAAAAAAAACAAAACAAATTACAGCACTCTATCACTGTTCAGCCCCTGAAACTTGCTTGGAGGAGAACCTTTTTTTCTTTTTCTTTTTTTTCCCCACCTTTCTGATTATAAAGAGTTTTACCAAGCACACAGCCCTGAATATTTCATGAGCTGGGCTCCAGTGCAGTCCCACGCTACTCTGATAATGATCAGTGCGAGCTGGAAGGTAGGTCCCACACCGCTGCAGACAGAAAGCCCGGAAACAAGGGGTGGGTCTCAGCTCAGCTGTCTGTGGCGGAGAAGAAAGACACTGGTCTAAGGAGCAGCTTCTGATGGAAGAGCAGACCTTCATCTTCCCCCTGTGGATGTGGAGCAACCACCTCCTACACCTGCCCTCCCCCAAACAAGGATTCTCTTTTACCTTGATCTAGGAATCTTTAATAGTGTCTCCTAGTATGCATATATGTCCCTATTTATGGGGTCAAAAAGTAATAGAGTGGCCCAGGAAGGGGACCTTTAAAATGGTTCTGCGTTTAAGTCCTGGCATAGTGGCGTCAGTTGTAGCCCCTATAAAGATTCATTATGTATTTTATATTTGTAGAAATCCGGTTTAATCTAGCACTAAATCATTTTGAATAAAAGTTTTTATGCTAAAAGACAGGGGTATGGGTGGATCATAGGGAATCTAGGACCATGGGGAGACTGAATAAAGTGGAGGCTAATTGACACCACTTCAGTGCTTACAGCTTCTTGGTGTGACTCTCTGGGAACGTTTTTGGCTCCCAAGGCCCAAGTGCACCAATTTTGGCCCACAGATTTCCCAGCTGGACAACGTATTAGCCATCACTTTGTTTTTTTCCCCCAACTTCTGTCAGAAGTTCCTAATGGAAAACGAAACAAAGCAATAATAGAGCCATGTAAAGGCCAGAGAGACACGGGATTTAATGCGTGTGGCGCTGACTCCCATCTGCTTGGATTGCTGTGTCAGCTGGAAATGAATATCAATGAAGTCTCTGACCTCACGAGCAGCAAATTTAAAAGGATAAGCAGGATATTCTGAGAGTCTTAAAGCCCTATAAATAAGAATGGCACCAGAAACTACAAACTTGCAGACTTACCTACCATAAGTACTCTAACAGTTGTGCTACTATGAATGTTCATGCACATTGCATGTGTGTTAATTCAGCTTTATTCTGTATATATGATTTACAATGTCGTTCCTTTAAATGCTCCCAGGATTTAATGCAGAGTTAGGAATATGGTAGCGCAGTTTGAAGTAATTCTCTCTGTGACGCGGTAACATGCCAGCATTTTTATTTGGGTTATAAACAGCACCCTGACGTACCACTGGGCCGGTCCTCCATCTGTCACTGCAGCTGACCACAGTGCTAATGGGCCACGGCTTCACTCAGTCGCTGGCTGGCCAGTGCGGCAGGATGAAGGATGACGCCATTTATAATGCCGCGTTTATTAATTCGTTCGCATGTTTACCTAGCTCACTCACGCGGTAGTTTTTCGATTCGACGGCCAATTCGTCTCCGTCCTTGCCGCCCCGACTGGGTGCCGGTTGCGAAAGATTTGTGTCACCTCTTTAAGACGAGAAATCCGACTACCCTTCCAAGCTCAGACCTCTTGCGCACAAAACGAGGGGCGTTAATTTAATCAGGCATTGATTTCTGATGGTGACTGGCACCCAATAGCCATGGGTATGTTGTGCAGTCGTGATTCATAGACCATGGCCTGTCTAGCAATACCAGCATCTCTGTTCTCTTTCTGTTTACTTCTTCCTTTGCTGGTCAGTTCCATGGTGATGGGCGATGGAGAGTAATAAAGCATGGATGGTAGAATTCTGTCAGTTGTCTTTGGCAGAACTGGACTCCATGTTGACATGCACAACTGTCATTGCATTAATTACAGTCATGCAGAGAGAAGCTGTGGGGCTGGAGCTGTCATGGAGAATCTCTGGACAACTGTCCATCTGACGGCTCAGTCTCAGCTGTCAGGTCTGTCGTGGGACCCTATGCCAAGACACCACCACATCTATATCTGATGAACCGCCACAGAAAATGCTTACATGCAGGAACAGCCATATCGATTCGCCAGATATCTGAAGGCAAGAGGTCGTAGCTGTCTTATCTCGACATGGACCCCTCCTTATAAGTGTCGTGCTGATTCACAAGCTTGGATGCCGATATCAAGTTAGTGGATAAAAATCTGGCGGCATTAACTATCTTACATAAGCAATATGGCTTTACTTCCCATGTAAGCTTTTGCACACAGTACATAATTTCTCAGCTCTTCCTATAGGACAAACATTGAGAGGATGCCCAATAAAATATATACTCCATAACTTGTTCATTCTTACAATATAAAACGTACAAATTATTCTTTCAATTGTCCATTCTCCCAAATAATGTTTGTAATAATCAGTGTCTGACTCTAGGTAATGATCCTCATGTCTCGGGTCCTTAGATTCTGATGTATATTCCATGCCTTGTCACACATGCATGCAGGACCTCAACTCTCCAAGGTGATGTGTGTTTGTCTTTAAAAACAGAGAGCAAGATGGGATATGTGGAAAAAAAAACAGCGGGGGATTTTGTTTCAACCAACCAGTTGAGTTTAGAGTCGCAGTCACAGAGTACTCAACTAATTGGTAAAAGCAAAATCTTCCAGTGCATTTGTTCTAGTACTTGCACAAATGGCAAATAAAGCTCGATTTCAAGGCTCGAGTTAGAGGAATTATGTAGCTATTGACCTGCATACCTTATCTTTACATGGAGTGTACTTCCATGTTATAATAACAATGCCTTATAGCAGGGCTCTTTAAATCTGGCCCTCAATTCCAAATCCAGGCCTTGTTTTCAGTTCTCCCAGACTGTCACTTTAATAATTACGGATTCTGATTGGCTCGAGGCTTCACACCTGGCTGACAGGTAAAGAAGGCTGGAAAATCAGCAGGGCTCTGTGATTTGAATAGCCCTGCCTTTTAGGTATATTCTTAGTAAGTCAGCATGTGCAATACAATACATGCATGGGGCAACTGTGTGCCCTGTGATGGTCTAGCAGCCTGGAGGGTGTACCCTGCCATGTGCCCAGTAGTTCCTGGAATTGGCTCCAGGCCCACTACAACCATTCATTGGATAAACAGTAATGAAAAGGCAAGGATAGATGAATGGATACAGTACACGGTCGTTGATATAGCTCATGGTTTGCCTTAAACTTAGTAGTTATTGAAAATAAAAGGATTCATAGATAATACTTAGGATGAATAGAGAAATGAACACTGTCCACTGGTTATAGTGGCCTTGACTTAATCCATCACCTCTATAAAATATCTTCTCATAACAGAGAGTCATGAGAATCTATGATTATCGTGTTTCACGTAAGCAGTAGCAGGACAGGAGAGAAGATCATAATGAGATCCTCTGGATGGTATTAACAAGATGCAGAACTATGAATCATTTCACGGCTGACCCCTGACCTTTGGTCACCAGACCAGCCTTGAGCACTAAACACTGCTTGGAAAGCTGAAACGTGCGGTGGCTAATAAAATCTTATAGGACTAGCTGTAGTTATATTTGGGGCCTTGGGCAGTGAAATAATTGCCTTCATTCCCAGACAGGGAGATAATTGCCTCTCTTTTCATTTGCCTTTGTCTGTCTTGCCTTTACTCTCCTTTGCTCCATACATTCAGGCTTGCTAACAGCCCACCCTCCTGTGCCCTATTAATCTCGTCTTCTCTCCTCCCACGGTTGACATGGAGGACAGAGACCGAAAAACACCCCACCCACACATCACAACTGTTCCTGTTTGCTGCCAGCGTCACAAGGTACAGTAAGTAGGACATAGGATTCTCCACATCAGGTTGAAGGCTTACCCGAATGCTAATGCTGTTCTTGTATGCAGACCACAATAGTCAAATCTAAAAATCTATAAAGAGTACATTATCCTTTTAAGTTAAATCTTCTATTAATGTGCAAAACTAGGCATTGAAAAGTTCAACCATACCTTTCACATCTGCTGGTCAAATGCAGTCTCGTACGTGTTCTTCCCAATGCGTTGGTTCTTAACCTGCTTGGTTATTCTTCAGGAATTCCTTACCCAGACTGTGCACACATGCATGATGACCTCTTAGTTTTGGTTTTGTGAGGGACCATGACACAATTCTGTCACTAATATCTACCAAGTTCAGCCTCTCCATGCAAAGTCCATGACAGGTGGACGGAGGCAGTCCACGTCTCAGCATGTCAGTCTGACTTTCTTGCACTGGGATACTTACCTGTTCCTGCCTGAAGAGAAGGACATTGTCATTAAGTTGACTTCCTCTGTACTTCTACGCCTCCCCATCGTCGAGCGATACCAAGAAGTGTGCCTGATATTGTCATGGCAAGCTTCCACCACAAAGCATCCCCAGATACCTTTCAGACTAGGGATAAAAGAGTTAGCGTCATGCAATAACAAAAAAAATCATGTATCGTGTAGCAAAATGGAAACCACTTGACTGAATACCCTAAAGTTAGATTTCCAGCCAGTTCACATTTACTCTAGATTGATCTCATTGTAAAAACTGACAGCCTGTTTGCTTACTGTAACTGAAGTGCAGGAGCCATATAAAAGTAGGCTTTGGAGAGCGTTGCATCACCACATGACTAAGCAAGGCTTGACAAGTTAGAATTACTTAGACTTGATGTCCCAAAAACACTATTGACTTTTCACCAAGTAAGACATTCAAGTATTGGGGAAGAATGTGCATTCTCCATTCCTGAACTACAGTTGGGAGCTTGTCTTATAAGACTTCAGTTTTTCAAGTTGTCAAAAACTTTGCCCAGTCCAAATTAAAATGAAAAAGTGATGCAGAGCCTGTCTAATAAAAGAGATCCATCTGCATAGCCTACAGACAGTGATAGCAGTAGTTAGACATGGGTACTACTATCCCCATTCAGACCCGAAGAGCGTTTTAATTAAATTAAAGATGTTCTCTTCTCTAGATTTGGCCTTTTATCATAGTTTGACATTCAATATTCTTCTGCAAGGGTTTTGTAAAATACATAATTCCCAATACTTGCTGCAATAATGCAGGTTTTCTGCTGGCTGACAAAAAGATGAGACAAGAACATTGGTCTTGTGTTGTTCTCCTTGTCATGGCCAGCTGACCTCATTAGCAAACATGGAGAAGATGCTTGTTTCTCATTAATTTAATGAAATATATCTTATTAGGCTGATCAAAAAATCACGGTGTCTTATATGCAGCAAATATGCCTTCAGTGTGAGGCAAAGTGTGTCCATATGTTCACTGTCGCACTGCTCCGAAGCTCCGTCAAACCTCATGTGCTGTATCATCACTTTAAATTTGTGGTTTATGGTGAGTAACTGCCCACTGCTTCTTCAGGACAGAAGACAGAAAATCCTCTTCTATCTACAGCTTCACTTAAACAGCAGCCGTGCTACCAAATGTCAGAAGGACATGGCAAAGCGAGGTAGATGCTACAGGGAGGCTCAGACGGACCACTGGTCCTGCCTAAGACATACCAGACCCAATGTGACATAATATAGGGGTGCTGGGAGTCAGGTGACAGGGCCTGTAATTATCACCGTGGGGCCAGACACTGTGTCTTCTCAGGAAACAGCTGAGAGCTTTCATCTCATTGGCTGCCTGCCAGCATGGCATATTATTTGGCCAGTCTGGTAAGCTCGATTCCCACAGAGACAGACAGCGACTGGCACCAAGCAGAGGCAGCGCGGGACTGGTCATTATCAGGCTAACTGTGTCTGAAAGGGGAAAATCAACCTGCCTTCTAACTACACTATAAAGATTAAACAATCCTTTCAATTTACCCCCGTAGTTTCCCAATTACTGCAAATCAAGATGCGTTTAAGAACTTGCAAATATCTGTTGTGTTTAAAGTGCTGCACATCAACGCTATACATTCATGGACAGCGTTTGTCTATTTAAAAATCATTTTAAAAATGGCTTCCCTCGTTACGTCAACTTCACTTGCCCTATTCTCAGACTGGGCCTTTTTCCCTCTTTTGAAAACCACATATATGAAGAGATTTTACCAGTATAATATTTGCACCTCCTGTCAGCCATGCACACATTATAATACACCCATGAGCTAATATGCAAGAGATCTTGGAGACATTAGATGTCCATTACCACAAGCAACCAGTGCATTTTTTTGGTCACAGTTTGTAGATGGGGCAGATCAGATTAAGTGGTGTGAACCTTAAGACTCAGGAAAAGTCCTGATCCTTTGAAGCAGAAGCTAAAATAATGATAAAGGACATGAGCCGATAATCTGAAGATGACTTGCTGGCTCTGGTTCCAGCAGGGATTCTGCAATTGTACTATTGAATGTAATATTTAATAACAATTCAGATGCTGAGTGTACATATCCAGGTGTGTAAAGTGGGTAAAATTGCTTGCAGGTTTGGATAAAAATACTGGGTAATCAATCCAAACATAAAATTCAGCACAGTGTGGACAATTAATGCCAGTGGTCTCACTAATACAGTATTAATATCTCTATATGAAACTGATTGTTCTGCCTCAGGAGAAGTTTCCATGGAAACCACACATGCATACATTAGAATCCAAAATGCATTGGGCTATATATTAATATAATCTGAATCTCCATTTCAGGCCAATAGCTTGGATCACTTTAACTAAGAGCAGTACCTATGAATACACATCGTACGGGTCCATTGACACTCTCCGGTGAATGTGTGAGATCGTTTCACATTTGACAGTTGGACCGGTTCAATACAAAATTATTTAGAGAGGAATAAACCAGATAAAACGTTCACAACATTCCCAGCTGCAGGGTTCTGCAAGATCTAAAGAGACACCAGTGTGATGTTCAAAAACTGGGAAGCGTGACACTTGGCAGACACGTTGGAGGACGTCCTCCCCCCGACAAAGGCGGCGGAGGTCATCTTCTCTTGCCAGGAATGTGATTTACTTCCCAGGTATTTTGATAGTGATGCTAGATTGGAGAACAGAACACATTCTTCAAATGTCAGGCAAGAAGGTCTTTTTTTTTCCCCCTGTACAGAAACCACAGTTTATCTTTTTGCCATTTATGCAAATCAGCCATCGCATGCTGGGCTTTAATATTTTAATTGCAGTCAGAAATATAGAGAACAAAATAAGCATAAAATTACCACACATAATAAGCTGCAACTTTTGTTTAATATCAGAAAGTAATAATGTAATTCTTTTATGTAATACATAAAAACTTAATAATAAAATCCAATTAGATTTTAAATATACTATTCTAGGAGAGGATACAACCATAACCCATAATCTCACAGCTTTGACCATTAAGAAATGCCCTTTGCAGTAAATACGGCCTTCTTTACATGAAACGTTAACATTTTCCCAGAGACCCAGGCTTACGCAGAATAGCTCTCTTATTCTGAATCTATCAGGTGGTAGTGAGTCAGACTTCTGTAGGTGCTCAAAGGCTGCATTTGCTGAATCCAGTAGCAGAGGGCACAGTGATCTGGATCTTGTCCAAGGAACTAGGTAGCAAACATGCCAAACAGGATGCCGCTAATTCACACTGTGGGAGAAAACCGGACCGAAAGCATGCATGAGTAGAGCGTGGAATACATTAGAACCCACAGCTCTGGAGCCATAAGAAAACAACACTGCCTGCAAAACCACGTGCCACCCAAATGACAAATACATTACTGTAACCATGCAGGAGAGAGAGAGAGAGACACACACACACACACAATGACAGACTGCCAGCATCTATTCCTCTGAATCACACCTGTAAACATTAACAGACTAACTGCAGCAGTTACTGCCCTATATTTACGTGCTGTAATACTACAGAGGGACTCACTATAAAAAGTCATGTGACAGGTTCATAGTGTCACTTCATTGGTTAAGAAATGGATTCAGGACCAGACACCTTATGATCTTAAATCCCAGCAACTTTATCACTGAGCTGGAGAGTCAGTTCCATCTGTCATCAAATCTAGCAATAGAATGTTCCAGGAAAAAAAAGGTCAGGCACAAAAAAAAGATGTATATAAACAATTTTGGTGATAACAGACATTTCGGTGGAGGCTCTGGCATCCATCATTATCCGAGGGCTCTGATTTGTGGTAAATACTACAAGTGTGTACAGCTGCCGGGGACAGGGGTGCTGTTGATCCTACATACAATCTGTTTAGATATCAAGGGATGTACCACTTATGGAACACGACATACAGTCATCGAAAACACAGGGAGCCTTTCGCCGTGCAGCACAAATGAATGCTGGTGGTTAATGAAATCACTCTATGGGGGTGTCGCCTCCTTTGTGCTACACGCCACTCACACCCACCACACACGTCCGACTTTGTATAGACAAAATTGACCCTTCCCAATCCAAGCTCTAATGGACTATTCCAACTTTGAGACCTCACACTATTCAGCATTCTTTTCACACTCAGGTAATTAGACAGACTCAAGCAGCCCCATTTTTATTTTTGCCTTTAGCCCCCAAACTCATACTTCTACCGCTGCATATACAGCCTTAGTAAAAAATTAAGAAACCACAGCACAATTTTCTGTTTAACTCATTTCTCAATGGGTATGTGTCTGTGTAAAGTACATTCACAGTTTTTGTTCTCTGTTTCTCATTAATGAAGGGCTTCTTCCTTGCTTTATGGGACTTCAGTCCTGCTTCTATGAGCCTGATACAACCTGTCCTAGCAGTGCACTTCACACCCGCATTTAATGTTTCCCATTCCTATTGAAGGTCAATCGATGTCATCCTCCGATTCATGAGAAACTGTCGGATAAGTTAACGGTCATCTCTGGTATTAGCAAGTCACTTCTGCCCTTTACCTGACTGTGTTCTTGTCCTTCCCGGTGTCACCTTACTGTTGTACTGTTGTCTTAAAAATTTGGAACCAGGAAGCAACCTGCTGCTCAGTATAGCCTTCTGCCTGGAGAACGCTGTTTAAACCAGGATTTAAGAATGCATGTTTGTTTTAAAATATAGAATGGCCTCTTAATTCTTTCCGCGGCTGTACTGTCTGTGTCTGCATGTGTATTTATGAGCATCCAAAGCTGCAGCATGAGCCTAATTCATAACATCTCTGCTGCCGTGTACAAACACACAGGCAGATGACTTATTTGCTTTTCCCTGTGTATCGCTTTGTATGGCTCCCCCATTCTTGCTCTTCCTGCTGTTCCTGTGAAAGTAGCTCCAGGCAACGATCCTGAGCACAGAATCCAGGCCAAAGGCAACCCTGTGAAGAAGTGTTCACCTCCCATCCGAGGTGTCAGCTGAGAATGATCCCCACCATCTTCTTTATTTCTGAATAGAGAAGGGGAATATTGTGAGAGTTTCACCACAGACTCAAATACCTCCTCTCTGAATGAGAACGAGGAGTAGAGGGGATGCGAATGAATGAGTGCAGGATGAAAAGAAGAGAACAGGCGGTAAAAAGGCTTAAATAAAGAGTGAAAAAGACAGGAAGGCAAGTGGTTCATAATGAAGCAAATGTATGTGAACAGGGCCCATTAAAAAGGAGAACACAAACAGATTTGTCCTCACCCACATTACTGGAAAAAAAGTCACACTACATATCTTAATGTCCCTAGTCTCTCATTGCAAAGAAACAGCACTTTTTGTGAATTCAAAAGACTCACATAATGTGTTTATAAGTGTTCGTGCTAGAGATAGCTAAGAGTGAAGAATGGATTTTAAATTCCCAGTCTCTTGGGTGTTTTGTTTTTTAATCTAACTCTCATCTCTACTCTTCCAACTGCATCTCTGTTGACATTATTCTTAGTTTGCGTTTCTCTGCACTTTCGCCTGGCAGAGTCACTAAAAGACACAGGAGAATTATAACTGTGTGATAGAATCTCTTGGGCACCATGTCACTCTAGGCTTTTGCAAGTGCATATCCACGTTTTCTAATGCCTGCTATTGGCTGAGGCTGAGCTTGTGTCATCAGTTTTGTATGTATGAGTGTGTGCGAGCAGCTGTATCAGTAGAGGTGCTACATCACACTCTAACAGATAAGGATGTCACAAACAGCCCTGGAGAATCGCTGATACGCTCAAAATGCCTCACAAATCCTATATTTCTGATCGTTGAACCCAGAGGATATAACAGCACATGCGCAAATCCTCAGTGAAGTACTCTCCAAGACCATGGGCAAGACAGTCATCAGAACAGGTACCTGTGGTTGCGACAGCCAGCTTCATCTCCTCTGAGACTGTCTCACGTGTCTCACACCAGTAGTATCAGGTCATTGGTCGAAAATGCGTTGCGAGCCTTGGGCATTCAGCAGTGAAGCCCCAAATGATTCCAAACAAGCCCTGAATAATTTGTTTAGCTCAGATGTTTTTAACTTCCATGTTCTCAGTGTGAAACCCCTCTGACAGGTTAGGTCTCTCTGAGATAAGCCCCGCGAGTCACAAGATCCTAGCAACGCCCCAGACTGACCCTTAAAATTAACACGCACCCACTTTCTTCCTGTGTTTACAATAGGGATAAGTAGGATGGTGAGTGATACTGTGTTGTTAGCCTCACAGCTCTAGGACCAGCATGCAGTCGTTCACCATGATACACATGATATGAAACTGTATGTGTTTGTAGATGTGAATGTGTGTGTGCCCTGTGATGGGTTGGTACCCAGTCCCGGGTTGTCCCGGGAAACACAGCAAAGGAAAAGTGAGGAAGGATGGATGGATGGGTGGGTGGATGGATGGATGGATGGACGGACAACCAGGAGGTGCCCCTGCCATTTCCAACAGTTCTGGATAAAGAGTTGAAAGCCAGGTAAAATGGCATAGACGACAGAAACTAGCTCCAGTGCCCTCACAGGTTAAAGTCCCCCACTCCCCCAAAGTGCACAAAATAGTCATAAACACAAACAATCTAATATGAATGAAAGCAGCCACATGACCAGATTTAAAAATTTCTCATCTTACACCACATAGCTACATATACAACGTAATTTTCTTTTACACACATATATGAAAATCAACATCATTAAAAACAAAAGAACAGGAGAGAACTGCCTTAGAGTGGTCTAAAGGTTCAGAAGAGAGTATTACCTTTACTATGCATGTGTAAATCTCATATTATGAGATTTATTTAAAGTTACTTACATTTATTATGTGCACATCAAACAGGCTTGCATCAAACGGGGGTCTCTATAGAGTGGTTCTTTAAAGACTATCAGCGGTTTTATTTCAATGACATGAAACCTTTCTGGTTACATAGATAAGGTTTTTTTAAAAATTATTTTTCACTTTACTAGATCAAACTATTATAAACGCTGCAGCGATTCCACGATAAATCCTCTTGATAAAAACAATTATGTGCTCTGTACTGCCCTGCCTCTGAAGCCAACCTGGTCCGGATAACAACTTCGCCGGCAGAGAAAGCCTTGACCTATTTGGGGGGGGGTTGATTTATCACACTCCAGCTTAGAACAGTTTGAACTCGACATCTAGCAGGGGGGGGCTCTTCATAACCGCAGCCTTCCTCTGACCACCCTCCCTCTTAACCCTGTACCGCTAAATTGAATTCACTCTCTTGGTTTTAATCTAAAAGCCTGGGTTGCAGCCTATTGTGGTGCATTCGCACCTTTCAGAGCTGAAAAAGTATTCTTGATTTCAGGAAGGACCTTACATGCTCTTTATGTACTGCTCCGCTGTCAGTGCTTCAGGGCAGGTCATTTCTGAGGTATCTCTCTTACCTGGGTTAGGTGTGCACAGCTTCATATTCCTACAGGCAGCTTATTCACCAAACACACATCCTGAAGCACAACTGTGGCCATAAATGCAAGTTTGTCCCATATTACTCAATGGGCATTACAGAACAGCTTAGTGTATTGCTATAGTGATTGCTTAATCAATGCAGAGCATTCATTTTGCTGACAGCAGAACAATCCTGATGGACTATAGTACATGCAACCTCTCCTTCAATGCAAAGCACTGAGCATAGGATCTTCCCATTAAAGCAGGCTCTTCTATCAGACTTGTACCACCTGCACTCTACTACACACTTTCTTAATTAATTCATTGATTTATAGCAGGACTATTGTGCTGGGATTTATTTTTGTAATGCTGTTGGATACAAGCCCCCCAAGGAATATTACGGAAATTCGATGAAGATCTTACCCAAACGATCTTATCCACCTTAAGAAGATTTTCTTCTTAAGGTGGGGGCGTTAGATGGGGCATAATTCATACAGAGGAGCCAACCTAATCATTAGCCAATGATATGTTTAGAATTGGTAAGTGACAGGGAAGGGAGCCAATCAGCTTTCAGCTGGGCCCAGATCTTACCACATTATATCTTATGAATGTCAGGAACTGGGATGGGAGAGGGGGCTTGGAAGTGAAGAGCAGCACCAAAGCTCAAAGTTCCAGTGTACAGGAGGGTGTATGCAGTTTGTTTCTCCACCAGTGAGGGACCAATCACCCCCCTCGTTTGCTGTCATTGCTGCAACAGTGTGCAGTGAGGGCAATCTACTCTGCAGTGTGAACTTACAGCGTATTTAGCTGGAAGGAACATGCTTACTGTTGCTAATGGTAATGTGCAACATCTGGAACAAGCGAGGGGAATGGAACAGGGAGCAGCAGCGATTTGGCACGATGCTGACATGCGGGGACACATTGGGTCCCGCGGTGTCACTCTCACAGAGGAGCCCTGGCCAGACTCAAGAAAGGCCGTCAGAGACGGACGAGCAGATTCAGCCACCATGCCAGGCTTACAGTGTCTGAGACAGTGGCACACGATGTCGGCTAGGGCTGAGCGATTAATCGAATTTTAATTACAATTATGATTTTGGCTTCTGATGATTCTCAGAACAAAACATTTGAGATAAAATGCAGTACAACTTCCGTTTTGTTTCGCAGCGAAACTCCCATTTTTTATTTGTCTCTCAGTCGAATTACAGTTCAGGGAAATCCACTGTTAAAGAGATAAGTCTTTGTAAAAGTTCAACCAATGCATGATATTTCCAAAGTAATCATGTTAAATAATCGTGATCGCAATACTGACCAAAATGATCGCGATTATGATTTATGTCGTAATTGAGCAGTGGGCTTCTTATGTCCCATATTCAGTACAACAGTCAACATCACTTCACTCCAAGATCACATTATCTGTGCAAACATTTTAACATGAAACACTTAGGCTGGCTCCCCTGTGATGTTGAACACATGCTACCACGCAGGTGTGATCTTTGTCTAAATTGCACAACTTCTCTCTTTCCAAAGGTGTAACATAGTCCTTGAGTAAGTCTGCTTATGGCTGACAAAACGAGAGGTTTCCTAGTGCAGAAAATCAACGACGGGACTAACCCTGAATGCCAAAGCCCTCGGTGCTGCACATCACTGCAAACTCTGGCCACTCTTTTCTAAGAAAAGCTATTATGAAATCCAGAAAAAGTAGGACTTTGAAAAATTATACACCAGCCTGAAACCATGCTTCCTACTACAAAGCACAGCATAGGTCCCCTTTTACTTCAGGGTATTTTCCTTATTCTGTACCCATTTTAATGTTCTAACATGTACTCTGCCTACTTTTAAAAGTCAACACTGTTTCAAAGTACTTATGGTTAAACCCCTTCCAGAAAAAATAGCCCAGTTTCCCTGGTAAGTCATGTCAACCAGAAGATGCATGAAAGGGCCGGGCAGTGAGTTGGTGACAACCACTCTGCCCCCCCACCTCTGGGAGCCGCAACCTCATTATTTCCTACCTCCGTTCAGGTAACCAGGTCACTCATGTCGCTTGTCTACAGCACTTAGCACAGACTGGAATGAGGCCTCTCCATTCAGCCTGGCGCTGCCTTTGAAAAGACAGTTAAGGAAGCCTTCAAATCAGATTAAGACAGCAGGTTATAGACATAATAGATGGGCAGAATTATTCAAGCAATTATTTCTCCCATTCATTTATTAATTTTTGTTCCATTTTGTCATTATTTACCCATCCATCATCTTCTTAACAGGTTTTGACTGCTCAGATTGTTGCAATCTTGGACAGAGAGAAGTTCACGATAATGACTTTAGCTTGATGGACGGGAAGAAAATATAGGTGGGCTAACTGCGCTGATGGACAGGGAGAGGAAGGCACCTTGAATAGTGAGTTCTAAGATGCACTTAAGTGCTGTGAGGGCTGTACTACACTGCAGAGCAGGACTGCCGACGATGCATGTTAAGCACGGACAGTAAATCTGATGAAGGGTGGCAATGGACGGCTGTTTAGGGTTTGTGTTTTTGTGTTAGCGTATAGCCTGTGCACAGCTGGTGCAGGCTTGCTGGGAGCTGTTCTGGGATGAAGTTTTCAGGGTCTGTGTTCTGGGCCATCCTAGCTCATGCCCTCTAGTGGGGTATTGGAACACACTACATTAGCCATGGGTGCGCTACATTAGTTAAGATGCATCAGAGAGTCATTTCCAACATTTATATTGCCACAGTAAACTTCAGCATCAGCAATGGTCACACTAACTGGACAGAGAGAGATCTTCCTTGTCAAAAGCCCCCCCACCCCCAAGAATTCAGTAGCATAACTAATTATGGAGGATTATGCGGACCGCCAATAACAAACAACTATACATTTGTTAGAAAATTTAATACAAAAGAAATCACAATGCTGTAGTCTCTTCAACATGCATGTGCATGGTTTTCATTACTGGACCTGGAACAGTCAAGACTGGGGGCGTTTTGCTGACAATGGTATTCAGTTCGACAGCACAAGTATTTAGAGAAGTAAACACATCACATAAAACTAAATCACACGGTTTAAAAATATCCCTCCATAAAATCCGATAGGAACACTCAAACAACAGAACACGTATTTCACACTTAAACACCAGCCTAAAACTAATTTCTTATATGAAGAACCCTCTATTTCAGGTGTATCATAAAGGTTATAATGGATGTCTAAGAACAAGGACAGAAAGTGCCATGAACGAGAGACAGGTGGAGCTGACAGAGATTTTCACATTCTGCACCATTAACGGTACCTTACCCGATCCCACAAGTCTTACATCCATCTCATGGCTGTCCTTAGAACTTTATTCACCTCACAAATTAGAACCTTTTTTGGTTAAAACTGGTGCATTTTGGGAGGTAACCACTTGGTTGACAAGAGTCAAAGGCGTCATTTTTGGGCGAAACACTACACGATATGCACATGGTGTAATGCATAATGCAGTATAGAAGTGTCTCATAGCCCAGTCCTTGGGGACCCTGAGACTGGCCGTATTTTTGCTTTCTCCCAGCAGCCCCCAACGAATCAACACCAAATACCTGCTAAACCTGGTGTGTTGGGAGGTGGGAGGGAACAAAAACAGGGACCGTCTGGCGTTCCCCGAGGACCGGGAAGAGAAACACTGGTGCAGAACACACAAAATTCCACTTGGGCCAACTCGTTACACCAAGACATTGTTACAACATCACAGTTACATTCCAAGAATATTACTCTGTTAACTGGAATGAAACTCTAAAAACATACATTTGCAATACGCGAGCTGATCGGATACAGTGATAAGTGGTTTTCTTTATTTTGTAGTAGTGGGTAAGATACATAGGGAAAGACTGATTCTGGGAAACGGCGTCCACCGACGAAATGAAATGAAAAGCTAACATTGGCACATAAATAAAGACAACAGACAGAAGAATGCACTTCGCACAGCAAAGGAACGGTGACTGTCCCCCTTCATCTCTGTCCCTGTGGCCTGTTCTCAAAGACGAAAGGCCCAAAGACATTAATACCGCAAGAACGAACCAGCTTCATAGCACTTATGATAGAAACGGTGTGTTTTTCCTATTCCTTCATTACAGATCTGAAAAGATCTTTAATTCTGTGGCGAGTTCCAATGTTTAACCCCCCCACCCCAGACTTCAAGTGTTTTGAAGGGCTGGAAAAGCTTAGTAAAACTGTTTTCCTATGTAAAATGTATCAAAATATTAAGGCAGGAGCAACAACTCTACAAGCTTGGCAGCTTCCGGTAGGCGAGGCTGATGGTACTCCGTGAGAAGGATCCGCTGCTGACCGACCACTACTACATAAAGGTTTTTCACACCGACCGGTAAAGGACACATGTTATCCACAATGGTAGGCATCACCAGGATGCTCAAATACAACATTCAGTATCAGCTGAGACTCATCGGATCAAACTTTTTTTTTTTTTTTTTTTTTTTTTTTAAATTGTGAATATTTCCCCATAAATAACACTGGTGTATTTTTTCATAACTAAAAGCATATAAAAAGCAACTACTATGACCAGCACCTCCAAAAACACCAAGCATTTACTTTCTCAAGGTTACGTCTCCTTGGTTTTTATGGTGATCCCATGGTAACGGCTCTCACGGGCTCACAGTGACCCATGGCCCCCGATCAGGGCGTGTGTACGTGCGCACACAAGTGAACGTTCCAGAATCATAATTCAGAAAAAACATATTTAAATGTACCTAAATTCTGATGATGGAATTCAAAGATACATGACCTCTCTGTAAACACAGAAAGAGGAATAAGATAGACTCTGGGAAACACAGAGGCATGGCTCAGCACAGACATGCAGCTAGTAACATACAACAGCTACAGTACCAGTCAAAAGTCTGGACATGCCTACTGAAAATCATTTGTTTTTTTACAAGGTAACAACCCTAAACACACCTCGAGGTTTTGTAAGTACTGATTTATATTATGAACAAGAAAAGAGATGGAGTGCTATCACTGATGACCTGGTCCCCACAATCCCCCAACCTAAACCCTACAGAGCCGGCTTGGGATGAGTTGGATCGAAAAGTAAGAGTGAGGTAGCCAACTTGTGGCCTGAACTTGTGGAAACTCCTTCAGGACTGCTAGAGAAGCATTCCAGGTGGCCACATCTGGATTTTGGTTGAAAGAATGCCAAGAGTCTGCAATGTTGTCATCTCACTGAAGCAAAATGAGGCTATTTTGAAGAGTCTAAAATTTGAGAAAATGTTGAGATGTTGAATACCTCTTGGTGGTTTCTGATATGTATCACTTCATTGCCATGAGGCTTATAAGACGAATAATATAACTAAGACATAGAAAGTAGGTGAGTCCAGACTTTTGAACGGTACTGTATAAAGCATAATACAAAACACTGTAATACATTTCAATATAAAAAAGATAAATAATCTCAAATATAACCATCACAAATGGCTTGGTCCTAATTACACTGGTTTTCAATGGAGCTGGTGGAAGTAAACCGTGTTCTTATTGCTTTTATGGATGGTTTATTCTAAATTGGTGTTGAGTAACCCAACTGGAAGGAAGGGATAGAGATCACGCCAGAGAGGCCCACGGCTGTTTGTTTGCAGATACCAGCAATACATAACACACTCCTCTTCTAATGTCCTTGACATTTCGGTTCCACAACAGTAGAGCAACATTTTGGGATTGTGGTCATTTGTCAGCGAGGGGGGGGGGGGGGCGTTCCTGAGAGGATGAGGAGAGGGTGCGTTGGATCGGTGTCCTCAGGCAGTCAGCTAGAACACCAAGCAGAGACATATTCGTGGTGTCAAACCTACAGCTCCGATCCACACAGAGAGCCACACGTTCGGGATGCCACTTTGCACACTCTCTGCAGTCTTGGTTGCTGGCTGACTGTGTGTTTGTCCATGTTCTTCTCGGATGTGAGGAGATAGGCCAACGCTGCAAGAGGGTCTCAGCGTTGACGCTCAGGGTATCTGTATCTGCAGCTCGCCCTCCTCCTCGTCATCAAGGTCACTAGCAGGCGCTTCTGGGTTTTCTGAGCTGAACCGAGATGAGCGCATCTTCCCAAACAAGCCTGGGTTTTGCTGGCGCCGTAGTCTGAGGAAAGGAAGGAGAGAGAGAGATGGATGAATCAGACAGAAATATCACACACTCAAGGATATCCCAGCAGACATCGGTGGCTAGGGGCTGGGAGACAGAACGGCTCCATAACTTAATCCTCATCCTGAAACTCTGTCTGCACCCCGTGTTTCTTTATGGTTGGCCATATGTTTGCCTGCTCTTTACCCTGTTCCAGTCTTAATGCGAGATGCCCCCTAATATCATCCTCCTGGAGGGGGAGTTACTGCACCAACCGCTGTCAGAGCACAGAACAACCATTTCCTGGGGTTTTAGGAAGATGTCCCTCTGCTCATATTCTAGTCACATTGTCTTGAAATGTCTTTAAATATTATGCATTTGGGTTTAATCAGTTTAGAATATTTGATCTGTAGTTCTTGTTAGAGCAATTTTTATACTGTACGAAAGTCACCCAGGACAAAAGCACATATATACAAGCCAAGAAGAATAGTATTAGTCAATATACTATTTAAGAGCCTTAGATCCACAATCTGCATAGTACACAAAAAAAATGCAGGGCTATAACTTCAGCCTAAATGAAGATAAACAATAGAGGCTGACCTAAATCTTGGGTAACGGAAATGCAGCTGAAAAGGCTGCTATAGAAAGTATACTACAGGAAGAAAAAATGTCAGTGCAATGGTCTGCAAAGCAATAAACCATGATTAGATGACAGAGAAGACTGTATTGTCACAATACACGACAGGCCTTTTGACACACGGCAGGTCCGTGATACTTTCTGTCTTGGAGAACAAGTAAACAAGACACATTTATAAAGCAGTGTAATCTATCATTCACCTGTAATATAATCAGCAGTTCTCCGTCTCTCTTTCAGATGTCTTTCTGTATATTTGAATGCTTATGAACACTGATATGACTACCATGGGGTCGAGTTTAGCACCAGTGAAATTAAACTTGAAAAGCTGCCATAATTTATGACTGGCTGAAATTAAGCTAGAAGTAAATATTCATCAGTATATCAGAATTAAAGGATGCATTTCAGTAAATGTATGTGCAGGCAGCCCATCAGCTGGCGTGGCAATTAAATGATAAGCAGAAAATGGAAGTGAGTGCCGTTAATGCCTTAAACCAGCAAACTCTCCACCCGAGTCACCCACCGGCCGCGTCGTTCTGCAGTTTCACTCCGGTAGGTGACGAGGACTTAATCTGCCGGAAATGTGTGTTCCAGCAGCAGGAGCCGTCTAAAATCACAGCTCGGTACATTTGTCAGCCATCAGAATAAATGCAGATTAATTACAAAAAAAAAAAAAGGGAAGCTTTTCTCACTTAATACCAATCCTCACTGAAAGGGGGGCAAAGAGGAGGGACGGTCATTGAGAGGTGTGAGCATGCATGCCAACTGCTGATTAGTGGGCATGGGGAAAAAAAAAAAAAAGAGTAAATACTGACAGCCATAGGAAGGAGAGTCAGCTCTGTTCCTCTAGAGCAGCATTTCTCAGCCCTATCCTTGGAGAGCCCCAGACAGTCCACATTTTTGCTCTCGCCCAGCTTCCAGCCAATCAAGGACACCAAATACCTGATCCAGGTGTGCTTTGGGAGGGAGCAAAAATGTGGACTGTCTGGGGCCCCAAAGGACTGGATTGAGGAACACTGCTGTAAAATATAGCCCTATACAACTACACTGTCCCTCAAATCCCATCTGTTTCTTTTTATTTTTTGCTAATGGGGTCTTCAATAATGAATTCAACACATTCTGCAAGCATTAGGTCGCAGTGGCCCATCACTGAGCAGGTCTACCTGCAGATCCTTATGCCCCTGTAAAGCTCACAGCCATACACAGTGTCTTTACTCGACGGTAAGTGTTGCCGGAGCTGTTCTATGGGATCTGGAAGATTCTTGCCATTCCTGGTCCTGACAGGAACCAGACCGCACCCCCGGCAGGGAACTGACGAGAGTTTTAATGGCACTAAATTGCACGTAATGGCATTCTGACCAGAGCCACCCACTTTCTCTAAAAGCTTTTAGATTGGACCTAAACTCTCAGCCGGGTCACATTAAGGCGAGTGGCTATAAACCTGCTGCAGTGGAGTAAGAACAGGTCTTTCAGTTCCCCCTGGTGATACTCGTCTGCTAAACTGTGCCCAGGCACACTGCCCCTTTTGTTTTGGTTCTTCTCAATAATCCCTTCCTAAGATACTGCAAATCACCAGGCATGGTCACCAAGACAACACCATTACAACTATGTGGATAAAATATCAGCAGATGGAATACGGTAAGCACTACACAGATACATGCATATGATATATGAGGGTAGAATATCTGCAGTTAGATGGAAGGTTGCACTCAGTACCATTTTTGCCAGTTCCTTGCTGGCAGACTGCTGTATCATTGATGGAAACCCCCTCAACCAGTAATTGGGGGGGGGGGGGGAGTTTACACCTGTCCAAGCAAATGAAGATGGATTAACTGGGTCCTATGCTCCTGATAGTCAGCAGCGCAGAGCTGGCCGTGAGCACCAGCTCACTCCTCAACTCTGTAAGACCCCATCTTCTGCACATGTCCTTCTGTGGATATCCAGGTTCCTGTAAAACGTACCTCAACCCTCTCTCAGCCCTGCGCCCACTGCACCACAGGCCGTCGCACACTTCATGCATGCGGTCCGGCATATTCAAAGCCCAACATCTGACCAAGTGAGCAACAACTTAACGTTCAACTTCTCACAGACTCTCATTAAGTAGGTTAGCAGTCATTCTGAAATGAGTTAATGCCACCTGTGGGGGGGGGGGGGGGACTCAACCAAAAGAAAAACTGCAAAAAGCAGGCGAGGGTTTAGTTTTCGCTTTCCTACGCTCACTTGGTTCAACCAGCGGACACCTGATTCTTAGGAAAACACGGCCGGTAGGTATTTGCACAAGTCTGGAGCCTCCAGCCCTCTAGAGATGCTACGGAACCCGCTGTGTTTTTACTGTCCTTGTTATACATTGTATAAACCGAGCTGTAAATATTACACCCCCGAGGGACTTTAAGCACCTGACGTGGTGGCGAGGGTAGAAATTTACAGCGACAGCTGTGAAGGCCCAGGATATAAGGAGGCTAACGTGACATTATTGGCCGACAGAGGTCTTTAATCTTCGAGGTACAGCTGCCAGGCTCACTGCGGTCACTAGACGCGAGTTGGCGCGGGCGTGTGTGTGTGTGTGTGTGTGTACGTATGTCTGTGTTTCTTTGGCACACATACAAGGAAGAGGCCTGAAGATCAAGGTCTCGGAGAGGAGCACAGGAGCCCACAGCGATGAACCGAAGGGACTCCATTCCCAGAGAACCCTCCCAGGGTCCCCATCTATTGATTTTGAAATCAACTTTACTGTTATGGACTGGAGAGAAGACTGTAAAGCACATGGTTCTTTTATGCCTGCAATAAGGAGGGCAGTAAAATCTTCAGATGCAGTAATAGCATAGCTCTGTCTGCAAAGGAGTAAAGAGACAGACAAATCCTCCCAGGCCCAGCCTTCCTGTGGATAACAACACACACACACACACACACACACACACCTGTACGCATATCTTTTTGGGGACCATCCATTAATTTCTAAGGGGAAAAACCCTAATCCCAGCAATGCCAACCTTAACCCCTGCCCAGCCCTGACCTTAACCATAACTAACTAAACAAAACATAAGACATTTGACATTCTTAGTTTTTTGATTGCATTCAGAGATTTTCATAAAACTGAGTTTCCCCTTGTGGGAACTGAATGTAATGCATACATAACACACACACACACACGCACGGACACACACACACCACCTGACCAGTAGAGCAAGATGGGATGTGAAGAGAAGCATTCCAATGTACTCATACTTGTGCAAATAGAAAACAAAGGATTAATTCATTTAATTTCATTTTAAACTTCATTTCTGGTGCAGAGTCCACCCATGGAAGTCCCTGTGACTGGCACTATACAGAACCAAGCAGTCATGGGTCTGAATGCTGGCAATTTACTTAACATTAAAAAAAAAACTGCTAAGTGATAAAATAATCAGAAATAAACAAAGATACGCAGAAAACAGGCTCTGAATGTTCGATTGAGCAGCCAGCAGCAGACAGCTGTGCACTGTGAAGTCTGACCCAATACGGCCCAGAAACATACCACGACAATGCACAGCACACGCTAAGCACGTCGTACACCATGCGCCAGCCGCCCGCCCTCTGGGTCATTTTCCAGTGGCCACATGGGCGGTGCCTGAGTCCCAGTCTTCCCGGCACGATAAAGGGGCGGGTGGCCGGAGGGCTGGAACGGCTGACGGGGGGAGATAACAGTATGGGAGGCATCGACGCCGTGGGGGGAGAAAGCAACAAAATGGGCACAAGTCAGACGGGAGGGGGCACTGCTAAACAAGAGGGAGGGAGAGATGGTCACCTTTCAAACCCCCATTCACTTTCATGGCACTGTCACAAGTGTTGTGTCAAACCCCTTTGATAGAGGGCAACACTGAGGTGTTTACCAGCATCCGCCTTGCTCTGTACCAGCTTTCAGATCATTATGATAACCTATGAATATCTGTTCATGCTCCATAATGCAAAGGAACGGGCAACAGCATTGTTGGGGGGGGGGGGTTATTAAAGCTGGAACCGACAGCATGCTGGTCATGCGCTCCTCCATCCATAGCTCTGCAGTCTGCTGTCAGCTCTCAGGCTCTTTGGGAGATTTTTGATTGGGGAGAAGCCATTAAAGGCAATGAGCTATAGAGTGAAGCAGCAACACTAGCAGGGACCATCTCAGCCCTGCAATCTGAACCGGGAACGGCCCAGACGGCCGCCGCATCCTTCATCCAGCCAATCAGAGCCATGCGTGAGTGGTTAGAAAGGGCCGCCTGAGCATCAGGAACAACTGCATCTCCAAGCCTGCACTGCTACATCCCAGATGGAGAGGCAACAGAGGGGAGAAAATGGAAGGCTGTGTACTGCCCCCCCGCCCCCCCCAGAGCATAAAACAGAGTGGTCTGGGATCAGCATGGGACTGGCAACCCAGCACAAAACTGAACAGACAGCAGCAAGGAGCTGCAGTGTGCAAGAAGCATGCAGTGTGCAAGAAGCTGCAGTGTGCAAGAAGCATGCAGTGTGCAAGAAGCTGCAGTGTGCAAGAAGCATGCAGTACTGCAGAGCATCAAAGAAAGAATTCAAATCAAAAGGCTTCTTCTAAATGACTGATTCCACTTCTGACCACATCATGGTGAAATTTACTTAAATTCCACCACAGTAATAATTTCCCTGTATTACTCAATATTTAATCTTTATTGTAAAGAAGCCATCCAAAAACCTTATTTTCCAAAATCCCGGGACTCCATTATAACAGATTTGCTGGGAAGCGAAGGTTGAATTTCTCACATGCTGGAAGGGGTGGCATTGTTCCAGAGGGCTTACACCAGCATCCTCCACTGCTTAAGGGTGGGACGAACTCGCTCTGTTGCTATGGTAACAGGCTGCCGAGTGGCCAGCCGCGAGCAGCGGAAGCCTGCGATTGGCTGCCAAGGCTAACGATGTAACGCTGACTGTAGGGGGACCTGTGGCAGTGAGATCAAACACGCCAGCTTGCCTGTCACATTACGCTAGCTACAGAGGAGCCTCAAAAGCTGGCTTACTGTTAGAGCGTACCGGTGTACAATGTTTGCGAAAGGATTATCTGCACCTGCTCTGGCCCCTATGCTTCCCATTTCATTCAGTTTTCTGTTTTTTGAATCTCTAAAACTGCGTTATGGCAGGAAATATTACGAATTTAATGTTAAAATTGTTTGAGTCTTTAATAAACACATTCAGGCAAATCTACTCCAGAGCCATTCTTTACTTTAATACAAAGAGGATGGGCTTTTCAGTAGTGACAGGGCTGACTGTGGCCTTTTACACATTTATTGGCTTACCTGACATTTTTTTTTTTGTTATCTTCCACACAACCAGGCCGGTGTTATGCAGATTCAGTCCAGAATGGTAGCAACAGGGCATAGAGCAAAGGGATGTTTGTATGCATATCTTTGTGGGGACTCTCCGTTCATTTCTGTGGGGAAAACTCTAATCCCAGCATGACGACCTTAACCCCTACCCAGCCCTAACCTTAACCATAAGTAACCAAACACAATACAAGTCTTTTGGCATTTGTAGTTTTTTGAATGCAGTCACAGATTTTTATAAACTTGAGTTTCCCCTTGTGGTCCCTACAACCTCAAAATAACAGGTTTTTATCACATTGTGGGGACATTTAGTCCCTACAATGTAATGCTTACATAACCACCCCCCACCCCCCACACACGATCATACACTATGGGCAATTTAGAAACCCTGATTTACCTCTCTAAATGTTTTTTGACTGCATGAGGAACATAAAGTAAATTGGGAAAAACCAGCACAACACAGGCAAAACACGTCAACATAACCTTCGCCTGGCTTTTCATTATGCAGACTTTGCTCTGGGAAAATTTAGATCTTTCATGTAAGTCTATTACACTTTAAAAAGGCAATTAATTAGTGAGTTTCACTGTAACTTACCTCCCAGCCACATTTATATTTGAAAATGTAATGAACAGTTTGCCCATTTGACCATAAAAGAGACATTTGAAGTGTGTATGCTTTATGTGTTTGTGATAAATCAAAAAGATTAAAAGACTAGAGAATGATGCTTCAATCTGTAACTTTTATTTAACACCTTTAGGATTCCAGCTAATGTATATTTATTTGTTCCACTGGCCTCAGAAACGTATATCTATCAATACGCGGAACTTGGCGTCAATAAGTAGTTTCAGATTAAATAGATTGGTGCAGGTTAGACTTTATATACCCTTTCCCATTTGAAATCAAAAAGTAGGATTAAGAAAATACCTCAAAAACAAAGTATAAAAATGCATTTTAAAAGATTAGAGAGTTCATTGATAAACTGGCACAAATATAACACAATAGTGCACAATGATTTGCAAATAAGATCTCGTCAAGTTCAAATTTTTGTTACGTACAGTAAATTATACTTGGAATATTTTTTTCCAAATACACGTGATAACAGTACCTGTGTATTTTTAAAAATACCCAAGCTTTAGCCTACACTACTGTATCTTGGTAGGGGGCACTGTAAATACTGTATAATTATTTTTAATGTAAACTCTTGAGTACTACATTACTCTACTCAAAGTGTTTTTTTTTTTGTCACTGGAACCATGCCAACAACCACCAGCCAATAGGTTACAGGCACAGGTGCTTAATCACACACACTAACCTAAAGGTCCACAAACCAGCGGTTCTACTGAACTCCCACGGGGTGGAGGGTTGCCTGAGAAATGTCTGCACTGACCTGGACTGCAGATGCTCCAGCTGAACCTGCAGGTTCTCCGACTGCTCCACCTGCTCATCCAGAGACCTCTGCAGTTTGCGTGTCTGGTTATGAGCTTCATCCAGCTGAAGCAGGGGGTGAGCAGGGGGAGGGTTAGGCACCCAGAGAACACTCCAATACACAAAGAGGCAATAACCAGAGTTAACCCATCGGGTATCTGATTCACATGTGCTACTGGCATCTTTTTTCCTAAGTAAAAATTGACAAAGGAGCGTGACAACTTTGGGAGTCTACAAAACAAGATCACTAATCAGCACATTTTGTAGTACTAACAAAGAATTGATTAAATATTCATTTTCTGTTTTCTGGAGATCCTTGAACTGGTCTGCAAGCAGCTCGAGGCTGAATTCCCAGCTTTTGGTGCCACCCACCCAGAACCAGCCGGCCAGCACACACAATAGTGACAAGGGAGATGCAGTTCACTAGCTGCGAAACCCCCAGTAAGATTTTGGAGCCAGCACATACAGGTCGGAGCCCCTCCCACCTCCCAACTCCAGCAGACTAGCCGGCCAATTAGGGGATCAATGGGCCGTGCGCCCACATCCCCCAACCGCTCTGCCGACCCATGTCCACCAGCGACCTACGACCTGCTAATGGCCAACCTCGTCCTCTGCCTGGCCCAGCTCCTTCTTCAGCTCCTCCACCCTCAGCCGGAGCTTCTTCACCTCGGCCTCGTGCTGCTCCACCCGCCGGTTGGCGTGGGCCAGCTCTGCCGTCTTCTCCTGGTACTGCTTCTTCAGCTTGGAGTGGACGTGCCGCATGTCTGCCAGCTCCTGACGGAAGATCAAGGGCCAAAGTGGGCGTGACAATTCACATCGAATATCTTTCGGATGGTTTACATCAGGGCTCTTCAAATTTGAACCTCGAGTTCTAATCCAGGCCTTGTTTTCAGTTCTACCAGGCAGTTAGTCTAATGATTAAATAATTCATTGAGCATAGAGGCTTCACACCTGGCTCACAGGTAAAGTAAGGCTAGAAAATCACCAGTGCTCGGTTCCTGAGGACCAGGAGCCCTGGTTTATATCCATGAGCCAGGCCGGATTTATGCACGGACTAACCTAGGCTTTAGCCCGAGTTATAAAGGGCCCAAAATGTTTTTTTCTTTTCTGGTGATTTCAACAGCATTTTATGCCATTGGACAGGGCTACAACAATGACTCCAGCTCCGCCCCCCACCAAATTTGTCTCTATCCATAAGGACTGATTTCTTTTATTTCCGTACAGCGTACCTCCATTGCTTCACCTGTACTCAATAAATTAGGCTGGTTTTCAGGAATAGCAAGATTCTGCCATTTGGAACCATTAGCACGTAGCAGAGCAAAGAAGCCCCCCCCACTACATGAAGGATCTTACTGAAACAGACAGCACATCATGCAGTTTTTACAACGCAGCGCCTCACCAGCTTAAAAACATCAGATTCTGAGCACCGTGCTGCCTGTATCCACCTTCCTCTCCGTGACAAGTCATGTTCCAAAGTAACTTCCTGTCACTGCAGTAGAGGTGCCACGCGTCTTATCCTGTAAGTCACAAAGTACCGATGCTCAGGATGCCCCACCCCGCTGACCGCTGCGCGACTACAGACGGCCGCACATCAGCCTGCCCGCCGGGCCGTTCTCGGGACCAAGCTAGAATTCGGCAAACTGCCCAAGCGTCCAAGAGCTTTCCTTGAGAAGGAAGGAGATTATTTTTAGGGGTTTCCTCCAAGGAGGCCCCCCCCACAGAGCCTGTGTAGTTCCACACGGAACAAGTATTTTGCTGAGCATCACACTGTGCAATGGAACAATCCATCAGTGTCCCCCCTCTCCAATTCCCCCCAATTCCCCCCAATCCATCCAAACATCCCACATCAGCTCTGAATCGCCCCTTCGTTTATCACTGTCGAACAGATACGCAAAAAGCTACAACCTACACCGTTTCTGTCTGGGACCGATGAGACAACGAGAGTGACAGCATGGGCCAAGATAGAGAGAAACCCCATCAGAGACCCCAGACAGAAACTTACAGGAAGTCAAGCTATCATGGTTACGCAGTAGACTGCCGGATACAGCTATACTGTACGTCTAATAGAGATGACCGTAGTAGGAGTTTAGAAAGCAGAACCACTTTACAGCATGGCCCTCTTCACTGAACAGGGAGAAAGGGAGAGAGGCGTGTCAGTCACATTTATTGTGTGTGTGTGTTTATACTAATCACTTCTTATTCAGCATTTTGTTTTTCTCGAAGGTCTGTGCTAATTAGCCACTCCATTTATGCATTTGTGACATGACATGTTTCACTTTAGTAGTAACGGAAAGCCTCTTCATGCCAATAATGCACTGACAAAGGAAAATAAATAAATAAAGGGGGGGGGGTGGAGTTCACATGACACGTAGGTCTAGTACATGTGGCTGTTTCTAGGCCAAGCTAATCAGGCCATGGGCTTTGGCTTGCTGTGAAACAGCCTAAAAAAGGGTGGGGGGAAGCTATTTTAGCCCTTTAAGATTACTTTGTGCAGGTATGCAGCTCCTTCCTCTGCCTGTCCCCTGGAGGAGGGGCCTGGAAGGGCCAGAGGATGCCCATCACCTGCTGTTCTACTGCTCCGCATGTACCTCAGGCTACGTCTGAAAAAGGCCATGCAAAGGTCAAGTTTGAGGGGGCCCTAGTAAACACTGTCAAAGTAAAACCTATAGCATGACATGGAATTTTAATGAAGTATGATTTTAATTAATGGAGGGACAGGGTCTTCCCCTGCCGAATGGATGCCCCCCCCCCCAGGTAAAATGGTCATGGCAGAAAACAAGGAGAATCTGCAAGGCAGGAGATGGAACAGACAGTAGAATTCTCAGAATGGAATGTAGAGCGGCATTCAGAGTCTGAAATGACAGGATGGTTCTGCCCATTGACCTTTATGCAGAGGAGAGCTGTGGATCTCATTGGCCAGCAGGCAAACTGGAAATGAGGCTGGCAGACCAAATGACAGCCAGCAGGAAAGGTTAAAAACATCACACAAACTCAGGGGCTTAAACTGCACAACCCCCCAGAAAAAGGGGCTTCTAAAGACAGCTGACCCAAAAAAGGGGTTTTATTTATTTATTTTCCTTTTTCATGTAAAACATTTGGGTACTGAATCAAACATGACGTCAACTTTATTACATCGGCTGGCTGAATGTGACCTGACCCCAGTCTCAGTGACAAAACAGACCACATACACATACAACATGCTCTGTAGCCACGAATGCAGGATTTTCTAGAAGGCCAGTGACCACTGCAGGACAAGGGAGCCAGAACAAAGTACAATAAAATGAGAGTAGGACCCCTGGTGAAAATGACTAAATATCTCCAACTTGCTAGAATTTCCCCAGTATTATATAGAGCCCATACATAAGTAATTTGCATTTTAAGAATGTATTAGTTCAATTACAAGTTCTAAATGGTGGAAGTGAATAGAATAGAATAGAATAGAATAGAATAGAATAGAATATTGTACACACAGTAAGAATGACATTCAACTATTCAAATATAGCTCAATGCGCTATATGCACGCTCACTTCCGCATACTGACTAAGCCGGCTGCTTCACTTCCGCTATCCATACGTTACATAGATAGATGGATAGATAAATAGTCTTTATTGCCGTTTGCACAGGTGCGGGGCAGTACAAGTACCTCGGAATTCTTGTGTGTAGCTCACAGAGTTAGCTTTCAAGATAGAAA
>JAODKC010000021.1:23468233-23481611 GCA_026777985.1 Mormyrops attenuatus | reverse complement strand
GTAGCCTTCTGATCACAGGCACAGATACTTAAACCACAGAGCCACATAAGTTTATATAACCGCAACAATAAAATGACAGGGGGCAGCTTTGCTGGCAGAAACGCCTTGTCCTTGGGATGAATCCCTTTACAAGGAAGCTGGCTTGTTCCGTCTTGACGCTTCCCTGCCTTCACAAAACGCACATCTTGCAGAATTGCTAGCCCCCCCCCTCCCCTACTGTCCCTGCCACTGGCCCCACCCCAGGCCATCTGTGTGGGGGGTGGGGCTTCACTTGCTCCACCCACCCCAAACAACCCAACCTCCAGAAGGGCCCTGAGCTCCTGGTACATTCAAGCCCACTTTGCAGAGCAGAAAACCATAACAGATTCTTAAGATGTGGTGTTTTTCATGTGTCGTAGAATCACTGCTCAAATATCCCATGTAAACAAAACCGTTGAGGAAACAGTAGAGGTCCAATGTATATTTAGTTTCTTATATGTTTTAAACCAAAGAAAATCCATTTTCGCCCATTTATAGACCCAATATTTTAAACCACCTTCAAGGGTACTACAGCAAGAATCCCTACCTGGGACTTGAACCAGTGACCTTCAAGTTATCCAAGTGCTGCTTTAATAAGCCAGAGTCCACAGATAAATAAAAGAGATGAGTTATGGTTAATATGACATGCCCACAGGCTAACGCTATAACATAAATTTGTAGCAGATACGTTCCTGACAGATAACAGCTCTGTAATCTATATAAACACATCAAAAAATCAAAGGGTTTATGTTACAGGGAAATTTACTATACATGCTTTAAATTCAAAATGGAATGTCCTGCAGTCCATGGAAAAGATTTATAAATGCTGTTTCCAAGGCATAAGCCTGGGGAAAAACAGCTCAAATCTATATATTATCACTGCTGGGCCTGTCTTTATTTACTTACTAAAAAATTAAACAGTTCTGATCTCCTCAGGAGAGTAGACTTTTAATCACAAGGTGGTCGGAGGGGGTACTCTGACTCCCAGAACTGAACCTTTTAGGCAGTAAGTAGTTTGATAAAAAAAGTTTCCTTTTTCAGTAAAATTTTCTTTTCCATCGGTTCCCATCTTGCATAGCAGTGGAATAAGATGTCTGGGGCTCATTGTTTTCTTAATGTTTTTGAAGTTCCCAGCTTGATCAGGATTGTGACTGATCACCCTTCATCCCTTTTATCTCACTAGCAAAACGAGAGGATAAGTTTCAAACACAGAGCAGAAAATCCGAAGAGGACATCAGCAGACTAAGCATCTCAATGAACAATCTGTCACCGGCCCGAGATGAACTCCCCTCCTCACCCGCGGGGTAAACGGCAGGCACGATGTGGCTGTGAAACGCAGAACCGATGAAGTGGAAATGGACCAGAGATTTAAAGAAAAAAAACATCACTTGAAACGATGGCTTAATTAAGGAGAGAGTGGCGAGTGAGGCTGCACTTCACGCCTTACATTCTGCTCATTTACCGCTCAAATCAAGCACACTTTCAATAACGATAATGGCGAGACATTCCAGCCAAGAGACACAATGGTCAGTAGCGAAAACAATTCCTGATTTGCAATCACCCTAAACAAAGGCTTAGCGTAGACTGGTGGTGGGCGATATAACAACAATTTCTCATGACTGGTTGCAACTGTATCCACGTAATCATTTCAGAGTTATTGCAAGAATCACGGTACATCACTACTTAACTCTGTTATTATAATGACAGAACAAACGGCCAATCATGCAATGGCTGCATATTCAGAGGCTGCAACAGTACGACAACAAAAAGAACAGACCCATGTGAAACAAAGCCTGTCCGCGTATCTCACTTCTTTGTCAATTATCTGTCTGTGGGTCTCATTTTAGTAACTTGATCTGAACTAAGAATTTAATCAATTATTTCTAACCAGATAGATAAATAACAAAAATACAAACTGTATATACCAATTGGGCTGCTAAAAATATAATTTCCAAAGTGATTCTTTCATATGTGCTGTATATTACATAGCTTAAGTTTATTATTAGAAAGCTACAAGCAATGATTCCGATAAGGACAGAATGGCTGGTTAAGTGGTCAAATTGTTAACATTGATACATACATTATAGTTTGGCTGGTTTGTAAACAAGCAAAAAAAATTGTGATCTATATCATGGGTCATGATTCTAAGCAAAAATATTGTGATTGTGACATTTTGGCCATATTGCCCACCTCAAGCTTAGACTAATCAGACTATTAAATGTGCAGTTTTGCGCGAGTTTAACTTTTTCAGTATGCAGTTACCAATTAGCTTGTAGCGTACTTGTGGCTTTTACCTAAAAACAAGCGGGACGCTTCTAGACTAGTGTTTCCCAACGCATTCCTCAGGAACCCCCAGGCAGACCACATTTTTGCTCCCTCCCAGCTCCCAGCACACCTGAACCAAACAATCAAGAACACTAAATACCTGGTACAGGTGTATTTGGAGCTGTAAGGGAGCAAAAATGTGGACCGTCTGGGGAACCCCAAAGACTGTGTTGAGAAACGCTGTTCTGGAGAATAAGAACATGGAAGGGATAGGCCAAATCATGAATAACCCTTCAAATAAACAGGAGGCATCTGCTGGAGGAACTGTCTTCTCATAAGATATAACCCTCTCCCATCTTATAGCTGCTGCACACAATCTATTTAAAAATAATACATTCATAAAATGATGCAGTACTAAATTATAGGACCATGATAAAACCGCCATATGCCTTACAATGAGTCCTTCTGCTCAGCGGATTTCTCCAGGGCCAGAGCATCCGAGACGAAACGCAAACGCTCTGAGGGGGATCGGCAGTGCCCGCAGTCAACCCTTCTAGAAAATTCTATAACTCCAAGCAGCGATTGGGCCATTTCTCAGAGGAAGCAGCTTTGATAGAGAAGGTCTCAGCGTAGCCTGATGTATAGAGTGGATGGTTTTAGTATCGGAGGTTCACGACTCCCTCACACGAGCAGCCATGCGACCAGCAGTCCGGCAAGGTCTCACTCCTGCTTGGCCGACACGAATGACTCATTAAGATAAGGATGGACTAAGTATGGATCTGTCAGGGTAAGAACAAAAGAGTGAGTGCAGATTCGGCGGCAGACAGTCTAAAGTGACTTGTATTTTGCCGGTGCATTGTCAGCTCTAACCTTAACCATAAGTAAGCAAACAAAACAAGTCTTTTGGCATTTTTAGGTTTTTGAATGCGGTCACAGATGTTTATAAGATACAATTTGCCCTTGTGGGAACTGAAAAAATGGGCCCCACATCATCATAATAAAATCATCATAATAAAACATTGTGGGGACATTTGTAATGTATACCTGGACTACACACACACACACACACACACACACACACACACACACACACACATCCCCACAGGGATGGTCCAATATAGTGTCACTTTATATGCAATTTATTTGAAATCACAAATCGAAGAAACACAAATTAAAATAAAATAAAAACGAATTGATGTTATAAATAGCAATCATAGTCTAAAATGTCCCAAGAAAACTATGAAAACATGGACATGCACACACTACAGACACACACACACACCCAGATTTATGCTCCCAGTTCTCCAAACTGGCACTGCAGGGAAGGCATCAATTTGGTATCAATCACAATTATGCTCCATCCCAGGACATCTGTGGCATCATCGCCCCTCACTCACAGATCAATAAGCCTTGGAGGTGCTGTGGTTAGGGCACCTGCTAGCCCCCCCACAGTGCCCCTACCACCTGTGTCCTCACTTCATTTAGCAGACACCCCAACCCTCAATGCCCCCCCTTAATGGACATTTCACAGTGACGTCCTTGAGAGGATGTCCAAGGCACCAAATACATCCCCCCGCCCCCTCCACGTTCCATCAAACTCAAAATGAACAGGCAGGCCTCACGGTAAACAAACATCCACCTCAGACCCCATCCCAGTGGGGCATCTTCATCGATATTCAATTTGTTTTCATTTTCACGCTATTTTCAGCACCAACCACGGTGCCCAATCCATTTTCCGAGGCCGACACACCGAGCTGCCAGTTCACCTTTCTTGACCGAATCAGCGTCGCCAGCAATTAATGAACCCCTGGCCGTCGCCGCCGCTGCCACAGAGACCCCGAGATACGTCCAGTATGTCTCACTCCGCTCGCAGCGAGGGCCATCAGTCCGTCTGCTGCCCGTCATGCCCCTTCTCCGTGGGGATGCCTGGCCTTCCCCTCTGGCCCGCCTCTCCCTGACCTTTGGCTGACTTTGCCCTCCCCAGTCCACCGCAGGCCTAGCGATTTGGCTGAACCTGGACTTCCCTCTCTTTGTCTGGCCCTCTGGCTGACCCCTCTCTCCAGCTAAGCCCACAACCCCCCCCCCCCACCAGGCAGCCCCACCCGGAGCTAATTTAAGAAGTCAGCTCATAAAACCTGGGAAGCCAACAAAACAAACTGTCCAAATGGGCGGCGATGGCTAATGGACCCCATAAAAGGCCCTTTTTACACAGTTAAATTCCCCATTACGTCCCTCATACAGGAAAGCCGGCCATTCAAATAATGAGAGAGAGAGAGAGAATGTGAGCAGACAGAGGCGACTGCAGGCCGTTGACGTGGTGAAGTCCACCGATCCTATAGCACGGAAAGATTGTGGCCTCATTCACGCGGTTATGGACTAAAACACTCATTAAAATGAATAGAGGACTACATTATATAGACTAAAAAGTATGGAAACGGGGGCACTGCTAAAGCACTTTTAGGGGGGTGTTAGCGTTTCACAGTGTGTGTAAAATTGGACACCCCTCCCCCCCAATAAGGGTTTAGCTTAGGCTTGTATCAAATTTTTGATACAGTCATAGCTTACGGACATTATATTGTGGTAGGCGACATTTTGAGTATTTTCAAACGCAATCCAAAACATCACAGTATAACTAAAATACCACAATATACCCAAATATCATAATACTGGAATGATAAAGCCTGAATTAGCCCTAGTGACTCTCCTGGATGGAGACAGGGACTGCACGCACTGCGCGACCTACCTAACACCCGCACATCTCACGTCCCCAGCCGCGGTAATCGAGAGTTTCTTCACTCCCGCTGGTCACCAGTCTCCCTGTCCCCAGGCCACGCTCCTTCCCAGGAGGCTCCTCAGGGACTCACCTTGTTCCTCTCAAAGAGCTCACTCTGGATACTCTTGAGGTCAGAGTCCAGGGCGCAGGCGGCCTGTCTGCGTTTGCGTGCCAGCTGCTCCTCCAGGTCCTCCATCTGCGCACGCAGCTTCTTGTTGTCGCGCTCCAGTGCCAGCTTTTCCGTCTCCAGACGCTCTCGCCGTCCCCACTCTGCCGCGTTCTCCGCCTGCAGTCGCTCCATCTGGGGGGGGCAAGATCATAAAAGCTCTGTATTTAACCAGCAAGGACACAAGGAGGAATTTACAAAACAGGCATGTCCATGTCTCCTTGGCCTCTAAAAGTATGATGCAAATTCAACATGGCTTTTCGCACCTCTTAAAAACATACATTTCACTCCTGGGCACTCAGAGCAAATCATTATCAAAAGGCAAAAACGGCGGTCAGTTATCCCACTTTGCCTCAGTATTTACCATACTTCAGTATCTCGATGACATGCTGATGAGGACGCAACACAAAGGAATGTGGGGTAGGTGGTGCCAGAGGTACAGGGTCATCGGGGACCCGAAATGAGATGTCAGCAGAAGAGGAAGCAGGAAAGCAGATTAGCGGTATGTGCAAATAAAGGGATAGAAATATCAGGGAATATTTTATTTATTTATTTTTTTTACACATCAGAAATAAGAGATCAGGACTTCAAGGGAGTCTATATAAAGAGACATTTTCATGGATTTTCCCGTAAAATGGTAATTAACAGGATGCAAAGCAGAAACCATAAAAAGCTGGGAAAACATATTTATGTTCCGTGCTTGAGGAAAAAAAAAACTGAATTCTGTGGTTTCTCTCCTTATGTAGACTGGCTTGCAGTCAATGGCATCCTGGTTGCCAGACGTGATCTTCACAGCCTCTAATCTGATGGACAGGACCTGCTTGCGGCATATTGCAGGCGGACAAAACCTTGTCGAAGAAATTCTCAGAAACCACAAAGCGAGACTCATTATTTACTCAAAGTCTCTCACTTTAATCAAATCAACGGATTTGGCTCAAAACCATTATTACAACAGAGGTTTGTTTGCCAAGCTGTGAATGTTTGGTTTCTCCTGAAATTGTGTGGATAGTTCATTCATTATGAAATATATTTGACTTTAAACCTGCGTATTAACACAAAGTAACCCATTCATTTTCTAGAAGCACTAAACCAAGCCAAACCCAGCTGTAGGACACAGGGCAGAGGGTGCCCAGGGAGGACTGCTCATCCTTCACAGGTCACACTCACTCCTGTAAAGTTTCCCCTGTTAAACATTTACTTGAAGCACGTGGACTGTCAACTGAGCAACTGAGGTTGTTGGTTCAAATCCCATTCCCATAGTCAGCAGTGTGATTTTACCATTGGGGTCATTAACCCCCAATTGCTCCAGGGACTGGTTGTCAGTTAAATAAGATGCATGAGGCCTCAGTGCTACTCATTCAACCACGTAGAAAGAAATAAACACGATTTATATTTACCCAGTAGTCATTTCATAAATGTCTACATGTGGCACAGAATAAACACCAAATCAATGAGGCAGTAATATCGAACACTTCACTTGTTTGTGCTGATAATAATGGCAAAATTGTGAACCAGTAAACTCCACAGCCAGAAAGGCATATCCTGAATATCACAGCGTTTTGTTTTTTTTTCTTTTTTCTTTAATCAGTCGTATTTTACAATTCAGGAATCAATGCTGGACAGAAGTAACCAGTCGCAAAAACTGCATTCATTGTCCGGCAGTAATTTGTGTATATTTATTTAATGGATAAAACGTTGCGATTCCCAAATGAGACTGCGACTTTGATGAGGAGCAGATGGGCCCAGTCTTTTGCAGATATACGGACCCAATCCAGCCACACCAGGAAAGCTGGGAATTCTTCATCTGAGAACATGAAAGAAATTACACACCTACAGACAGACAAACCGACTCACAACAACAACGGCACACTTAAGGATCCAGACACCCTCCCTCCCACCAGCACAGACGCAGGGAGAGCTCGGCCTGGCTTTCAACATTTTCCAGAGACGCAGCCGGCCAGTAGGGAGATTAGCTGTAGGGATGGTCCCTCGTTCTCCCCGCTGCTCCGATCTGACCCAGACTCCCACACAAGCCCGGGGCCAAGCATCTCAACTTGGTGATGGACAGAATGGTTTTTCTGCTGCTGCAGGAATCAGTGCCCATAGGCATCAATGCAGGCTCTGTGGTCAGAAACCATTATATGGAAAATGCCATCCATAGGCACCAAGGGGGGGGGTCATATCCATCCACACGCCCACATCCCTGTGGCTAACCCCCTACCCAGCCCCTTCTCTGGACACAGAACCGGCGGGGGTCATAATCCACTCGGAGCCAGAGAGCCAGGAAGCCGGAACCTCAAACCGCCGCCCCCCCCCCCAGCTGGGGGCTCTCCCATCAACAGCAGCTCTTAAGCTGCCCCCCCCATACCTCATTACTTACATACACTTCCTCTGAGCAGCAGCACCTCATATATTTCTCTTTGGTGGGGGTGGGGGTGGGGGGTGCAGTTGAGAACTCCATCAGTCAGGCTGCATTGGAGCTGAGAGCTTCTGCTTAATATATCGCAGCAGGATGGCCGTCGCAGTTTACAGGGAACATGCTTCAACCCCCCGTCCCCAGCATGTAATGACCATCATCGGAACACGATCCCCGGAAATTACCGCACCCTTGGAACAGCGCCCGATAAAGTCCGTGGGGCTTGGGATGGGGAGTGGGGGGGTGCAACCAGGCCTCGCACTGCGGTGATGAGTAACTTGCATAAACAAAGGAAGCCGATTGGCCACTGGGCCGCGAAGGCCCCGAGTCCGGCGAAAAGTCTACGTCATGCAATCCCATGCAACCAACGCATTGCATGCGACGCCGCACCTCACGCTACAAAGGGCGAGGCGGTACCGTCGAACCCAAGGATAACTCAGTCCTGCGAGCCTCAGCCACTGACGTCTCTATTATCCTGCGATGACAAATGGTCTGTGGCGAGACGCAGATCGTAATTAAGAACCTGACAGGCGAAGCTGGCAGGAGGAGGAGAGGAGAGCTATTCAAGTCTATTCAAGATGGCGCCGTGCCAATCGATGCGGACCAGCGAGAAGGCCCGGCCGGGGTCACGAGTTTGGGGCTGCTGTCTCTGTGACATACACACCTCTGCAAAGACCCAGGTGAGACAAAGTTAGTCAACTGAGTTTTAATGCAAGGCAGCCAGGACTATATTCATGGTGAAAGAGTGAAGGGTAGATTATATACGAGTGAGTGAGTGAGTGAGTGAATGAGTGAGACAGACACAGACAGACAGAGTGACATTTTGTGGGGATAGGGGGTTGTAACCCTTCCAATAATCAAAACCAGCCAATACAACCCCCCTGGACCCCTTAAATGGGTGGAGATCTCAACCCCCCACAATGCTCAACCCTACACTGTGCCGATAGATAGATATAGGCGGATAGATAGATATAGGCGATAGATAGATATAGGCGGATAGATAGATATAGGCGGATAGATAGATATGCCTAATAGTGCCTAATAGCTACTTGTTAGGCACATCTATCTAACAGAATTAAAAGAGCTATGAGAAAATGTTAAGCGACAAAGGTCATGGGGTGACGTACCTGGATCATGGGAAATGGCAGCATGAATTTCATAAGCATAAGTGACGTTTGACAGACCATCAAGGTCTGACAGTGCTGGGGTGTGTTTCTAGATGTCAGATAAGCCACATGATCACTTTCATTACCGACGTGCCTTTAAAAAGTGCCCTGTTCTCCTTATCAGAGACCCTGGCAGTCATCCACCCCGTGCTGGGCGGGCAGCAGTACCCGCTGGGCCGCGTCACCCGCACGTTTTTAAGCAGACTTGGGTGGTCCAGCTCTGGCTTTCGGTGCCCGGGTGTGATTACAGGGAAGGGGGGGGCGCTCACCTCGCTCCTGAGCTCCGCCAGCTTCTTGTCCATGCTACTGCGGGCCCCCAGCTCATCCTCCAGGTCCTCTGACATGCGGCCCAGCTCGTCCTGGTGCACCTCCTTAAGGAGATTTAACTGGAGTGGGAGGGGGGAGGGGTCACACAACATCCCTCACACCCCATTACAGGCTGAACACTGGCATAAAACACAATTTACTGCACATGACACAAGGACAGAGGAACCTGACTGGCGCTTAATGGCTTTGCTACCCGAACGGCGACCTTTGACCCAGAAACTGGAGGTTAGCCGGATGTCACCGCACTTATTCTCTGATGTCCCGCCCCAGTGATGCCTTGCTCGAACCCGCACCACTCTACCAACTTTGTGTGAACACTATAGACTCAGATGAAGTGGCTGAGAGCTGAATTTGGGGTCATTCCACGTGACTCATAACCTGATATGTAATTTCACACATGGCACATTTTGCTATTTTACACGCTGATTTTCATCATTTGCATTCTGCTTAGTTAGACCAGCATCTGGGCCTGGATGCCTTGCTTTCCTACCATGTACCCTCGAGCTGCTGATATTAAATTGGTCTGAAGGGCTAAAATAAACTTAAAGGGTTCTATATTTGGTGAAGCTTCTAGAACAGTCTGGCTGGCTGGCTGTTCATTCTAAAGGCCATTTCTAGAGGAAACCTCTCAGTTGTGTCCTGTCCTTCTACCCTGTATTATTCATTCCATCCTCCCGCTAAAGCGCTGGTTCCCCCTGCTGGCTGACTACACATACTACACCCCTCTCCGGCACCACAGCTGTTCTTACTTTGAAGGGAGAGGGGGAAAAAAAGGAGAAGGAAGAAAAAGTCATTTGTTTTGAAGCTGTAATAAACTCGGCTGCATCTAGACAAAATGGGCGCGTGCCAGCCTTTAATGACAGCAGAACGGGCGGGGAATCACGGCTGGCTCCGATTCCGAAGCCACGGGGAGCCGGTACCTAACATGCCAGCGGTACTGATTAAAGAACAGACTTGCAACGCTGACATACCTCCCATTCTGACCCAGTTTGTGAGTGAAAGGGCCAGCCGGTTACCTTCGACAGATGGAAGCCTTTTCAAACACACAGACCATGCTGCCGGTTCACATTCCCTCCAGGTTCCGTTTTCTCGGTCTGTTTACTTAACTGGTCTGTCACATGGTTGTTCAAGGTATTCATTTGTGAATGTGGGCAGTTGGATTTCATTGCGCACTGTGAAATATCAGTGTCACAGGTTCCTGAGACACACAGGCCTGTGTTTCTGAACCCAGTCCTCAGGGAACCCGTCACGGCTTCCTACCGGGGGGTCCCCCTCCAGGAGTCCCCAAGGACTAAGTTGAGAAACACCGCCCTAGGTGTTGTACCTGAAAGGTGAGGGATTATACCGGCACACGTCTCTCGCTAACAGGCTGCAGGGCAGGTTTTTCGGTGATCGCGGCTCCCCACCTGTTTCAAGGCCTCCTGCCTGGCTTTGTTCAGCTCCTCATACTTCAGTTTCCACTGACTGAGCTCAGCCTCCAGCTTCTCGATACTCTTAGTCAGAGAGTTCTTGTCCCTGCAGAGCGAGAAGGCAAGACTGAGTCAGAAGTAGCAGCGGACGCCGCTGCCAGAGCTGGGCCTCGGAGTTCTTTGCCTTCTTAGGCGTTTTCATGAAAATAACAAAACACACACTTTTTACAAGGCACACTGTAGTAAATGCGTTACAACAATCCGCCTCGTCCTATTCCGAAAACGGCCTGAACGTGCCGTACAGCCTTCGGACTCACAAGAACAAGCAAGCATCTCCTTCGTCTTATTTACAAGAGGGGTTCCTTAAAAACATTGCAAATATCTTTGTATTCATAACTGCTCTTGCTTATCTTCCATTCGCTGAGCTATTGTCATCCTCTATACGGCCGTTTACGACACTAAATGCCACCTTATCGCCAGACATAAACACCAGCAGGTTAAAACAGAGCAGAGATAAAGTAAAATATACGTGTGCCAATTCAGGCTGGACATATCTGCTTGGGGGGGTGGTGGAAGAGAGCAGGTTCACATTCACCATTGGCAAGGAGACGAACCAGCCGTTCTTCAGCAATAATGACCCCCCAGTAGTACTGCAGGAGTCCACATTACTAAAGAGAGGGGACTCCTGGGGGGAGAGTACAGCATAATGTCACTCATAATGGAGGAATTTAAATGCTGTACCCTGAAGCTGCAGCAATGTCATGATCCCCATGTACCCAACTGACCCGCTGTGGCCTCTACCCACGCAGGTCACATCTATCCCCCGTATCAAATACAGAATCAGAGGGCTGGAGCAAACTGGGAATGAAAAAGCAGCACCAGAATGTCTTACCTCGAAAGTAAAAGGCCCAGAGGACTCCTGTCTGAATCTTAACTTCACTTCAATCACCCTCCCTTAGCCCTGACTTATTATTACTACTTACTGCTTCACAGCAGACACGAGGCACCAGTACCAGAGGAGCAAGAACAGTGCAACTGACCACAGGCCACCTCCATCACCTTTGTACCAGAAGGTTTCATTTCAGCACCTCAGACGGCCATAACCAATGCTCTTCAAAATGACCATCATGCATCGGGCCATTATAACTATTCTGGGTGACCTGTTGGTTTAGTTTGTGGGAGTGGTCTGGAAGCTTGCTTTTTTTCCATAGGGGTCATCAGGGGCAGGATTGTGGAAAAATGGCCGGTTGTGGAGCAGGAACGTTCAGACATTACTAACAGCACAATGAAATCTTGAAAGGTCCTTTTTTTAACCTCTGGGCTACAAAGTCAGCTAATCAGACACCCGGGGACCTTTGCAACAGCCACATCTTAATTCAATAAGCGCTTTTCCTTAAAACACTCCGAGGACCCAGCTAAAAATAGGACCCTGACATGTTAATTAAGTGCAGTAGATGTGAGCGGGGAGAGTCCCTCTAGTGCCCCCTCCTGGCAGGCATGCTTACTCGCGCTCCTTCAGCAGGACCTTCTGCGACTCGTCCAGGCGCAGCTGCAGCGCCGTGACCTTGCTGCTGTCCCCCTCCAGGGCGGCGATGTCATCCCACAGCAGCCGGCCACGGTCCTGCCGGCTGGCCGCGGAGCGAAGGCTGCTGGTGCTACGCCCCTCCCAGGACTCAGGGGTGTCGGCTGTGGGTTGCAGGAGGCACTCCAGGAGGTCAATGTCCTGGGAGAAGCAGGGGGGGAATCATAGACTTTATATTTGGATGGACTTCATATAGGTCCATTGAATATTAACTATTAATTGTACAATTCTCATACCTCTACTAGCCTGATACCACTCAGTGCTCTTTATGTTGAACTTTTTGCTCATTAAATAGTCGTCTTTTTAGGGGGGAGCGTACATGTTTCCTCCGCTTGTCCATCTCAGGCCAGGAAAATGTACATGGCATGGATGCCTCGCACCATAGCAGACATGGATTGCATGTTTTACAGCGCTTTACATGTAAATGTAAAAATATATGCCTTTAAAGCATTACTAAGTGCAAGTATATACACATAAACAAACATGCACAGGTCATTGAATATGCATCATACTGAATTTTCATTACTTTTGCTGTCATTATTGTTAAGGTTCCCATCTAACTACAACTGCCCTTCACAGCGTTTTGACCTACAAAGATCGTCAAATTTTCTTCTTCCAAAAGAAGGTATCACAATACAGGATAGGCAAACAGAACAGTGTGTCACGACCATAAGGGTTGTAAAAAGCTGTCAACCATCAGAAGAAAATATATACATATGCCTCAATTTAATGACAAACAGGACCCACAAAGTCTAAAAACAGGGTATATAATCTAAACCACACAGAGTAAATGTGTTATGTCAGGCACTGTGCATTAAAGAACTGGGAAGCACCACAGACTTAGACCATGTTATCATTTCCTGCCTGAAAACGAAACCAGTGGTCGCATATCAAAGCTGCTCTGCTGAGCTACACTAATTCCCAAAGCACACCCGCCGTAAGGGCCGCAATTGCTACCAGCTTATGCGCACTTACGAATATCTACCACAAGAGGTCCCTGTATGTAAATAGAACTACTCAGTGTTAGACACATGTGGAAGCACTCAGGAAAGTCTACGTTTCAAAGCGGGATCGTTGATGGGACAGGAAACAGGATCTAATTTGACCAGGGCCTCCGAATTGAATTACTCTTCTAAAAGCTGTTTATCCAGCAGAGATTAATAATATACTAGAACATGAACTCTGTGTGTGTGTGTGTGTGTGTGTGTGTGTGTGTGTGTGTGTGTGTGTGTGTGTGTGTGTGTGTGTGTGTGTGT